>CADEBD010000322.1:1886269-2486269 GCA_902825455.1 Arctia plantaginis | reverse complement strand
GAATTAAATACGTCATGATCATCCTTATCATGTGACATTATGAGGAATTGCAGTAAAATGTATTCTTTATTCCTTAATTTTTCACCCATAGGAATGGTAATTTTTTCTTCAAATTGAAATGGGATAGGAAGTAAATTTCAAATAAAAAAATATTCTCAATTCGTTTCATAAATGACAGTAATGAGATCAAATACAGCTGAATTTTGCAGTTAATAGTTTAGTTTGTAAAATAGTTATAACTATCAGGAATACTAATGTAAGAAAAGAAAAACGAAAAGAGGACGATCAAAAGTGTCGTTTAAGTAGTTACATCATAATGGTACTATTTAAGTAATTACATAATTGCATTTTACAATCTCATTAATTCATTGACATAATTAATTTACATGAAACTAATGATTGCACTCCCATTGACCATTACACACATAGCGTGACTCAATCGATTTGATAAAGAACTGCAATAAGGAAGAATTTAAGAATCAAAATAAAGAATTTCATATAGTCGCCGTAACCTTGACACTAGACTGACAGTCATGTCACGAGTTAATAATTAAAATTACTTGTTAATTTTGATACCACCTTACAAGGTCAGTGCGTTCAGGTGATTAAATTTTACTTTTAATATATATCTTAAAATTTAAGCGTTAGGGTTCATTTTTATTTGTATTGTTAAGAGAATGACATATGTGACAGTACTGACAGCTTGGCCTTGTCTGTCAGCTGAGCCTGCGGTCAGCGTCGTCCAGCTTAGATGAAAATGTTCTGGGTTATTTCACTATTGTTATCTCTGTTTATTTATCCGTCTTCATAATCTATTTTACTATAGTATTCATAGAATTATTTACAGATTGATTGAACAAATATGAGAAAAAAATGTTAAAAACACAGATACATATATGTATTTCTTTCTTTCAAATGTATTACGCAAAAGGAGAAAGAGAGATAAAAATAAAAATAGCTCTGCGGCCTAGTAGTCTAAACGACTTGTTGTATTTTGGCGTTAGAGATTTCGTTACGTTACGTTATGGTATATTTATCTTAAATGTGACACTGGGTATTTATAAAAAGTTAATCGGGGGTCAAAATCGATCTAAGTGGCGTGCATTGGGAGAGGCCTATGTCCAACAGTGGACTGCGATAGTCTGATGATGATGAATCGGGGGTTGTAAATTTTTAATATACATTTTCACGTAGTCGGATTTTGTTTTTTTTTAATTAGTATAACATAATAAGTAAAGTATTTAATTGTAAAATAATAATAAATAAATATGTTAGAGAATATTAGAAGTACAAGCTCTGCTTAGTTTGGGACTAGATGGCGTTGTGTGAATGTGGTACAATATTATTATTATTATATTATTATTATGTATTAACAAAAAAAAGTATATATGTATTTATATCAGTTGTCCAGTACCCATAGTACAAGCTCTGCTTAGTTTGGGACTAGATGGCGTTGTGTGAATGTGGTAGAATATTATTATTATTTTGGGTTTTAATTTTCTCAGCTTTTTAGCTGGTTCCACTGTATTTACACGTAAATACAGCATGTGGTATGTACATTATGTTGGTGTGGTGTCATCTAACTGCATGAATTTTCTGACGATTCTACATATGTTTAATATCGAGGCTTTCTGTAAACTTATTAGTATTATTATTCTCTTTATTTCATTAAATATACATATAAATTACAAATTTAAATATAATTATATACAAAAACAAGAAAAAAATACATTTAAAAATATAAAAAATAGTGTCCCATCGGTATCGGGTACAGGAACCAAGATATCGGTGGTTAGGACTCCAGAGACAGAAACTTCCTCACAATACGTGCCGTATCGAGAAGAACTGCTTTCTGCATCAGACCCTTAATCCAACTGCCTAACGCGAGCCTCTGAAGATGTTGGTCGAGGCTCTTAGCAACTAATCCATGGGTCGATATGGTTTATTATTATTATTATTGAATTGTTAAAGCGTTATTTATGGCTGAGAAATAGTTGAATTAGCTTGTAGAAGAACAATTTAAAAAAATATTTGCCTTTAATACTTACCTAGTAATAGACAGCAAGTATTAAGTATCTGTTTTATTACTTTGTCTTGAAGTAAACGCCTGGTAGGCGATAATTTATTACTTAACAAACATCGTAGGATGTACAGGTACAGGCGACAGCATAAATATAGGTAACTGGTTTTGTTCTCCTTTGATAGTTTTACGCAGAATTTGTAAAAGGATTGATATTATTAAACAAATTAAAAGGTTAAATTAGAAGGTTAAGGTCACGGGCAAATTTTAACATTTAATGACGGAAAAAAAAACATATCTTCAGAATGTTTTTAGTGGTTCGTGAGTGGATAACATTTTTTTTATTTATTCTAATTGTTATATGTATTTTGCATCTTAAAGTGTTTTTAAATATCGAGTTCTCTTTTGATCTGTAGCGTTTGAGATGGAGTTGATTAATCCAAATATTTCTTTCATTTTTTTATGATTTGAAATGAGAATTATAAAGAAAACTATAAATCTAAGATACCACAGCTTGTTTTTATTAGAAGTTACAATTATTTGTGATTTAGTTTAAAAGAGATTCAATTTAAAAAAAAACACCAAAAAAGTAATTCATCATTTTTAAAATATATGTATATTACAAAAATTTAAATTTAAAATATAAACAAAGATATTATAAAACACATAAATCAGATGAAGATCTTGAACGATTTAACATTTGAAATAAATTTAATGAATAAAATACATAAATTATTTACCCAAAATTGAAGTAATTAAAATAATATCAGTTTAAATTAGCTAATTATTTAAATATATACATAAAATTAAAAACATAAAAATTAAAATGAGCCATTTACAACTAGCCACTATCCATTAAATACTTGTATGTTTTGGATTTGAAGATTAATAGCATATCATCATCATCATCATCATCAACAGCCTTTAACAGTCCACTGCTGGACATAAGCCTCTCCTTAGAAAGCATATAATAACAGATAACTTACAACGAAAGCCAATCAAATGCAAAAGTAAAAAAAAAACAAAATGGCGCAGATTTACAAGTATGTATAACATGTATGATGACCAAGTCATGGTCGGTAGAAAAAACAATAGAATATTATACTTATACGTACGTGTCTGTAATGTTAATAATAGATAGATACTAATTATTGTTTATTTCTTTTTGTTTTAGATAATTATGGTGGTTTGCTGATCTTTAAGGTATGTCTTACTTATTATTATGTTAAAATGATGTTTTCTGTAGATACTTATATTAAAAAGTAGTATTGAAGTCACATTTTGCCATTCTTACTTAACCTCAAAGGTTAAGTAAGAATGGCAATTTCACAAGGAATTTTTACTTTTCAAATACTTCTTAAAGAACGTTCCTTAAAAAAGAAAAATTTACTTTAAAATATATTACATTATAAAACATACATGTATTGTAACATAATAACAACATAACTGTTAATTGAATGACTGTCTTCTCATAATAGCTGCATCTCGATTTTGACTACAATCACTGAGTAATCCTGTAAGCCCGTCTTGCGATGTTTAATGGTAACCTTTCTACATATTAGCTATCGGCTCGCAACATTTGAATCCCACAATATATTGTTCTAATATTAAAGACAATTTTTTACATAGCCGTTTTACATAGTCCGTGTAGTGACGGATTAAGAATACGGAATGTCAATACCCCAATTCATCCCGTGGGTGTCGTTAGAGTCGACTAAGTACACAAAACAACGCAGGACACCAGCACTGCAAAAAGAAGGAAAACTTGACACAAACAATTACCAACCCGTTTGGCCAGCGTGGTATAGTAAGCCAAAACGTCATTTCTAAGAAGAGGCCTATGTCCAGCAGTGGACTGTTATAGGCTGTTGATGATGCTGATGATGATGTTGATGTGATGTGATTTTTACATACAAATAAAAACAAACATACTTACTCGCTCCTAAGTTAAGTGCTTTTATCGTTGACTGTACCCGCTACATATTGCGTGTGTTTACTTTATTTCGTAATTATATTGGTTTTATATAGTCACTATGAGTGAGGGAGTGGTTTGGATTGAGCAAAAATATACCAAAGTGGGCCAGACGTGACACTTTTAAATTATATAACATTACAACACAGTAGTCGATTGCTTAAAGATGCCAAAAATAAATATATGTATTAACGTAATATTAATTATATATTATAATTTTATTGCTACTCTTTCTACTTTGCAGAACATAATAAATATGCATGTCAAGCTTAAAATTGAGTACTAGGCTTATATCAAAACTATAAACAAGAAAATCCCTTTAAAAAAGATGAACCGACTTCGAACAATACTAACAAAGGGCGCTAAAAACCTAGCAGCAATCGCGGTTGGTCTGGTGTCATTTTTTGAGGAGTTTCGTTGTCTGTCTCCGAAACTCATCAATTAGATCTATATGAAATTTAAATAGGACCATTTCGGATAAACCTCTTTTGAACAAAAAAAAAGAATTTTGTATATCCGTCTATATTTGAAGGAATTATGCCCGAATATACAAAGAAAATATATAAACAACCGAATTGATAATCTTCTCCTTTTTTAAGTCGATTAAAAATGTGATTCAACGATATCTGGGGAAAAAAAAACAAACTAAGTAGAAACAATTTATCTTGCATGGCGCAGAAAGCTTTTGTTTTCCTTATAAAGAAGGCGATCGGCTCGGCGGGTCACCTGATGGTACTCAAGAGTCACAACTGCGTTACTGTAGCTGATTGTATCCTACCGCCCTTCGGAAGTAGGGGAAGAGGGATTAGGCATCCGAAAGCCTAACTCACTCTTAACACCGGTTTTCTATAAGGCAGTGGCAAAAAGCTCATATAAGCTGCTAAATCAGGAAAGGTGGCTTCTATAGTTATCCAGGTAGGAAGGATTACTGAGAGAGACTGCCTCGGTGGTGTAGTGGTAGCGTGTGCGACTGCTGTGCTTAGGAGGCCGCCGATGCGTTCCTGGATTTTATTCCGACTGCAGAGGTACGCCGCCGCGGAGTTTAATGGGTAGACCGGTTCTCCGGGATTCCGCGTTTCCCCAAAGGAGAGTATGGTGCGAAAAGTATTCCCCGTAAGAAAAAAAAAGTCTCGTGCTCGATTCCTAGGTCGGATATGTTCGTATAATCTGCAAATATTTGTTTCGAAGTTTGGGTGTTTTCTATGTATCATATGTATGTGTTTACAAAACAAAAGTATATAGGTATACTATCAGTCAATCTAGCTTTCATAGTACAAACTCTGCTTAGTTTGAAACTAGATGAAGTTGTGTACCAGCTATAAAAACAATAATTACCTTTTCCAAAGCTTTTAACATTATTAAACCAGTTAATAATGTAGAGGAATAAAATGGCGGTAGATATCAAGACAATCTAAATGGCACACAAGACATGTTACGGAGAAACTGTTAACAAGACGGATACACTTTTTTTACTTAAGAATATTATCACGTATTTTATATAAAGTAAATACTTTGTCAAGGCCACCAGCTCGACAAGAAGCCCGATCCCAGACCGAAATATTTAAAACACATTTTTTTAAATATCATTGAAGAAATGACCATTTTGATATTTTCAGGTTAGTTTATTTCATTTTTAATTAATAAAAAAGGTTCCCATTTGGTTGCATTTTTTTGTCTGTTACCTCAGAACACCGTCACCGAGATAAGCTAAGCAATTATTATTCCCACCCAGGACAAATATTGTGTGATGAGCACGGTCATTTGTTCTGTGTCTGGGCGTAATTTATCTATAATATGTATGTATTTAAAAAATATATAAGTATGTTTATCAGCGGTCTGGTTACCATAGTACAGGCTCTGCCTAGTTTGGGATCAGACGGCCGTGTGTGAGATGTGTGAGATATATTATATTATTATATATTATATTAATTAGATTTTTCACTTCAATTAATCGTCTTTCAAATTGATGGTCGTAATTAAAAAATAATCCTTCTCTTCTATAGCCTAATTTTTTAAGTAATTTAGTTAGTCATAAACCATATAGCATCAAGCACTTCGAAGTAGAGCAGTAGAACGGGGTTGATAAACATCACCACTAAAGCCAATTATTTTATTTTATTTATTTTTTATCAGCCGGTGAATGTTTCATTCATCAAAGTTGGCACGCGACATAAATTAGTCCACGGGTTGCAACATGCAAATTAGCTATTTACTTTGTGATAAGTGTAACAGTAAGGAAATATACATTCGATTTATTACTAGCAAAATTCAGGAGTTTTTTTGACCCATCAAGGGAGTTTAAAACAGCTTATAAACATACACGTCTCTCGTCCCTAGAACCGATGGGGGACAAATGAGCAGCTGGATTACGTGATGGTGCGTTGCCTCCCTTTGCCCCTAGAATCAGGGAGTCCCTCCTCCCTGGTTTGGGCGCAGATAACCTCAATCACTCGCTGAAAATCTATGAAAGTATGGTTTAACATCCGTGGCCGTGGTATTCGGAAATATATAAGTATGTTTATCAGCAGTGTAGTCACCGTAGTACAGGCTCTGCCTAGTTTGGATCAGTGTGTGAGAACAACAAGTTATTATTTTACATGAGCACTTTCAACTTATGTTAAAATATGTAAAATCATGGCATAACACAAATATTCATGTGTTATTTGTTATAATTATCGGACATTTTCAATGATAATAGCAAACTTAATTGCTGTTTGTCTAGGTTGAGTCTACATTATGCGATTGCTGTGACAAGCGGACGCGAATGATGTCAAAGAGTACTGAACAAAAGGCACTGCGGCCATAGCCATATCTACTTCACACTAAACAAAATATTACGAAATAAAACGATCCCGTATCGCGTTCAATTAACATCAAATCACAGATATTTTCACGTGATTTTATTGCGTCAGCGCGGATAGTCCTATATATAGATCCCGTGTGTCACAAAATTTTGTCGATAAGATATTTCTTCAATCAAGGAATGTTTCTCTCGGTTGTTCTTTAACAGCGTTCAAACGTACCTGATTGGGAAAAAAAATGGATTTCATATGGAGGTTTTCATATATTACCGGTCCCACATGTTGCCATAGTACGACCCTCCTGGCTGAATTGACTCTCCCTGAGTTCGACATCTAAATATTTCCAAAGATCTTTTCTGTTGTAAAAGACCTATAGGCATGTAATCGCGTGCCTATGATACGTAGCAACTGCCTAAGTCACACCGCAGGTTTTCTTTTGTTATGCTAATAATAATTGTTACGGCATGACCTTGGTTCTTCTACAACAATTATTGCTGTTTAACTACTGTAGTGAAGATGTTAGAGAACGAAACGTGAAAACCTCCTGGTACTTTGATATGCTGTTTAGTTTGCAGCTAACTTTACATATATTTTTAAAATTATTTTTTCATGCATGTCATCATCATCATCAATAGCCTATAGCAATATCAATAGCAATAGCAAACTACGAAGGACAACAACACTGCAAAGAAAAGGAAAACTTGACACAATCCCTATACCAAAACACGTCTTGAAAGCGTGGCATAGGCCGAAACTTCCTTTCTACGGAGAGGCCTATGTCCATCAGTGGACTATGGGAGGCTGTTGATGATGATGGTGATGACATCCAGACACAGAAGTCAAGATCGTGCTCATCACACAATAATTTTTCCTTAGTCAAAATCACCATCGTTACAGACAAGACCAACAGAGCTCGTACTTTAGAAGTTACGTGAAGATAATCGTATTAGTGATTCAGCGTTCTTAGTCTAGTCTCTACTGCGACGTAATAGAGTAATTATGTTAGCTGGAAGTGACCAAAGTAACAAAAAATGCAAACAGAACAAATTATCATACAACACAACAAAAACGCTAATAATTTGTAAAACAAAACAAAACGGCAACACAAAGGACAGGAAAGGACAATAAGGTAATAAGTCTAAGACTTAGATAAATTATTTATACAAATATGGGAGTTCATTTTTTAAAGCCATAAGAGGAAAAGCGTTGAGTCCTTCTGCGTCTAAGTATAGCAGATTATCTCTTATACTACTTATGAGCCATTCAACATTTGTTTCTTTGTTACACGTTCGTGTCTCAACAAACAAAAACCCGACTGCGTTAAAATGTATAGGTACTTATTACAAAACAGCGATTTTTATATCTAGTTTCAGTCTCACAATTAAGACGAATTTAATGACACCTCCCAAACCAAAAATCAGAAAGCCGGATACACTACAGCACTAGTCGAAAAATGTAACCCTCCTTCTGGTGCAATCGATAAAAAAAAACTACATTCATTTGTTTATAATTGCAAAATTCTTAAAGTTTTTTATCGATATTTTTATACTTGTACATTGAACCAATGTTAGTATAGATAGTTCAACTCAGTTGTAAATATAAAACTTTCATTCGTGTGGCAGTGACGCGGCAGTCGGACGACGACTGCCACACGAATGAAAGTTGTATATTTACAAGCCCACGCTCACGTAGGGCTACGCGCACAACTGAGTTGAACTATCTATACGTAGTACATTGTAACTCAATGTAGGTACTCGCATGTTTTTGTTGCATCAGGACTGAGTGTATATAGATGAAAATATGACAATCTAAATTCGTTTCTATGTATGTTCTTCAATAGAAAAAGATCGAAAGGGAAGAAAAATACTTTTTCGACGTAACATGACTTATCGATTTAATAAGATTATTAATTTTGAAAACAGTTAAATTAAAACTAAATTTTACATCCAATATATATTAGTAAATGACTGTGTTTATTCATATTGTATGTGTTGTCGTACCCTCCATCCGAATATCGTGAAATTTGGAATTCCACGTTGCTAGAGAAACAAAGAAGGAAATAGAACACTTTTCCATCAGAAAAATGTTCTGTTGAAGACGTTTGAAAAATCTAGTTTAACATAAGCAAAGTTGCGGACAAAAACTATTTCACAATAAAATACTACGTACAGTTGCATGCGCTGCGCAAAGCCATTTATCATAATTGGTTTAGCATTTTAGCAGGAAGTGTGCAAAGGATGCATTGATCTTATTTCGATATCGACTTGGTACCTCTTTATATTTCTTTGATATAATATAAACAGACAAGATAATTACTTATACAAGGTGAAATATATAATTCTATAGTTATATCTATCACCAATAAATATATGAAACTAGCTGTCCAGCGTAACTTCGTTTGCGTGTCAAAAGGAATATTTTTCCCCCTTTTGTATAATTTTTCGTTGATGCTCGGCTTATAATGGTCGCAGCATGATGATATATAGCCCTTCATCGTCGTCAACAGCCTTTAATAGTCCACTACTGGATATAGGCCTCTCCTTAGAAAGGAGGTTTTAGCCTACTATACCACGCTGGCCAGACGGGTTGGTATAGGGTTTGTGTCAAGTTTTCCTTCTCTTTTCAATCTTGTTGGACTGCGTGGTTTGTTCCCTTAGTCGGCTCTTACGACAACCGCGGAATGAATGGGGTGGTGACCACATGCACAGTCCTTAACCTACCTCGATAAATATAAAATAATTTTTCAATTCGAACCAGTAGTTCATGAGAATAGCGCGTTCAATCAAACCGACAAACCATTCAGCTTTATAATATTAGTACGAATTAAATTATATGAATATAACTATTGACATTTCAAGGTAATTTTATTTGAGCTGCAGTAGCGTATTGGGTAAGGCATAAGACTAGCGATCGTGTGGTTGTGGGTTTGAACCCAATTTTGTATTTTACGCCCATTAGCCAAATTTATTTACCATAGGTCGTAAGAAACGCTATTAAATGACAGGACGTAATCAACTCTCAAGTGTGTATCGTATAAGTTACATTATCGCTTGAATGATCATTTGGGTCATGCACCATGAACATATGGACCAGTAAGGTCAAGATGCATTGTTCAAGGATTTCAACAGGTAACTTCAGCTCGCAAATATACGATTGTGCCAAGTTCCACATACAACGAAGATTTATATTTCAAAACAATCTAAGTAAGACTTACCGAACTACTGAGTGACTTCAAAGTTTTCGCGCTGATTCGTATATGTACAACTTTCTAAAATCAAAGTTAGGGCCGCGGCCCTCCAGGTATGATCACCTCGCTTGGTCGTAGGATCCTTCATTTGTGTTGATGAGACATAACGCCAGTTCCTCCACACTATGTTATCATCATCAACAGCCTTTAATAATCCATTGCTGGACATATGAATCTCCTTAGAAAGGAGGTTTTTCCTTCTCTTTGCAGTGCTGTTCTCCTGGGTAGTTTGCTCCCTTACAAACGAGATGAATAGGGGTTGGTGACATTCCGTATTCTTAATCCGTCACTATACTGACATCATCATCATCAATAACTTCATATGTGCGAATTGCACGTCGGTCCCTAAGGCCCCAGGAGGAATCCGAATGTTTTAATGGAAGCTTTTCCTGGATCCTTCCTATTTTCGGCGCAGTATGGCGTACCCAGTATTTCAGTGGTAGTATTCCGACATACCGTCCCACTAGTAACCACGGAGGAGTGAGGGTCCAAGGAGTTTCTGTACGTGCAAAAATAATAATAATAACTTGACACATCACACACACGGCCGTCTGATCCCAAACTAAGCAGAAACTGTGTTATGGTTACCAGAATCTTGATAAACATACTTAGATATTACAAATGTTTAGTTTAGTTTTAGTTCAGAGCCGCGAGCAAAATCTAGTTATAGATAAATTACACCCAGACAAAACAGATGATCGTGCTCATCACACAACTATTTGTCAAGGGTTGGAATCGAACCCACAACCACGACCCACAGAATTTACTGATGTCCTGTTCTTTAGCAATACAGTTGTATTCCTTGAGTTGGAAGTGTCAATAGGACACTGACCAATACCCGTCTGTTTGTTTACCCCTGCACCATAAAAACAAGTTCGTGTAATAATTTTACACTCTGTGCCTTTAGCCAAGACACTCCAAACATGATACAAATATTTATATTTTATATTTTATATTTTTTTTACTACATTCACACAACGCCATCTAGTCCCAAACTAAGCAGAGCTTGTACTATGGGTACTAGGCAACTGATATAAATACATATATACTTTTTTTTTGTAAATACATACATATTATACATAGAAACACCCAGACCAAATCAAACATTAAATGTTCATGCACACAAATGTTTGACTTGAGCGAGAATCGAACCCGCGACCTTTGGAATAGCAGTCCGTTACACAAACCAATACGCCATCCGGTCGTCGCCTCACCTTAGCTTTATTTGATATCAGCGGCGGTTATCTAAATACTTGTTTTTGTGTGTTCTCCGCCCTCTCATGTTATTGTACGTAATGAGTAAAAAGTCAAAATGGACGGTGCATGTAAACGACTAATAAAAATGGTGTTAGTGAACCTGGTGAGAGACCTTGAAGATTCCTTTTTTCTTTAATTTCAAGGGGTTTGAGTCAGTATATTGTAAGTTTTATTATCGCCAGGCTAAACTTGAATTCGTGGGTGGTATTTAAACTGGAATAAGTGATGTTTTAATTTTAATGTTGATAAATATTTTTTTCGAAGACATAGGCGTCTCCTTGGAAAGGAGGTTTTGGTCTACTATACCACGCTTGCCAGACTGGTTTGCTTCAAGGTTTCCTTCTCTTTGCAGCCATGTTGGCCTACGTAGTTGTACTGGTATAGTTTCACCTGAGGCAATCAATTAGTTTTTTTTTATAGACATCTCCCCCGCTAGGAATAAATCTTGTGTCAAGGGGGACATTCCGAACATTTATGAAACGGACACAAAGAACACCCAGACTCAGATCAACAATTTGTGGATCACACAAAAAGTTTGGACAAACCATAAAGGGATTGAACCTACAACATTCAGGGCAGAAGGAAGCGGTCAGGTGACCGCTTAACCCAATACGTCATCCATACAATCAGTAATTTAATTCCAATCTGTGAAGTAAATCAAGTAGTAACATTAAGTTAAATATACGTATTGAAAGATAAAACAGTGAACGTTGGAGGAGCAGGAAATGCAGCGACGGCTAACTTGTTATTTGGCATTACGCCACAATATTAACATAAATAACTTTACTTTTGGCCTATAGGACATAGGTGTTACACCGTACATTTTAAATTGTTGTAACTGATTTGTTTCAATCTTAATACTTACTAACAAGCATTGAATCCATATTGATATTGTAAATTCGAAAGAGTGTCTCTTTGTCTGTCTGTTACGTCTTCATGCTTAAACCGCTGAACCGACTTAGATGTAATTTGGTACAGAGATAGTTTGAGTCCCGGGGAAGGACGTAGGATAGTTTTTATCTCAGACATCATCCTTTAGGGGTGAAAAGTTGAGGCGAAGGTTTTTATGGGGAATCAATAACCGCTAAACCGATTTAGATGAAATTTGGTATAGAGATAGTTTGATTCTTGATAAAGTACATAGGTTACTACTAGAATAACCGACACACACACGAGCGGAGCCACGGGCAAAAGCTAATTCTAAATAAAACTGCTCTATTTACCTACTTTTTTAACGAAATAGGGGGCAAACGAACAATGACTTGACTGCACGGATGGCGTAGTGGTTTAAGTGGTCACCGCGCCGCTTCCTACTGCGCTGAGTGTAGTGGGTCCGATCCCCACTCGTGACAACACTTTCTGTGATCTACAAATTGTTGCTCTAAGTCTGGGTGTTCTTTGTGTCTGTTTCCATATGTGTTTGTCAAGTCCAAGACACAGGATATATTCCTAGTGCAGGAGTTGTCTTTGAAATTAAAATATGGTCCCTTGATGGTAAGCCACACCTTCAACTCAAGAGAAGTTGCGAAGATGCGGAGAATATTCACCTCAACCTCACTCACTCGATGAAAAGCAACTAGAAAATAGACTATCACCGGTTTTCAGTGAGGCCCTGGTATAACCGAGCTGGCCCATTTGTGCGGAAGTATAGCTCTCATTTTTTTTAATTTTCTCTTCCATATGTTGCCGAGGTATAAAAATTACTTTTACAAAAACACTACAAAAGTTAGAACATTTTTTTTAAAGACAACGCCCGCTATAGGAATTTATCCTGTGTCGCGGGGAACTTTACTAGTATACATGAAAGGGATACAAAGAACAACAATTTATGGATCATACAAAGTGTCGTCCTTTGTGGGGATCGAACCCACAACAGTCAACGTATTAGTAAGCGACCGCTAAATCCACTACGCCATTCATACACTCGTTTCTAAGTCCCAAACAAAAGTAAATATAGCGATTAATTTGACTTTTACATAGAACCTACACATCCATGGTGAATTCAAGGGCGTGTTGTACAACTATTTACAAATACTATAAACAAATACCACGCCAATTAAACCATGATCTCTTTTAATTGGTGTAAGAAATAAATTATTGAGTAATTGATGTTTCTAATAATTATAATAACTGGAGACATCTCATACACGGCCATCTGGTACCGAACCAGGCAGAGCCTGTACTATGGTAACCAGACTGCTGATAAACATACTTGTATATTTCTATATACATACATATTATAGATAAAGTTTGACTGCACGGACGGCGCACTGGTTTAAGCGGTCGCCACCCCGCTTACTACTGCGCTGAGCGTTGTGGTCCGACCCTTTGTGTGATCGACAAATTGTTGTTCTGAGTCTGGGTGTTCTTTGTGTCCGTTTCATGTATGTTTGTAAAGTCCCCCGCGTCCCAGGATATTTTCTTAATGCATAAAAGTAACCACCACCAGTAAAGTACATCCAGACACAGAACAATGATCATGCTCATCACACAATTATTTGTCCTGGGTGGGAATCGAACCCACAACTCCTGGCATAGTCGTACCACTTACCACAGCTTACCACTAGACTAAATAAGACAACAGTAAAAATGGAGCTAAAGGATATGTACAATTCTAGCTTTTAATCGATTCAGGGGTTATTTATTCCCCATAAAAACTTCCACCCCCCTCCCTTTTCACCCCCTTAAATGATGATTGCTGGGATAATAACTACCCTATGTCCCTTACCTGGACTCAAACTATCTCTATGCCAAATTTCATATAAATGGCTTCAGCGGTTTAAGCGTGAAGACGTAACAGAGAGGTAGACACTTTTGCATTTACAATAATGGTATGGATACATACAAGCCTACATCCCAAAAAAGGACAGGCACTGGCGCTTTAAATGCCTCACACTTTGTCAATAACGAGTAGATAAAACCAGTTCCACTTAGGTACGTAATACGATTGGGAAAATGGGAGCTCGGTTTAAAGGTCTGGTCTTAAATGAGAACAACATAAGAAAAAAATATGAAATAAAGGAGTTCGGTGTTATAATCCACACTTGTATTTTAATTCTAAACGTGAATCTGAATTTGTTTGGTTGTTTGTTACGCTTTCGAGCCTAAATTACTAAATCGATTTTAAAAATTCTTTCACCAATAAAAAGCTGCATTATCAGCAAGTAACATAGGTTATTTTTTATCGCGATAACGGACATAGACGGTGCAAAAACTAGTATAATATAAAAGTCCAATATCCATAATATACAATCTCCGTGTTTGTCTTCTAGACCATCAAATAATTAATAAAATTACACACAATTAAAAAAACACTAAATAATGGTAATAATCATAGAAATAACACAGTGTCTTATTATTACGATTTCTTTGGTAATAATAGATGAAATCTTAATGTTTTTACAGCAAAAATTCATTAGAGAATATTAATTTAATAGCTTAAATATCTATTTTGGACCTCAGATCCAGCTAGACAACTGAACTTTTACATTTTTTTTGTAATTAATTAACTCATTTTATATAAACGTGTATATCTAATATTATCTACAACAAAGTACCAGGAGAACATAACTTTATTGGAGATAATTTACTTTTGGTCAAGGCCAACCACTTCGTTTAGTATAAAACTCGATAAAAAAATGATTGTCACGTGTTTGAACGGCTGAATAACTGAATGGAATTCATCGATTCTATTATCTTACTAGTTTATCTATACAAATATAATAAAGCATTATTTTTTTGGCTTGAACAGAACCTGTTCATATTTTATCGCCCAATTCTTGAGGAAAGCGTATTCCATAATGACTTTAACATAATGTTCAAAAGGTATTCAACATATTCTGATAATAAAATTAAAGGTAATTCCCAACCTAGGAATTTATACTGTGTCCAACAAACATTTATGAAACGGACAAAAAGAACACCTAGATTCAGAACAACAATTTGTGGATCACACAAAGAGTTGTCCCGTGTTGAGAACACACAACATTTAGAGCAGTAGGAAGTGGCAAGGTAACCGCGTAATCAACTACGCCATACCTGCAGTACACTTACCGCGATTAACTTCAAATTCCGTGGGAGAGCCATGCTTCGGCGCAAATAAGCTGTTGGGCGAGTTCAATGCAGATTCGAGCTGTGGCTTGTTAACCAGATAAATTAAGTAGAATTATTTAGTAGCACTTTTGGCAACTTGTAATTTAAACGTTGTACTTTCCAATAACATACTTAACAAACAATTATTTCAACATATATTCCTATATTGGTACGTATAAATTACTGAGTTATTCCTTGACCGCGTTTAACATCATTATAGCTAGAAACTTGAGAGCAGAATACTTGGGACAGGAATGAACATTATCGCTACAGAAAATGTCTTGTTAATTCATCAGGTCTAAATATAACAATTAAGTTTTCTAAAATATTCGTATAATCTTCCTGCCAGTTGAAATTTTATCCGTACATAATCTGACATCTTTTTTCCTTAGAGACAGGCAGAGGCAAAGAAGGCAAAACCCACTTACTTCTATTCTGGTAGATCTGACGAGTTTCCTCAGTCGTTTAATCCTTCATAGAAGCTCGCAGATTTATTATACTTATAACCTGTTCTTTCCTTAGCTAAATCATTTTTAATTACTATTGATTGATACTAAAAGTTTACAGAAAAGTTTACCAAGTCAGTAGCAAAAAGATGACCAAGTTTTTCTGTCCACGAACCCTTTTCTCTTGCGTGTGGGACACACCCTCGGGTTTCACCCCACCAGGATTTGCAGTTGGACAGTGTGTTGCAATTGAACCTACCAAATTAAACGAAAAAAAAAAGCCCAAGCTCCGCCTTTGGGTAACAACTTTCGCTTAGGCAACGTCATAGCCTTCCTCGAATCCTTGTTTTTTTTTTTTTTTTAACGTGTGGAAATCCCCTCGGACCGTCACCCCTCCGGGGTTTGCGGCGGGGTGGTGTGTCGGACTCGGACCGACTAAAACCACACGGTGTGCCACTCTGCGCCTGTAACAGGAGCCTTCCTCGAATCCTGTGGCAACCTTGTATGCATATTTGTAATTGTATGAAATATATATTCATTAAATCAAGGACTCCACATATTATTGAAAATAAAAAACAAGCAACCAACTCCAAATCCGCAAAATGATGATACACTCGCGATCGCTACAGCCACCTAGCGAATAATACTATTTTTATTCTGGAATTATTCTCTTCTCTAGTCTTACGTAATATTATATGTATGTGCTAGTAACATTTAACGATCTGGTGAGCTGTGTATTTACCAACTTAATTGTGTCAAAAATAACCAAACTCTTCAATAAAGGAATAAGCTACATAATAAAACATACAACGCAGACCTTGATAAAAATGAAAGTAAACTCAAATCAATGTTTAAACTTTTTTCCACCCAAAAAGTTCAACAATCGTGATTCGGTTTCGGTAGCGAAAATAAATAAAAAACTACACCCTTACTTTCTCGATCTGAGGACGGAGGAAGGTGAGACCCCAGGCAATAGGTCGTTGGACCTTGTGACCATTTCGGGCCATCCAGTTCGACGTAATAGGGATGGGAACAACTTTCGGGTTTTTACTCGAAAGTAAGTTTTAACGAGGTTTTAACGTTTGTGCGTTCTTGTTACTTTTGCGTAAATTGTATAATATTTATTCGTGATTCGTGCCCGAATGTTTTAGTATCAGGCTTTGTTATGTGGCGGTGGTGGTGTGAATGGTTATGTGACGAGGTTTCAAGGGATCTTTCCCATTCCTAAGCAGTTTTTAGACCCAGTTCTACACGACTAGAACCAACTCTAGAATGCTCTAATATGTAACAATCTCCTTAATTAAAAGTTCTGCCATCTTATAGCCTTGAGTACAATACAATCATCAATTTATTGATTTTCACCACATGAATGAGGCTACCTAAGCTTAAACCCCTTCTCCCCCTGATTCTGTTGCCAGGAGTCAAAGGACGATAATAACCCTTGAGTCGCTCAATAGTATAGATGCGAAAAATAGCATATTTGATGATAGGTAGAGTAGTAATATACCTCTTCCAAAGATGTCTTTTTCTATCTGTACTTTAACGGCTCCCCTCCTCTCCTCCCCACTCAGAGTGAAGGGAGGTAGACTGAGTCCACGGTAACCTCACTCGCTACTCAATTAAAGCAAAACGTAAGAACTTCTTAATACCCTGTTTCTGTAAATTTTACCTATCAGGTATGTATATAAATAATAATAATATTCTACCCTGTGGTACACACAACGCCATCTAGTCCCAAACTAAGCAAAGCTTGTACTATGGGTGCTAGATAACTGATAAAAATACATATATACTTTTTTTGTTAATACGTACTTATTATACATAGAAACAGCCAGACCAAATCAAACATTAAATGTTCATGCACACAAATGTTTGACTTGAGCGGGAATCGACCTTTGGAATAGCAGTCCGATACACAAACCACTACACCATTCGGTCGTCAAACAAATAAATAGATGTTATATTAAACAGGTAGTCTAGATTTTTGAAATCCATTAGGAATGCTAACTAAACTACATACGGTGAATGTAAATATGTATGTTATTTTAGTGTTTCGCAGTATGGTACGAGTAGCGTGTTAAGTAATGATACCATACCAGTCGAGTTAAGATCATTCAAAATGATACTCAATAACAGGTATTACTAAACATCGTAATCTAGGTCTTTGCGATAAGTGATGTACTTATTACATATTTAAATATACTTGGTATTTATATACATAGTATTGAGTGAAGGATGCTTAATTTTATATTGCGTATTGCTAGTAAAGAAACTGTTACATGAAATTTGGAACAAAGAGTATTTAAAAGTTTTTATTTAATACACTAAAAATATGTTCACCGTTTAATTTTAAATTCACGCTTCCGTCTATACTCAAATTATAGAGGCGAGGAGTTTGTATGTTTGGTTGGTTGAACACACCAATCTCAGGAACTACTGGTACGAATTGAAAAATTCTTTTAGTATTGGATAGCCCATTTATCGCGGTAGGCTATAGGTTATATAACATCACACTACCATTAATAGGAGCCAAGCATCAATGAAAAATATCGCAAAAATGGGGCAATTTTATTCCTTTTCAGAGACCCAGACTATAAAAAGATATATTTTGCAGTTGATTCTCCACAACTGTGCCTTTTTCGAGAAACTTTTTTTGCCTCGTATAACCAATCTATGGAACAAATCGTTGCCTGCGGTATATCCGGTCAATCACGCCCTCAAAACCTTCAAGAAATAAGCGTACTTCCACCTCAAGGGGCGGCAACACACACTTGAGACTTCTGAGTTGTAGGTTCCATGGGTTAAAGTAGTAACTTTTTATCACATGACTTGTCTGCAAATTGATAACATTTATGTACACCATAACTCTTTGCTGTCAAAAAAGTTCATAAACAGTAATCATGACAATTCCCACTGATCAATTGATCATTTTTTTTTTTTTAAAAGACAACTCCCGCATTAGGAATATATCCTGTGTCGCGGGGGACTTTACAAACATACATGAAACGGACACAAAGAACACCCAGACTCAGAACAACAATTTATGGATCACACAGTGTCGTCTTATGTGGGGATCGGACCCACAACACTCGGCGTAGTAGTAAGCGGCGTGCCGACCGCTTAAACCACTACGCCATCCGTGCAGTCAAATTGAATCAATTATCAAGTTGAATCAATTATTATTATCTGACGTCTAGGCATTTCAGAAATAAAGTTTCATTAAATCTATACCCGACATCTATATCAGAGAATTTCAATAATATATACATTTAGTTTTAATTTTGGACATTTAGCTTTAATATATATATATATATATATATATAAAACCCCACAAATCTCCAAACAGAAGATTAATTATGAATTTCGATTGGATAAATTTTAATAATTAGGAAATAACTGAATCAGTTGAGATTTGTTGATTTCTTACTTACTTACTGTCTATCTCTTGTTTATTTATTATAATACTTTTATTTAAATTTTGTAATCTATACATATCAAACTACTTGCCTGACTGATTCATCAACGCAGAGTCTAAACCGCTTGGGGCTACACACTTGAAATTTTGAAAATGCGAACTTTCATGCAACTGTTCGTTCCTTAGTTTACCCCTTAGACGTGAAATTTCAAAAAATCCTTTCTTAGTGGGTAAAGCAAAAAGCATCAGCTGCCGAAATATCAATTTTTAAGCCCCTAGCGGTTTACTGCGTTGATGAATCAGTCGGTCATTCAGGGCAAATACTTCGTTTTATAATATCAATAGATGATAGCACAGATATACAAATTAAGAATAAACTTAATTTTTTTAAACTGAAATATCTACTTACACTTTTCCACTCGCAAAACTCGAGCTTTGTAAGTACACACTTCACTATTTCGTGGTCGTTATATTACAAATTGACGTTGAAGAGACTCTCCTGCAGCAAAGTATAGCGCGACGCCGATGCTGTTTACAAATATTTATGGCGAAAGAAATAACACTTTTATTTATCTCCTTATAAGTAAAAATATAAGTAATATGGAACGTTGACAATGCAGAATTATATGACATACTCCAAAGCTAGTTGCCCGACTACACGACTGCACGGATGGCGTAGTGGCTTAAGCGGCCATCTCTCCTCGTGTTTTCGATTCCTACACGGGAGAACACATTGTGTGAACCACAAATTATTGTTCTGAGTCTGGGTGATCTTTTTGTCAGTTGTATATATGTTTAAAAAATTCCTCACGACACAGGATATGTACCTAACGCGGAAGTTGTTATTAAAACAATTGTTGACATCAGCAGCATGTTTTTGTTCCCAGCACAAATGTAACCAAAAATACAAAGTAACGCTTATATTTATATTTTTGTTTTTAATACAATTTAAGTCTCAAACTAGCACAAGGACTATCTAATGGACTACGATTACCACTATTCAAAGGTCTATAAGCTCTCGAAATCCTAATACAGTTACAAAAATATTGAATTTTAAATTGTAAGTCCTTCAACAAAAAGTTTAAATAATTTGGTAAGTACACAAAGAATTACTTCGATATGTCGACGCCTCTAGACGAAGCGTGCGTATTTTAAGTTGACCAGTTTAAAGTTTACGACGATGAAGTGTCAGCATGGACAATTGTGACTATACTCAGAGTCGTGGTTTCTAATAAAAGTAGTAGTAGCAACATATGCCAAACTTCTGATGGGATATATTGGTCTTAACTCGGTCTTTATTGCCTCGATAAGTTTTTATCCATTATAAACAGTTCAAAGATAATTGACAAAATAAAGATATTTATTATATGTTATAAAACCTGTCCTTAAACACAAAAACATGAAATTACTATAAGCGGCACAACGCTCATGCGGACGATACGACTCATGGTCGAACCACCGCTGCACTTTAAGAGCGCCACCTTTGTTTTAGTAAACGGTTTGAAAAAAGAACGTCAGCCATTTTGAGTTTGAATGTTTTGTATTATATAACGAAAATTTTATCAAACGGCTTAAATACGAAAGATATGGACTTTTAATGATGATGTGGGCAAACTTTCCGTTGGTGTCAGCCATTAAAGAAACAAAATACAGTATTACCCATTGCACCGACTTCCAATAAAGTTTAAAAGAAAGGTACGATAGATAATGATTATGACCTTTCTTTTTTGTTTTTGGAGCCGAGTAAAACTCCAGTCGAGTTTATATTATTTATTTAAAAAAGACGCGGGGAACTTTACAAACATACATGAAGGAGACACAAATAACACCCAGACTCAGAACAACAATTTGTAGATCACACAAAGTAATGTCCCATGTGGGGATCGAATTCACAACACTCAGCGCAATAGGAAGCGGAGAGGTGATTGCTTAAACACCTATGCCATTCGTGAAGTCAATAGTAAGATCCAGACTAACAAAAATTATTATTACTAAAAATAAATATTCGTTTAAACTTTTGTTATTTCTTCAACCAATATCTCATATCAGTGGAGGCTGTGTGTGTAACATCGACTAGTTAATGTACGAGCTTAATGCAGTGGCAAGGACAGACCCACATAACAACCAAACTCTATATGGCGCCAAATTGTATACAAGTTTAGGTTTTGCAACACTTAACTTACCTTAAATATGGCAGAGAAAGGTACTTGTACATGGTTACGACTGCGCAATTTTATAAAACTAGTTGCAACCCGCTATGTTACCCGGGGTTTATCAGAACCCTAAAAAGTGATGAAAGTTGAAAAGACATTTCAATTCCTTGCTCATCCCACGGGAAAATTACAATGTTTTCGATTGAAAAGTAGTCTATGTGTTAATCCAAGGTGTCAGCTACTTCTAAATCAAATTTTATCAAGATTGGTCAAGCCATTTAAGCGTGAAGAAGTAAGACATATAAACACATACATCATGTTAAGCATCTCTTATTCCTTCAGGTAAATGCTTCAATTTTAAGTAACTTGGTTACTTGGTTAGCACAATATTGTTACTACTTTGATAAAAACTTAATAGGATTTCATTCCCTCTCCTCTAGAAATAGGCGAAAAGTAAGGAAATATTTTTTACCACCAGTTTTCATTGAGGCCGCGGTACCACTCAGGTGGAGCCGACCCATTAGTGCCAAAGATGACTCTCATGACCACGAGTACCAGGAAGTTCTCCTGGTCATCAATCATCACCAACAGCCTATAACAGTCCACTGCTGGACATAGGCCTCGCCTTAGAAAGGAGGTTTTGGCCTACTATACCACGCTGGCCAGACGGGTTGGTATAAGGTTTGTTTCAAGTTTTCCTTCTCTTTTCAGTGCTGTTGTCCTGCTTAGTTTGCTAGGACACCCACGGGATGAATAGGGGTGGTGACATTCCGTATTCTTAATCCGTCAACACACGGACTACTTTTTACTACTTTCTCCTGGTATTGCACCATAATTCATGAACCTCAATAATTAACGTACCTGCATTAAGAAAAACAATCCACAAAATGTTAAGTTGGTACGCTTTAAAAACTCAAAAAGTTATTCACCGATTGAACTCAAGTTTTCACAATTTATGCAACCTAAGACCCTTAGCTGGATGCGAGAAGCCTAAGTGGCTGGAGGCCTAAGAGGCCTATCTCCAGCAGTGGACTGGGACAGGCTGATGATGATGAAGATGATGCAACCAACTTCAAAGATTGTTTTTACCTATTTTTGGTGTCACTTTTGTTCTTCATTTCTCATCAATGAAACCACGATGTACCACAGCGACGGGTGGCAGGTTACATCTAGTATTTTATTAAGAATGAAGAGCAGTTGTTAGGCAGACGTCAAGTTAATGTAGCATAGATTAATTCCCCCTTTTTTTCGTGCGGTAATCCTCTCGGATACCTTCCATTCGAACGACCGATGGGGCGGTTATGTCGGACTCGAACTGACTAAGAACCGAACGCCGTCTCGGGTACCGGGGAACTAGGTGTTACTTAAAATGAATTCCTACATAAAAATGATAAATTAAGAGATACAATTTATTATAATTTATAGTCATTTAGGCACTTTATAGTGGGGTACTCTTCTTAAAAGGTATGTATATCTTCTGCCATTGATACCATCATGAAACCTGTTATTACAGAGCTGTAATAAATAGTTTTTGATCAGATCGCAGTGTTTATGAGTTTCACTTAAGCTTGAGTTCGCTTAAATTAAAATGTCATGCACAAATAATATATAAGGTAGTTTTATCTATGAACTGGTATGTTGGGTACAAGAGAACACAAAAGTACTGTAAGAAAAATTTAGTTTTTGAGTGCAGATCATCACTAAAATACGTACATACATGTAGCCCCGGATCTAGGATTTTTTCGAACCGGGGCAGAAACTTAATAATAGCGCCCCCTCTCTCCAGAGTTGAGGTAAATAACTAAAAAAAAAAACTCACAAATACACTATGATGGTTGGCTTTTTTAGTAAAATAACAGGGTCCAACAAAATATGTTTTTTTTTAACCGTTTTATATTATGATTTTGGTGCTCCCTGAAACTACCGTCTGACAGGGAGGGGGGGGGCATCGTGTCATTTAAATGCATATTTAATGCAATAACGAGAATCATATTAACTTTAATTTCTCTCATAAGGTGCAAGTACAGTAGTAAATGACAGCACACGGGTCAACTCCCTTTGCTGTAACCATAAGTCTAAATGTAATTCGTTCTTTTTACTTTTTATTTAATTAGAAATGTACAAGTATGTTCATCAGCAGTTACCACAGTGGTTACCACAGTACAGACGCTGACTAGTTTGGTATCCGACCATGTTTGAGATGCACCGAGTTATTATTATTATATATTAATATTATATAGCTGTGTAACTGTTACTACGCAGGAAAATGTTAATAAAAAGCCAACTCCCGCATTCCTAGGAATATACCCTGTGTCGCGGGGGACCTTACACAACGAAACGGACACAAAGTACACTCAGATTCAGGAAAACAATTTGTGGATCGCACAAAGTGTTGTCCCATGTGGAGAAAGTGTCGAACCTACAACAATCGCGTGGAAGGTGACCGCTTAAACCACTACGCCATCCGTGCAGTCCATTTATTCATATATTAATAAATACAGGATCAACACAAATTAGTGAACGAGTGTACTCGAGGATTACTTATAATAAAGTATTACAAAAACGCGCCTTATCAGTAAGAAATGAGTTTATGCCGAGGTCTTGAGCCATAGCGCCATGCCCCGGGCGACGGTTAACTTATACCTGCAGAAATACTTTAATAATAATTTGTAATATGGTTTTTTATCAGGCAAATTGGTATTAGGTTTTTATGTATATCATTAAAAAGCTAATGGATATAATATTATGCTCTATAAATTAATAGATTTTGACAATTTTAGCCACGGATTTTTATTACACATCTCACAGACGGCGGTCTGATATCAAAGTTTGCTCTGGTGA
The DNA here is from genome assembly GCA_902825455.1 of Arctia plantaginis. Lineage (NCBI taxonomy): Eukaryota > Metazoa > Arthropoda > Insecta > Lepidoptera > Erebidae > Arctia > Arctia plantaginis. Next base: position 2,462,025 of record CADEBD010000322.1, on the reverse strand, counting down.
CCAGATGCTGATAAACATACTTTTACATATAAATATGTACATACTATAGATAAATTACACCCAGCCACAGAAAAATTGATCGTGCTCATAACACAATTATTTGTCTTGGATGGGAATCGAACCAAGCTAGGCCAGTCAAGATCACTAACCATTCGACTATCAGGCCGTAATTAACCAACTGAGGTCCATGTTCTAATGACTTGTTATGACTTGGATGTAGATTAAAATTTTCCTTTAAGCTTTGTTGATATAGTAAGTTTTTAGCTTAGGGTTAACAGCGCGTAACCGGCTTTTAAGGTGGTAGTACACTCATTCTTTTTCCTTTAGTTACAGACGAATGAAATAAAAAGGCGTTAAAAAGGAGTTATTCCACCTAAGCAATACTGCGATTGAGTCAGAATATATACTATTAATACATTATCATAATGTTAAAAAATTACGAAGTCTTACACCAGTATTTATTATGGTCTCAAGGCGGCACCATTTTCTTTATCAGTTTATATATTTGGTGCCGTTTAACACACTGTTAGTTTTAATAACACCTTAGAGCCAAGTATTTTCGATGTAGGCGTCATATAAAGTGTTGCTAAACATACGTGGGCCCAAGGTGCAACCGATCTTTGGCAAATCTTCGTCTGTTTATGGTTTCCTGGTACATCTGATGAATGGAAACGGCAAACGAAATGTCTGGTCAGGTTTACATGTGTGTGTTATTCCATTAAGTACATATATTATTAGTATTCTTCTTGACTGTTTGTTTTTTCTAAATAAATAAATATTTTACAAATGATCGTGCTCATCACACAAATATTTGTACTGGGTAGGAATTGTACCCACGACATCCGGCTTTGCAGTCAGGCTCACCGCTTTCATCCAAAGCCTTTACTAGTTCATTGCTGGACATAAGCCTCTCCTCATAAAGGAGGTTTTGGCCTACTATAATACGTTGGCCAGACGAGTTGGTATAGGGTTCGTTTCAAGTTTTTCTTCTCTCTACAATGTCGTTGTACTGCGTAGTTTGCTCCCTTAGTCGGCTTTTACAACACCGTATACTTAACCCGTAAGCCCTAGTGTCAGGGTAATCACTAGATGAAAAGACTTTTTTTTTTATTCCAATTCGTTAGTCAACACAAAAAATAATGCTATGTTTAATAAACCTATAACAACGCATATACCTACATATATAGCCAAGCGACCATTGCTACCGAAACAATAGATTTTAAATAGTAAAAGATTGCGATAAACTTGAAGACAAGTAACTTAACAGATTGCAATCTGGGTTTTCCTATTCCGTTAAAGATCTGGTTGTGCTTAGCAAATACCTGTTATTTCCTATATGTAAGTATATACTAGTAAAATCAAGCTAAAGATAATTCTTTGTGTTTATACAATAAATTGGCACAGATAGCGTTAAGTTTAAGTGGTCACCTGCCGCTGCCGACGGGTCACCTAATTATAAAAGACTGCCAACGTCCTGAGGCACCTTTTTTTTGTTAACGGGGTGGAAAATCCCTTCGGATCTGCTGGTTATCGGCGATTCAGGCGCCAGGAGTATGTGGTAATTCCACTAAAACCCATCCAGACGGCCGGCCTCAGGCTTGGCCTCAGGTTTGGTCCTACTCTGGGAGAACCCGGACCATGTTATTTCAGGTCCTTCCCGAATTGACACCATGCCTAATCAGGCCCTATCCCAGGGGTAAACACTGTCCCCCTAATCGCGACTTGGCGACCCGATTGTGTCTTATTGGAATCAGGCTGTCATCCTATCCCACCGCCCTGAGACACCTAGAGCTCAAGAGTAACAAATTCATGGCCTCTTTTTAAGTTTTGCGGCTTTGGACTCCAGTAACCTCACCCACAAATATCCTTTAGTTGCATTTCAATAACGAATTAATATTTTGCTTTACGCTAGTTTTCTGTGAGGCCCAAGTATTACTCCGGTTGGCCCATTTATGCTGGAGAATGTCTATCACACAGTTAATTTAAACTACATTATCATTAAAAGTCTTTAATAGTACACTTTTGGACATAGGCCTCTCATTAGAAAGGAGGGTTTGGCCTTCTTTACCACGCTGGCCAGACGCGTTGGTATAGGATTTGTGTCAAGTTTGCCTTTTCTTTGCAATGCTGTTGTCCTGGGTAGTTTGCTCTCACCGCGCTTATGATACCCATGGGATTTCTAGTAATACTACTACCTATTTGTATTTTTTGCAGATTTACTTGCGTTTTTAGCCACATCTCTGCTCTTCGTCTATGTTTAATGCCATACGGCGTATGAGAAAAAATATCTCTATTTATTTTTTGAATTTTTATATATGAGGCGGAGACAAATCAAACAAATTAAAGATCATCAAAATCAGTCAAGCCGTCCATGAGTTATAAATGTGTAACTAACGTAACTATTCTTGAAATATTAAGATGAATGCAGGCAGGCGGAGTCACTTGGTCACAATATAACAAACCACAGCTTACATTCCTTGATGACAGCTTAAACTTTCAAACTAGCTACACGTCCGTGTTCACTTGTCTCCGTATTGCGATACTTAACACCACAAATATTTCGATAAATGATTACATAATACCGGCCACAGACGGTCGAATCTTCACCACTTATCAACATTACACAGAACTATTTCGTATCCATTGCCGCGTACGTTCTACGTGATAAAATGTAATATTTTGCATTGACAAGTGCAAATTATGTAGTAATTTTACATCGACGTATTATGACACAATAGAAGTTATTTTTTTGGGTAATTTAAAAGTTACATCGACACATGAAAAATTACTTGCCCACAGTGACTCATTTACAACAGAGACCAAATCACTGCGGCTACAAACACTAAGAAAGGCTTTTGGGGTAGAATAAGGTATGAACGATTGAAATTATAAAAATAGGATTAAACTGAATAGTACTAATTTATGTTAATAATGAATGAATGTATTTATATTTTCTTTTGGGTTTTTTATGTATGTTATATGAAGATGGAAATGTCACTAATGATTTTATTATTAAAATATTAGGTCTTTACCTATGAAATTGCCGTTTTGTATGCAATAAGTGAAAGTACTTATTTTTTCAAACTTTTTTATTTCTGTCATTCGAAGTAATCACCCATGCAATCGACGCATCTTTGCCAATGCTTTGGCAGTTTATTGATGCCCTTCTTGTAAAAATCAGCTGGACGGGAGGCAACAAACTCTTCAAAGGCATTTTGTACTGCCTCTCGGGAATTGAATTTTTTACCCATAAAAAGTTGTCTAAATTTTGGAAAAGTCGGTAGGTGATACAAAACGGCTATTTCATAGGTAAAGACCTATTATTAGTCCGTGTGGTGACGGATTAAGAATACGGAGTGTCGCCACCCCTATTCATCCCGTGGGTGTCTGAAGAGGCGACTAAGGGAGCAAACGACGCAGGGCAACAGATGCAAAGAGAAGGAAAACTTGAAAATATCCCTATACCAACCCGTCTGGCCAGCGTGGTATAGTAGGCCAAAACCTCCTTTCTAAGGAGAGGCCTATGTCCAGCAGTTCACTGTTAAAGGCTGTTGATGATGATGATGACGAGGTTAAAAAAAAAACTGGTCATAGTGGGATTGAGGTTTTTACCGTGAAACACCCGTGCTTTAGCACTAATGCGTCTCCTCGACCTAAGTGATACCGCGCCTCACATAAAACTTGTGTTGAGCTATTATTTGTTATATTTTTAACCGACTTCAACAAGGAGGAGGTTATCAATTCGGTTTTTTTATGTATGTTCGGGCATAACTCTGTCATATATAGACAGATATTCCAAATTATTTTCTTGTTCGAAAGGAGTTCATTCCGAAATGCTCCCATTTAAATTTCATATAGATCTGATGATGCGTTTACTCTTAAAAAAATTACAGTAAATCAATCATGATTGTTGCTAGGGTTTTAGTGCTCTTTGTTGGTGTTGATTGAAGTCGGTTCAACTTCTTTTAAAAAAAGGGTTTTTGGTTTTTGTTTCCTTATTACAAACGAGTGAGATCACCAAATAAACGATCTTACAATTTACCATAGCTTTCCCATGGAATGATGTTTTTAGGCTCCCAGACTGTTCGATTGTAAGTTCAAACCCCATAATTATACCATTAGTATTTGTTCCTAACACCGCCATGATTACTTGATTACGGGGACAAAAGAATCAATTCGTAATTTGATTACCCATTAAATCGTATCTCTCATTCGAAAATTATATAACGGAGCACACAATATAGGCAATTAATGCTTTAGTAGTAAATTACACAAATAAATAATGAGGCCATAAAACCTTCGATGTATTGTAATGACACCCGCTCTCTGTTGGGTAAAAGCTCTGTGAGATATAAGTGATAAGCGTTAAGCGAGTGATAAAAATCTCTTAAGTCATATTTTTTCCAATATGTTTTTTTTGCTGAAAATATTTTTTTAAAGGTATATTGTATGCGTATTCTGGATGTAAGCCACGTATGTCAATGCATTCCTTACTCTTCAAATAATGCCGCGAAGAAGATTATTGCATAAACAACATTTGTTAGTGGCTAAAGAAGTTTTTGTATATATGTATAATCATATAAATAAATAAAAAAAGCACAAATTAATACAAGTTAAATGTTAATTTTTAAATGTAATTTTCAATAATAAGCAATAAAAAATATGATTACTACGATTGTTCTGCCAAAATATATATATATACCACTATTTCTTGCTAAAACAATATAAGTGAAGAACAATTTTTGAGGTTTTTCATTATTATTATTACTAAACTATTTTTTTTACCAATGCAATACTAAATTAAGCATAAAAAAGTCCTTTTAAACTCGTTTTGCATGAAACAGTTTTATTGATTCCTGAAAAACTCTGATTGTGTGACTAATGAGGTTTTTGAAATAACCCATTTGATTAGTAGGGTTGTTACTTATGAGCTGCCAACAATATTAAAATATCATATCATTTTCATCAATATCAACATGTATATACACAGAACATACTTCAACAGCTCACAGCGTTGAACAGTCAGACTTTACCTGCATCACGAAACGAAAGTTTTCATTAATGCAATGTATTATTGTAAAAGTAAGTATAATACCAAGGAAACTCAATTATATACCTTCAAGAAAAGAGAGTACTATTTCCTAAAAGGCCGGTAAAAGGTTCGGTGTGGCTAAATTTCAAATTTACAGAGCGTCTGCCTCCAGTATCACCACGTCGAAAGAAAGAAAGTTCGCATTTGTATTTGTACAAAATCTAAAAACTACTCAGTTATGGGGTAAATTATATTTATTTTGTAATAACATCAATCTGCTCCATTCGTTTGTCACTTGAATCGACGATCGCTAAGTAATGTAAGTTGCGAATGCCCATTTGCTTTCGTAATCGGTCCACCAACGACTTCTGTCCGAACTGGGACATACCAGCATATATTGTCACAATTCACGAGTTCTTCACAAATCTACCAAAAGCTTTCTAGACATAAATTATGCCTATCATAAGTCATATGTAAGTCATTTCATTCAAATAACTCGGTGGAGTCCAACCAGGATGTAACCTGGGTCCGCAAGATTATAATAGAAAGTTATCCATCAGACTTGCACCAAGTTATTTCATTTATAGGTTGCTATATTCTGATGCTCTTCCCGCGACTTGTCTAATATAATAACATGGGGTAGAATGACCATAGAAAGGCCAGAATGGAGAAGATTGGAGAAGGCCTTTGCCACCTGGCAAACGGACACACAAAAATGGAAAAACTTAATGATTGAATGACAAAGATATATAGTTGTGCCCGAATGAAGGCTTATAATAATAATATTCCTATAACATCCTGAATTGGTGTAAAATAAAGATTATTCTATTCTCACATCACATCAACAGCCTTTAATAGTCCACTGCTGGACATAGGCCTCTCCTTAGAAAGAAGGTTTTGGCCTACTATACCACGCTGGCCAGGCGGGTTGGTATTGGGTTTGTGTCAAGTTTTCCGTCTTTTTGCAGTGCTGGTGTCCTGCGTTGTTTTGCGCCCTTAGTCGGTTCTTACGACACCCACGGGATGAATTGGGGTAGTGACATTCCGTATTCTTAATCCGTCACTACACGGACAGGGATATATTCTATTCTATTCTATTCTATAATATTGTTATGCTCATATGGGTATAATACGAGTTGATGTCCGTGTCCTGATGGTCTCTCCAACCACAGGATGGACGTACATACCGCAACTACCTCTTCAGGCTCCTGAAATTCTATTCGTACTTCTCATCAGAGACTTGTAGTCCTTCTCTCTAGTTTTCTCATCCTATCTGTTTGTCCCTAATTTAATAATTAAGAATAAAAAAAATTAAAACTGACTGATTCAAATTAAAAAAATATACAATTTTATCGTCTGTGTGTTCCTAAAATATTCTACTAGTTAGTTACGCACCCGATGAGAGGCCTCTTCCGTAGAGTGAAGTGTCTTTAATAAACGCACCGTGAAATGTCACTATTTTATGGTTTAAATAATTTATTCCCAAAAAACAATACAAAAGCCACTTGCGTGAGAATATAATATAACATTTTTATTAAATTATTAACTACCGGTCACCGAAACAATAACTAAAATACAAAGATTAACTGAGAAATAACAATGAAGACTTAATATTGTATTTGACTAAAGATTTGGCCCCTTGATTCTCGATCCTGGGGGAGGGACAGCAACCCAATTGTGACTCTTGAGTAGCACGTGTTCATTGATGGCGGTAACCACATACTATCAGATAATCCGTTTGCTTCCCTGAACAGTTTCTGTGTTATACTTTAAAACTTACTTGTCTTCTAAATTTATAATCATGATGACCATAGAACGGGTCTTCGTAAACCAAATACAAGGATAAAGCTAATATCGATATTCAATGAAACTTCAAATTACATTAAATTACACAACGGCTTACAACACTCATACTAAACTAAAGCATCATCCATATATTATTGTTAGATTAACATCTGAACTCTGAACCTAAGTATTGCGTTCTTTATGGCATTTATTATGGCATTATTGGATAAAAAAATCTTTCATAGATAAGTAATTCAAACAAGATGTTTGTTAAATAATAAAGGCATTAAGTATGGTGATGACTTGAACAAGTTAATTCCACAGGGTTGTTATTCATTACAAAACGATTTATTGTAAAGACTTGTGGAATGCAATGACATTTTTATTCTTAAATTTTACAATCTATTCATATAAAATTTCTTGTTCTGACTGACTGATTCTTCAACCAGAGCCTAAACCGCTGGGGCTACAAACTTGAAATTTTGGCACAACCCCTAAGGAGAGATCATAAAATAGAAATAAAACGCTCGAGCAAAACCGCGGGCAATAGTTAATAAATTTAGAGAAATAAGACCATCGTATTTATCCCGTGGGTGTCGCAAGAGCAAACTACTACTACTAACTACGCAGGACAACAGCACTGCAAAGACAAGGAAAACTTGACACAAATCTTATACCAACCCATCTGGCAAGCGTGATTAGCCAAAACCTCCTTTCTAAGGAGAGGCCTATGTACATCAGTAAACTATTAAATGCTGTCGAAGTGTGAAGTGATGATGTGAAGACGAGCGTAAGGCTCGCTAATGTTATTTTTATAGAAGTAATTGCATATGATGTGTAACGCTCAGTGATCAAATGAAATAAGGGATCGGACTTACTTGCCGGCTCCCTGTTACAAATTTCCGTCCCCTTACAAAAAATCATTATTACAGATTTCAGGAAAGGAGAAGAAGGAAAATGTTAAGAGGTGTTTAAATCTATTAGTTTTTAATTATCTAACAGAAGAAATAATTGAATATTGAAGTATCTATTTAAATCACTTATCTCAAAATAGACTAAACGGATATTTTATATGCAATACAACACGTAAACCTTGCTTTTAAACGCTAACAGCGTACTGTTAGCTCTCTATTGATAGGTAGAAATGGAAATTAAACAGCAATTGTACTAAAATTGCAAATTGTCATATATACAAACGCTTACGAAATATTTCCATCCCGGGGTAGCCAACGGTATGACCTCACCGTCTTTCATGATCAGTCTTTCGACTTTTTATATAGAAATATCACTACATGTATTGACGGATTAAGAATACAGTGTTTCACTACCGCTATTCATCCCACGAGTCTCGTAAGAGCCGACTAAGGGAACAAACTACGCGATATAAAAGCACTATAGCAACGCGTCTGGCCATCTTGGTATAGTAGGCCAAAACCTCCTTTCTAAGGAGAGGTCTATGGCCAGCAGTGGACTACTGAATTGGATCATGATCAACAGATAATGATGATAATATGGGTACACTAAGTTCCAACCCTGAAAATTGATTGTTGTCTTCTCAAAATGTCTTACAATCAATGCTTGTTGCAGGACTACTGGTACAAAATGAGGAATAGAATAAAACTGCTGCTGATGTGATGACCAGAGAGGCTGATGTTCAATAATACCACCAGGTAATTTAATTTTAATATATCGAAATATAAAATTTGCATTCATATAATTCCTTGAATGTACGTGACCAGTGATATAAAGTGTCTGATAAATTAAGATGTGTATTGGCTGGACTAATATTGTAATTTCATAAATTTTCTCTCTGGGATCTTTGAGTACACTATTTGAATCAAAACAGATCAAGTAGTTTGCAGGATTTGCATGAATGAAGATTTATATTGTACATATATGCCCCTCTCATATTTTTTTTATAAAAGGTATGGGTCTCGTGAAATTTACCAAATTAAAATGTTATGTTATAACAGTGAAGTGCCAATATATCCTAGCTATCAATATATTTTTTATTTTATTTTCTCAAGGTTTATTATTTTCTGTAGAATTTTGAATTTAAAGTACTGTTCACATGTTTTCGTGAAGTTATCGAATTGTATTCTTAGTTGCATCAGCATCAAAATGTGAATGTGAGTATCTCCCGTCCGTAACTAACGTTTTGTCACTGCAGTCCAGTGTAACCTAACTTTTATAACATCCTTTAAAAAATATCTTACAGCAAAATAACTAAAGCTATAAGTTTTTTGAAAGTGCGTCTTCTCAAGTACATAAGTTTGTCAAGTTTCTATAATTTTTTGTTTAGTCGGTTAGAATTTATTGGCATTTTACAGTCTGTTATATCATAAACATCTACTATCATTAGTTAAAGATTTAGTTTTTCATGGATGTTCATTCACACGCACCTTAACTTGAACATGACTTAGTCGCACAGCTCAAAGACATCTTAGATAAAAGATATAAGCTTAGTCAAAATAATTCTGGATACATCCATTTTTCTTTATTTTAAATTTGTATATTCTGTGTTTAAATCAAGGTTGTGAAATTAATTTACGCATTGTTATAAATTATTTCGGTTATAATTCAGGAAATAATATTTAAGTGTCTGTTTTCTTGTATTATTAATTTATTTGAAAACCAAAACGTCTTGTCTCTTTTAATACGTCATAATTATGACAACACTCGTTTTAGTCCAAAATTTATAATAGATATATGGGTCAGTGTGTACCTCTGAAGATTGACCGAATTTTAATGAAAGGTACAAAGTATGTTTCAACAGAACACTAAATATTATTATTAGAGCTGGAATAATATAAAATTTTTGGACTGTACGTATATTTCTAGTCGTTTACAAACAGTAGAAATACGTAATTAGTTGCTAAAAGCTTTTTGTCACTAAGAGAAACTCACACACTACAAACTTATTCAACCAAAAATTTCTTTGGTTCTAAAGAACTCTTGAACGTTTTGTTTTTGATCACGACAACATACACAATTTTTGATGAAACTATTCGTTTTGTCAGAAAAAAAAATCGTTTATTTACATCAGACAGAAAACAAAATTTTAAAATAATTATTTTCCAAAAATCGGTATTAAATCGGTCAACTTTTTACAGATAAACATACCGATGGTACCGAAAAGAAACTGCCAAGTTGACGGTTACAAATATTACTTGAGGTACCAAAAGTCCGGTACCTCTTCCAAATCCAATGACCGATGAAATTATCAAGTCGGATAATGCCGAAGATGGCGGTAAAGTAACCGATACTGTGACCGATACCAGAACCGATACTGTGACCGATACCAGAACCGATACCGAACCGAAGGAACCGAAAGAGAATAAACCCAGAACTGTATCGTTTAATAGAGACGTACATATCAAAAGATTCGGTGAGTCAATTTGTCGATATATCGGTCTAACTTCGGTAACATTTCTAGTACATACAGTCTTCTTGAAGTGCACTACGGCTACGACCAAAGAAGTACCTAATATACTTTACAGGGAAACTTAGAAGCTCTGTTTTTAAAAAGATATAAAGCAACATTACAGGGGGTTACAGAAAGGTATGATCATTTTGAAAAGTCAAAGTTGGAGTAAATAATTTAAAGAAAACGAAATTGATTTAAAAAAGACCAGGTAAATATTTTAAGTATTTTTAATTATTTACCGAAGGAAGTAAAAAAAAAATCGAATATATCTGTATATTTGTTTATAAAGATTTTTATAGTTCTCTATATTAAAATTGCGTCCGGAAATAAAAAAATATATGTAAAAACTAAAAAGTTACATTCAAGGACAGCTTAACATTCTAAAGACGAACAAGAAATTAAATTGCTATGTCAATTTAGTTGAAAAAATAGTTTCGTCGTAAATTATATAATCTATGCGTTTAAAAGTAAAATATTCTTTTGTTTAAAATTCGAATATTATATGAAAGTTTGATATTCGAAATTCAAACTACATTATTTAACAAGTTATTTTTTATTTGAATGTAAAGCAAGATATATAGAATAATACATTTAAATTACTTTTTAGAGATAAAACAGAATAGAAATCAAAATAGTTTATTTTTTATATTTAAGGAACTTTCTAGATTCCGTCAGTTTTAATATCTAGTATGGTCGTAGTCGTTAAGTGCACGAAGTCTGTTACAATGGGGGAACTATCGTTTAACATACTAATGTTTCATTTATCTACTACAAATATAAAGAAATGTAAATAACAAAATAACCGTTTTCACCTTGGAACTAATACGTTCAAATTAATAAACTAATAAAAACTTCATTGTTTCCTCTTTTTTATACGTCTATACATAAAGCTTGTTTTCAATTTAAACTTTTTGTATTATCTGTTTTAATTTTTTTTTCTTCCGTTTTGAAGCGAATGTATACCACTTAGCATGATAGCTGATCCTGTATTTTTTTTTAATTGCATGCTTAGTCAAGGACAACAATAAATAATCTATGCGATTTTATACTGTTCTAAGTTGTCTCAATAAAATATTCTAAATATAAAATGTAACTTTTTACTTATTCGGTGGTTTTTAAAATAAAATGTCAAATAACACTATGGTTGCAAATGTTTTAAATCTACTCTCGTCATGAACGTTTTTAGCGGTGGAGCAGAAATATTTCTCAAATTTTAATTTAAAAAAAAAACGAAATAAATAATATTTTTTGGCTAATGTACCACAAGAACAGAATTCAATCGACCCATAGGTACATCCAGATGGAGGTCGTGGGGTCGTGACCCTGGCTAAAAAATTTGAGCTTGACGTGAGGCCTGAATAAATCAAAATAATCTCCCTGAGTTAAAAAGCTGAGCTGAAAGCTCGGGGGATAATACATAACATAGATAAATTATCGTGCTCATCACACAATTATTTGTCCTAGGTGGGAATCGAACTCACGAGATCCGGCTTAGCTGTCAGGGTCACTAACCACTAGACGAACAGTTATTACATTGTATTTAGTTATAAAATCGAGGATTGATTTTCCTCAGTAACATACCTTAGTTTAAAATATAAGTTTCTAGCACAGAAGTCAACCATTTCTGAGAATGACCGATTTCGTTAAAACATTTTTTTTTTAAAGAGAACTCTCGCACTAAGACTAAATCCTGTGTCGCGGGGGACTGTACAAACATACATGTAACGGACACAAAGGACACCTAGACTCAAAACAACAATTTGTGTATCACACAAAGTGTTGTTCCATGTGGGGATCGGACCCACAACACTCAACGCAGTAGGAAGCGGTGAGGTGACCGCTTAAACCACTACGCCATCCGTGCAGTCGTCGTCATCGTGTCTAGGTTAGGACCTTACTTAAAATTCAGTCGGTTGAGGTCATTGAGGACATTGTTTTAACAACGAGTACATATCCAACCGCATTCCTGATATATGTGTGTTCAGTTGTTGAAACATATTAACAATTTTTTCATTAGCTATTTAATTGACTTGACTTCACGGATAGCGTAGTGGTGGAAGCGGTCACCTGGCGACCCCTACACGGGACAACTCTGTGTGATCCGCAAATTCTTGTTCTGAGTCTGGGTGTTCTTTGTGTCCGTTTCATGTAAGTTTCGTAAAGTCCCCCGCGACACAGGATTTATTCCTAATGCGGGAGTTGTCTTTTTAAAATAAGAAGAATAAGAATATATATGTATTTTCAAATAGATACCCATTTTATATAAATTACACCCAGAAACAGCTCATCAAACAATTATAAGTCCTGTATGGGAATCGAACTAACAACCTCCGGCTTATCAGAACAATTTAATTATTTTAATAACATTAATTTTCTTTAATCAAAAGCGTTTCAAGCTTTAAAACAAAATCTAAACAAGCTGACCCGCGCATTTTCATCTGCGTCTCTGAAAAGGAGTAAAAAAAATTTCAACTTTTGCAACTCGTAGATGCTCGCCTCCTATTGGTCGTAGAGAGACGTAGTATAGCCTTTAGCCTTCCTCGATAAATCAGTACTACATTAATGTAGGTTATCCAATACTAAAATAATTTTTAAATTCGGACCAATAGTTTTTAAGATAAGCGCGTTAAACCAAACAACCTCTTTCGATTAGAGAGGCTCAAACTTACCGGCAACAATCAGTTCAAATTTAAGGTATGCGACCTTGACGTATTCTTCCTATTACTTAAACTCCCCAACCTATCCGTACCAGCAGTATCCCTTCACCTTCCCTTCTCACCTACTCTCCTTTAACACTGAACTGCCAATAATTTTGTTTGGGAAGAAATTAACACGAAGCTACCCTGAACGTAGCCCAGCCCGGTTGGATTGATTATAGTCGAAGAAATGTGAGCGTGTAATATTCTTCTACTTACCCCTTTCGAGATACAGTCGTGAATGTAAGTGTGACGTATGTTTGTTTAACAATTCTTTAACATAATTATTTTAAATTGGTATCATTATATGTTCGTTTTCTTACTATTTCAGTAGCGGATGTATTCTAATTAAAATTAAAGACGACTTAGAACACTGGCCATGAGTTTTAAATGCCTGACTGGTTTCTTGAAGTCTCTGTTCATTGCTAAGTGAATCATACATGTATGGAAATCTATTTTTCAATGACGCCAGAAAGGCTTAACAAAACTGGATGCAATTTAACATAGATATAGATTATAGTTTTATATAGAGTATAGGGTATTTTTATAAAGAAAAATCTTTGACTAAATTGATACCAAGGCAAGTGAGATGGCGGTTAAAAGATACACATATCCCAAACTAGGCAGAGACTGCATTATGGTAGCCAGACCCCTGATAAAAACATAATTAAATATTTCTAAATACATACAGATTATACACAAATGACACCCAGAAAAAGAACAAATATATCGTAAACATCAGGCAATTATTTGTCCTGGATGTAGACCCACGTCCTTTGGCTCATCAGTCATGATCACTAACCAACACGCCAGTTAACCTTAGCATAATGTATTGTATTTAAAAAAGCTGATAGGAACGAAGTTTTTTATACTGTTTGACAAATATTTTTATTATTAATTTTATTTTATTTTTAAAATTTTTGTCAAAGTATTTTTCAAAAAAATATTTTGCGTTTATTTTTTACACACATATAAACAAATAAAAGTTGATTTGCTAATGAACTACAGCTAGTTGTTTAAAGCGTAATAACTCGAATAATATTAATCGTAGAGAAACACTAAATACTGGTCTTATTGTATTCCTCATCAAATTCTCAAAAGATCATACGCATCATGTCTCAATCTGTCATGCGCTGTTCTCCAGTTATTTAATAATAATGCACAATGCAAGTTTATAGATAACTTTCTCTCCCTCGTGAGAGAGAGAAAGAGATAGCGACTAACGCTTTTTCGTTACGTACGCTGTTTCTCATGAAATCTCTTGCATAAGGAACTTCATTCCAATAATGTAAATTTAGAAACATTTAAAAGGTTATGACGGTGACACCGGAACGTGCGCCTTAGTCCTCAGTCTATCTGATTAGGGGGTGCCCTACGTTTCGTTTACCAATTCGTGGTGTGCACTCTACTACTCTCTGTCTAGACAAGTTAACTCCAGCGGGCATCGGTCTACTAGCAAATGTGGCCAGCCCATTGTAACGACAACATCACTATTCGGCGAGCTATGTCGGTAACTTTGGTACCCTTGGTACGGTAACCTTGTAGCCTCATCACAATTTTTTTTCTTCAAAGTACTCTAAACATAGCTCGCTCCATTGAATCATATGATCACAAATCATATCATATTACTGTCTCCAGCCAAGTGCGAATCTCTTTTGCTTAAAACTTCAAGATCTGACAACTTGAACGAGCCACAGACGGCCGTTGTCAAAACCTGCTTTGAATACCGCCGAAGTCTCGTAAAAAAGCCGAAATCACCTGCTGTTTCTTAGAAACATCGCATTAAACACAGAAATGAAATATTTGTTCATATTTAATACAACAAAACAACGAATTTCTTACCAATTATATACTTGTAATATAGGGGAAAGTAAAAAATATTGAACCGGATTGAAATTATGTATTTTTACCAAAATGGCACTATAAAAGGAGCGCTACAAGATGGCGGAGTATTAGTGGCGCTGCCAGCGCTCCTTTTTTTGTTGCTAGTGTAAAAAAATAGTGCCATATATAGAAGTGGTCCAATTAAGCGCCCGTTCAATATTGGTTACTCTTCCCTACATCTTTTGTAGTTTTTTATCACCATTTTACCAAAGGCCCTAAGCCCAACACTCTTCCGTCCTTCATTCTTATGTGTCATCATCAGTTGCAGGTGTCAATAAGCAGCGGTAGTAACTTCAGGGTATTTTTCTCATATTACGGGAACTGTCTTCAGTACAAAAGTTCCATATTTTTATTTACTGAAATCGATTCTTCAATAAAGTGCTGGTCGATAAAATGAGGGCGGTTACTACGGCTCCGTCTACCTTTTCCGGGATAAAGGAATATGTTTGTAGTTCACAATAGAATTAAGAATTAGAATAGAATTAAGCTTTATTGTACACCAATTTTGTGTTTTTTTTTTACAAGAGTACATCAAATTGACTGCAGGGATGGCGTGGTCGTTTAATCGGTAGCCACGCCGCTTCCTGCTGCTCTGAGTGTCGTGGGTTCGACCCTTACATGGGACTCCACTTTGTGTGATCCACAAATTGTTTTTCTGGGTGTTCTTTATGTCCGTTTCAAGTATGTTTGTAAAGTCCCCCGCGACACAGGATATATATTCCTAATGCCTGTTGTCTTTAAAAAACAAATAAAATTAATGACCATTTACAAATGGCGGCCTGATCACTAAAAAGCAATTTCTTACAGGCACAATTTAAAAAAACCCCTCTTTTTAAAAGTCGGTTATATTGCCTAATACTAATATTCAAAACAATAATGACACACAAAAACTCACATATATACAGTTTTTTCCTCTGTCCTTATGTCCCCAAGTCCACCTACAAGGACTGATTACGTCATAATGATTTCTTAGTACATGCGCAAGCGCCGGTATAATCCAACACGATAAATCATCAGCTTTTTATTGTATACATAATCCGTCAGATTTTTTGTGCATCCTGTTAATCACACGACAAGGACACAAGAGTGATTGATCTTCTTAAAATTGGAAATGGTCAATTTAGAACCGGATACATTTAAATTATTTTTAATATAAGAATTAACGTGATCAATAGATATTACAAACATTAAGACGGGCCTGTTGGTCTAGTGGTTAGTAACCCTGACTGCTAAGCCGGAGATCGTGTGTTCGATTCCCACCCAGGTCAAATAATTATGTGATGAGCACGATCATTTCTCTCTGTCTGGGAGCTACGCAGGACAACAACACTCAGCACTGCAAATAGAAGGAAACCTTGAAATAACCTCTATACAAACCCGTGTGGCCAGCATGGTACAGTAGGCTAAAACCTCCTTTCTAAAGAGAGGCCTATGACTAGCTGTGGACTATTAAAGGCTGTTAATGTGATGTATGGATCCCAGAATTGTTTTAACATTGTAAATATTACCACAATAATTTTATATGCAGAGAGACACTTTCAAAAGTAAGCTACAGCCATAACTGATCATGTCACAGATATGAAACAGTTAAAAATAGTTAGGACAACTTTAAACCACACTCGTACGGAACCAGTTTTTTCGGCGGCCATGATGACTACAGCGAATTGAATAAGAAACAAAAAGTGCTACATAAACGGTAGCCTCTGATATAATGTAGTTTGCGATCAATCAATTCGATACACAGATCAGCTTTTAGAGAATTAGCTGAACCACGCGGTACAAATATATCTCAATTCCTTGTTCATCTCACGGAAACACTACACATTTTTGGGATAAAAAGTAACCTATGTGTTATTTGTAACAGGGTGTCAGCTACCTCTAAATTTTATCAAACTTGGTCAAGCTATTTTAGCGTGAAGAAGTGACAAAAGAACAAACACACATCGCCTTTATAATAAGTTGTATCGCAGGATCCGTTCTGTGATACGCTTTGCCTTTTGCCCAAGCCCGACTGCATTGAAATGTATACTTAAAATGTACAATCCGGCAATTTTAATTCATATATTTTTCATGTACCCAGTCTCACTGTTACAACTAAGATAAATCCTCGAACATCAAAATTCATCAAGGCATTCCAGGAAGTGCCAAACAAATATACACACATACTGTAAAAACAATCCTGCTTCTGATGTAGTCGAGTAATCTTTAACGACTCCATAATCAAATTCTAATAACTTTGAGCTATCATGAGTCAGTGACAATGTGTTAAATAGAGTTCAATATGTAAAATTTTATGGTATTATCAAAATAGCCTTCAATAATTATATAATTACAACCAACAATAGTTGTGTAAGCGAAACAAAACATGTTGATATCTTCCCTCTTTCACACAATAGTAAAAGTACCGCTCTGCCCGCTGCTATTCTGACCAGTTATTACATCACACCTTGCTATGTTGCTACTAGTGATGTCCCACGAGAGGCAATTGTTGATAAAATATCGATAGATTAGCAATAAATTATTAATATTATAACCACTGTCGTGAATTTTTATGTGTTCACGTATAAGCAATTTCATGATAATAAAACCAATACTATTAGAACTACAGGAATTATTTAATGTCAATGATATAATTGTATTATAATTGTCATGAAATCCTTTTAAAGGACAAATAGTCTATAAAGAATTAAAGTTAAAATAAACATTACCTATTTCCATTCGCTTTAATTATAATAAATTATAGTAAAGTGTGTTCTTTTTTCCTTAATTTTCCATTTAACATTTAGAGGTGGAACTTTAAGTACAATGCAATAAAAAATAATCGAACTCGGCTCGTAAGAGACGATTATATTGCGGAACATAATTAGTGGAATTAAGAACCTACTATGATTGACTTTACAATTAAAAAATACCATGTGTTCTTTGATTTTTTAATAAAAAAAAAAGTTAATCTATCGATGTCGGCATTATATACACCGTTTTTTAACATCACTACCTTACATGTGAGTAGATCTTGGTTGAAGATAATGTTGTAAGCAATGGCAATTATTTTATTGGTTTATAATTATTCGTAAAGCCTTCCGTGCGTATCTCGTTCGATTCCCACACAATACGATATACAATGGGTCTTTCTTTTCTCATCATCATATAAAGCACTTTCGAGGGAAGAAAACATTGAAAACTATTTAAATGACAAACTTCTCTTGTTGCCTTTCATCGAGGGAGGTATAGGGTAGTTACGCACTCATATCTCTTGACTTGCGGTTTCCCATGGGTGGCGGTAGTCACTTACCATCAGGTGACTGCTAAAACTAGACACGAAACTAAGAAATTAAATTGACTGAAATTTGTATCTGCTTAGAAAAATATATATCCATCCGAAATCTATACAAGTAAATAAAATTTAAGTGTTTGTTTGTAATGTCAAAATAAAAGGTTTTTTTCATGCTCACACGGTTATTTATGTCTAAAAACCAGTGTAGATTTTTTTGTCTGTCTGTCCAGGTTCTTCTAAACGGCTGGACTATTTTCTTATATAAAATTCTCGTGTCAAATGTTCGTTCCCGTACTCCTCCGAAACGGCTTGACCGATTCTCATGAAATTTTGTGTGCACATCGGGTAGGTCTGAGAATCGGCCAACATCTATTTTTCATACCCCTAAATGGTAAGGGTGACCCACCCCTAAATATTTTTTGTTTTGCAATACAACGTTTGCCGGGTCAGCTAGTTTTCTTATAATATTTTTATACCAGGTAGCTGTCTATATAAGGAGTGACTTATACTATTTTTCCTCTCAAAAAAAACCTAAAAAAAATTGCCCGGTCCAGGAATCGAACCCATTAAGGCAGCGCTTTCAAATTCCAAGCGAATGAAGTCGCGGGTACCATCTAGTATTCTATATAAGATTACTTCATCTGATTATCCTCTGGCGGAAAAAAAACGAATATTAAAGCTCATGCTTTGACGCCATTGAAACACGCCTTTAGCGATTTATATACTTTGTAGACTTATTTAAATCATGCGCCCAATCAATGTTGTAAATGGTCTCCATTATGAAGCGGAGGATCGTTTTGAGACATTGGATGTGGTGATAACCACATGCATTAATTGGGTTCTTACTTAATATATGTAATACAACTTAAAACGATTGATCTTTGATCTTTTTAAAAGACAACTCCCGCATTAGGAATATATCCTGTGTCGCGGGGGACTTTACACACATACATGAAACGGACACAAAGAACACCCAGACTCAGAACAACAATTTGTGGATCAAACAAAGTGTCGTCCCATGTGGGGTTTGAACCCACAACACTCGGCGTAGTAGGAAGCGGGATGGGGACCGCTTAAACCACTACTCTATCTGTGCAGTAATTCTATGACTAGTTTAATCTCGTAGCTGCACTTGCATTAATTTTGGGCCCTAGCGAGCTTAAATTAATTGGGTTAGAGGATAAGACAGCCAGCAAATCGTTGCCTCTCTCCTTAGCTTCTAACTTTTACGTTCTACACAAAAAAATATTAAATCCAGGATTTAAACTAAGAGATTTAAAAAAAACATTGAGCAAATGATTACTCATTATTATAAGATCATCTACAAAATTAAACATGTAGACTAGTTGTGTTATTCTTGTATTGCTTGTAACACAATAAGTTTTCAGTTACGTATGGCACTATAGTTATGAATTCTTTGGT
The DNA here is from genome assembly GCA_902825455.1 of Arctia plantaginis. Classification (NCBI taxonomy): domain Eukaryota; kingdom Metazoa; phylum Arthropoda; class Insecta; order Lepidoptera; family Erebidae; genus Arctia; species Arctia plantaginis. The sequence continues at coordinate 2,442,505 of CADEBD010000322.1, read as the reverse complement.
TTAGAGCTAGTTAGGGGTTTTAATGTTAGCTATTGTAAATTTAGTAATTAGTTCATAACGCTTAAAACAGTTTAACACGATAAAATAAGTGTTTTTGAACATTTATTTTATGGTTTAGTCATACAACTCAAGCAGTAATGCAAATAAACACAACCTTCAAGATTATTTCACATCATAAAATTGTAAAATAAACACATTAACCTATAGAGAGAAGTGGGCCCATGTTTGCACCCTGCGGCACCCATTTGTGGCCTGCGTAGGGGGCGTGCATTCTCCAAGACGGCGCTACTCAGGTGTTCCTAAAATGGCAAGTGATGACGATATAACATATGTTAAGTCAGATTCGAAGTTGGCATTGACCTAAACGAAGTAGCCTTTTGTGGTCAATCGTGTCGAAAGTCTCAGTAGATTCGAGATATATGTTAATCGCACGACTGCAATTTATAATTAATCATAAAGTACTTGTAGTTGAATGCAAAACGATTTTAAACTCATATTAACAAACGGGTTATTTCTAAAGAAACCTTCCAATAATAGCACTACATCTGTCTTGTGTTAAAGGTAAATGTTTACAAAATTGTAGTTTCATACACCCACATTCAATATAGTCATTATGTTAACAAGTTATTATGAATTCAATTTTATTCATAGTCCAAGTGTTAGTAACTTAGATTTACGCACTATGATGGCACTTAACTCTGTTATTGTCAATGAAGGGAAAATGTGTGCATATATGGATGATAATATATATTATGTTTTATCATATTTGCTTTTAACAGTAGAATAGAATAATGAAGGCCGTGTCTATACCTACTTTATTTTAGTATTAATAAGTCAGAATTAGTTCAATGTCTATATTATACAGTTCAATGTCTACAGCAACTGAGAATTTTTTTTCTTCTTCATCATCATCATCAGCCTTCAACAGTCCACTGCTGGTCATATGCCTTACTATACCACGCTGGCCAGGCGGGTTGGTATCGGCGAACCGGGCGGCGGAGGCCCGCCTATCACAGCCTCATGCCGCCCTGAGTGTGGCCGCGGGTGGACGGGGTGGGTTTCCCCTCCACCCGCATTAGTTTGGCCAGCCGCGAGGGGGCGGCGTCCGCGTGTGCCGGACGTCGCCTAAAGAGAGGAAAATATATTGAGACGGAGCCCGCACCAGGAGCGGGCTGGCGCTAGGAGGGGTCCGGATGTCTTAACAACAGCTGTTCCCGGATCCCTCCTGTTACAGGCGCAGAGTGGCACACCGTGTGGTTTTAGTCGGTCCGAGTCCGACACACCACCCCGCCGCAAACCCCGGAGGGGTGACGGTCCGAAGGGATTTCCACACGTTAAAAAAAAAAAAAAAAAAAAAAAGGGTTTGTTTCCAGTTTTCCTTCTCTTTCAAACTACGCAGGACATTTTCTCAGCCATCTTTAACTCAAAACAAAGTAAATAAAAATAAAAATTAATTTTGTAACGTCATGCTTATAGCAGCTCCTTCTAGCTGTAAAGTCCGATTTGTAAAAATATCTGAAAAGATTTACTTACAGAAATAAAAATCATTTATTTATCATTTATATGGAGACCGCGTCTCGGCAAACGTAGTGTAGGACGCCCACAGGCCAGGTGGAGTGACGATTTGCGCAAGATGGCTGGCAGAGATGCCCAAAATCGATCTAAGTGGCGTGCAATGGGAGAGGCCTATGTCCAGCAGTGGACTGCGATAGGCTGATGATGATGATGATGATGATCATTTATAGCAAAAAGTTTCTTATATAAATGAATAATGTAGACAACATAATATATGAATGTAAGTAAAGTATAGGAAATATTAAATTAGCTTAAAGAGATTATCAATGACACAAAATACAACATCACTTACGCTATAAGTAATAAAACGTTAAATAAATTAGTTAATGTGGTATAAAATTTAATTTATTATATAAACATAGTATACTCAATTGAAACCGGTTTCATATTTAAAATGTCCATACCAAGTATGTTGTATAAAATTATTTATTTATATATACACTTCCTGCAAATTACATTGCAGTATTATTAATCAGCAATGCAGTTGTATAAATAATAAATAAAATGTATGTATAAAAATTTACATAATGTATGTATAAGTTGGTGTTTTGACTATGAAAATACTCGTACATTGTCATTGAGATTTAAAAAATACTAGTTGTGTATAAACTATACTTGCAACGAATAGTATATTCGGCAGTATACCGAATACCGAATATTCGGCGAGGCCCCTGACCGAATAGCCGAATATTAGGCAAAAGTATTCGGCTGGATTTTAGCGCCAAAAACTTGTACAGACGTGAATTAAATTATGTACCTGTTTTATGTACCAATGACTACTTAATAAATGATTATAAAAGAAATGAGAACCTTACCCTTCTAAATTTTGATTACCACAATAATTCAAATACATAGAATCCTCCATTTTTCCTATTCAGAAGATGATTATGTACCTGTGTTATGCACCAATGACTACTTAAATGATTATAACAGAAATGAAAATATGAATATATACGTAATCAATCGATTTAAATTTTTCATTTTACCAATTATTTCTCAATGACAAAATATATTATTTAAGTATTCGGTATTCGGCCGAATAATATGTAGATATTCGGTATTCGGCCGAATATACTAAAAGCAGCCGAATAGGCCGAATACCGAATAGTAACCGAATATTCGTTGCAAGTCTAGTATAAACCCAATGCATGTGTGAATATATATTTACACATGCATAGGGTTTATACACACATACATCAATATCATCATGTACATAACTAAACTGATTAAGAAAAGGAAAACTTGAAACAAACCCTATACCAATCCGTCTGGCCAACGTGGTATAGTAGACTAGTAAAGGTTGTTGATGATGATGTATGATGTTTTTTAATTTAGAGGGGGCACACGAGCAGACGGCTGATGAAAAGTAACCATCGCCGCCCATGAACGTCTGCAACGCAGGAGTTACAAACGCGTTATCGGCCTTTTAGGAAGGAATACGCTCTTTTCGACGAAGGTTATGTATCTGAACTTCTCCAACAAAGGTTTTGCCGTATTTCTTTTATCGCTAGCTGCCTTTCTGATACTTGCTCTCTTTAATAATGTACCGTTTACAGACGGGATAAAGAAAAAGACTCAATTGTGGTAACGAAATGGTGAAAGACGTGGAGGAAATCTCGTATGGGAAAACTCAACTGAGATTGCCGTATCTCGAAGTGGTCACGTACACGTATTACCTGTTAGGTGTATTTGTGATACACTGATATTATTCATTTAATACAAGAATGAATATAATAGTAGATGAATATTCTTTGATATACGAGTATATCTTTAATATTGTTAAAACTAAATTATAATGAAACTGTATACTGCGTACCGTGACTAGTCAGATCAAAATTGATATAAATTGATGAATGTGTGTGTGAATTGTGAATGATTATCGTAGAATGTGCTTCAGCGTCTCTTCTCTCAGGACTAATTAACATATTAAAATATCCATTTAGATAAAAAATAACAATTAATAAAACTGCATTTGTTATGAATCATTTTCGCTTTCTTTAATCAATTTCGTAATATTCTGACCGTTGCAAGGTTACCGACCTTCCATCATGCACATTCATAAGGTAAGAATTCATATTTGGGTGATCTACACGTGGGTATCAAGGATAGAATCACCAATCATCCCACATACAATACAAGTCATTCTGACCTTAACATCTGGTGCCAAATGGACGATGAACAATCTGTATTGTTAAACATGATCTTGACAGTTGTTAATAGAATTGTACAATAGATAGGTTTTAATGTCCATAATTGCTTTAATTAATATTACCTATGGTTTCTTTGGTGTAAATTAAGATTATGATGTTGAAGGGGTATAAGTGATCACTTCAATTAGACCATTCTGTTGGTCTAGAGATCCTGACTTCTGTAGCAGAGATGATTCAATCGCTATCTGTCATCATCAACAGCCTTTAATAGTCCACTGCTAGACATAGGCATCTTCTAAGAAAGGAGGTTTTGTTCTACTATTTCACGCAACCAGACGGGTTGATATAGGGTTTGTGTCAACTTTTTCTTTGAACTGCTGTTGTGCTGCGTAGTTTGCTCCGTTACCCGGCTCTTGCGACACCTACGGGATAAATAGTTGACATTCCGTATTCTTAATTCGTCACCACACGGATATCATGATCTGTGACAAAACATATTGTTTCCTTATTATTACATGATTATTCTTCTGTTTGTGGGTGTATTTATGTGTGTAAGTTTATCAACAGTATTTTTAGAATACAGGCACTAACCTAGTTTGTAATTAGATGGCCGTGTGATCTGAATTACACTTTATTTTGTAGGAGCAAGAATCCCTATTTATTTAAATGACTTTGCGACGTTGGATTTCTATAACCTAGTAGGGATATACACCAAATTAAGCAAAGCTTTTACTATGAGTTCTAGTTTATGGGGATAATAATAAAAGCATCTAAAATATGTATGTATTAGTAAGTCAATTAGTAAGTCAAGTACCTCGGCTCCCTCTTACAATGTGATGGTGAGATTGATCGAACTGTACAGCATCGAATCAATACGGGATGGATGAAGTGGCGGCAGGTAACGGGAATAACTTGTGATCCCAGTTTCCCCTTAACACTGAAGGGACAAATCTATAAAACTATTATCAGACCTGCCGTCCTGTATGGTTCTGAAAGTTGGCCCATTAAGAGAACGGATGAGAGACGCCTGAACGTAGCCGAAATGCGAATGCTGAGATGGATGTGTGGTGTGACTCGGATGGACAAGGTTAGGAATGAGTATATACGAGGGAGTCTGAAAGTAGCGCCACTGGATGTAAAGTTAAGGAGTAATAGGTTATCTTGGTATGGACATGTCATGCGGAGGGATGAGGAAAATGTGGCGAAGAAAGTTTTAGGTATGGAAGTTAAAGGGTACAAAAGAAGAGGCAGACCGAAGAAAAGGTGGATGGACTGCGTGAGGGAGGATATGGCTAGGAAGGGAGTAAACAGTGAGATGACGCGTGACAGAGTAGAATGGAAAAATCATACATACTGCGCCGACCCCAAATAAAATTGGGAAAAGGGTAGGCAGATGATGATGATGATGATAGTAAGTCAATCCATCAGCAGTTGATTGAGCATCCGGAATCTTCCTTAAATCAGTGTAAAACGACAAAAGAAGGGCTGAATACCGTTTTTCTGTGCGGCCGTACCATTACTCCGGTCGAATTGACCCATTTATGTGCCTAAGTTCATACTTAGGCACATAAATGGGTCAAAGGAGAGTCATCTCTCCCATGGTTAAAATTTCAACTTTCATTTCTCTCTACGTACAGATATAGATACTTCGACTCTCTTATTTAACTGAAGAACACAGAAAAACTGTAACCATGTTATTTAATAACTTAGTAAAAATAACTTGATGACAAAATCTATTATTTTTTGTACACAAATTAAGTACACACGTTTATAAAGTTAAAGTTAAATTCACACGACCATATTTTTTTGTAGCCCAAGCTTGGCCAAAACGGAAATGTCCAAGGTTCAATACCCACTAATGACAACCTCTTTAATCTTCGAAATATAAACAAGTTAACACTTTTGCGTAGAATAAATATACTCACATACATACACTCACGCCTATAACTCTGAAGGGATAGGCAGAGGCGTGTTGAACGCACTAATTTTGTTAAGAATAGTTTTACTCACAGTTACGAGTAATTCGGGGATTAGATGGGAAAACGGGGGGCAAGGAGAAAATGAGTTATATGATGGTAAGTGACTACCAACGCGCATGACCATGCAACCTTAGAAACACAAGTGAATTGCATTCCATTGAGTGCCACTTGTAGAATTAGGGAAGGAGGAATTGGGCCCCCGGTGACCTTACTGACTCCGTGAAAAATAAGGAAAGAATGGCTTAACAGCGGTTTTTTTGTGAGGCCACGGTATAACCACGGTCGAGACTGCACATATGACTGCGGTACTTTGGGATTAAAATGTACACTGTTTCGTGTGGTGTGTGTGTGTGTATCTATGTGGAATACGGAGTATCACCGTGTGTGTGTGTGTGAAGTTATTAGTATTATTATTAGTCACTTGTACTGTTCCACAACATCCAATATGACTAGCAAGTTCCACCAAGTGCCATCAGTCAACAGTATAAATAGTAACTATAATGATCCCAAACTAGGCAGAGCTTGTACTATGGTAACCAGACTGCTGATAAGCATACTTATATATTTTTAAATACCCACATATTCACTCACGCTCATTATTTGTTCTGGGTGGAAAACGAACCCACGACCTCCAGCTTAGCAGTCAGGGGCACCAACCACTAGATCAACAGGCCCGTCCATGGGTGTCGTGACTAAGGGAGCTGTTGATGATGATGATATAAGAATACATATAAATATTTACAAGCATGCATCATAAAACTCTTCGCATCACGGTCTACATTATAATTTTTTTTTTTAAATAAACTCCCGCACTAGGAATAAATCCTGTGTCGCGGGGACTTTACAAACATATATGAAACGGACACAAATAACGACTCAGAACAACAATTTGTGAATCACACAAAGTGTCGTCCCATGTGGGGATCTTAGCTTAATCCACTACGCCATCCGTGCAGTATTATGATTAATAATTATATTATTCACATTGATAACTTTATTCTTGGTAAAGACCTTGCGACGGCGAACAAGTAGATGACACCAAAACTGTTTTGGCAACTGCGCAAATACTTAACAGACTGTTGACTATTACGTCACAAAGAAAAATAGTCAATGTTGATACAATACTGGTGTGTTTTTCACATTATACATCATCTATACTTATAAAATTACTAGCTGACCCGCGCAACTTCGTCTGCGTCTCTCAATAGTTATAAATTTTCTCAGTTTTTGAAACATTCTTCATTGGTGCTCCGCTCCTATTGGTCTTAGCGTGATGATATATAGCCTATAGCCTTCCTCGATAAATGGGCTATCTAACACCGAAAGAATTTTTCAAATCGGACCAGTAGTTCCTGAGATTAGCGCGTTCAAACAAACAAACAAACAAACAAACTCTTCAGCTTTATAATATTAGTATAGATTTGCCTTGACTGACTCACTGACTGATTCATCAACGCAGAGTCTAAACTGCTGGGGTTACAAACTTGAAATTTATGCAGCTAATGGTTTTTATATTGCAAGATCCCCCTTAGAAAGGACTTTTAGAAATTTCATCTATAAACGGGTAAAGTAGAGGATAAACAGTTAGATGAAAGTTCGTCATTTATAATCGAAATAATCACGTGAGCCTAGCCGCGGGCGAGCTAATTTCACATATGTTTAAACATAATATGAGAGATAATAATAAAATAAAATAAATATAAAAAAATAAAAAAGCCTTTTATTCCATGCATCTACAAAAAAAACAAAGTAAAAAAATAAATAAATCTTTTTGACATTACATGCTTGATTGTTAAATATTATTATAATTAAGTATAAACTTTTATTCCATTTAACTTCTTATTAAATATAAATTACAATAAATTATTATGGTAATCATTTCATTATTTAAATTAAGAGTACAATAAAATTTAATTTGATAATAATAGAAAATTTAAATAGTTTATCCTTTATCTATTTATAATTATTTACATGGACCCCTCTCAGGTGAAGGCCTCCTCCAAAGATTTCCATTTGCTTCTGTCTCGTGCCACAGTGATCCAATCTGGTCCAACGGCTTTTCTGATGTCATCCTCCCATCGCATATATGGTCTACCAACACGCCGGTTGCCCTGAGGACCAGCCCATGTAGTTACTTCCGATGTCCATCTGTGATCTTTAAGTCGTGCCACATGGCCAGCCCACTTAAATTTCAATCTTTGAGCATATTTGAGAGCATCAATTGTTTTGGTTATGCTTCTTATTTTTGTATGACGGATTTTGTGTGTCTTTCTTATTTTTAGCATGCTGCGTTCCATTCCCCTCTGGCAAGTTATTATTTTATTTTTGATTTTGTTAGTAAATTTCCAAGTTTGACATCCATATGTAAGACATGGTAAAATACACGAGTCCATCACCTTCTGTTTCACTTCTATTGGCATGTTACTTTTCATCACTTCCTTGTAACTCCAGAACTTATTCCAGGCAATTCTTGATCTGCGTTCTACCTCTAATTCGTTGCTATTGCTGTCAAATGATATCTGTTTTCCTAGGTACACATACCGTTCCACGTACTGTATTACTTTGTGTTCTAGTGCGATGGTTCTTTTATAGCTGTTTGTCATGATCTTTGTTTTTGTCAAGTTGATTTCTAACCCGACTAGTCTACTTGCATCATGTAGCGATTGTATCATTCCCTCTAAGTTGCCACCGGTTTCAGACAGTAGTACCAGATCATCTGCAAACCTTAAATGACTTAGGTATTTGCCTTTGATGTATAAGCCACATTTTTCCCAGTCTAGATTACTTATGATTATTTCTAATACTCCAATAAATAGTATCGGGGACAATGGATCGCCCTGTCTTACTCCTCTAATGATGTTAAAGTTTGGGCCAGTTGATTCCAGTTTGACTCTACTTACGCTATTATTGTATATACTTTTTATTACTTGTATGTACTCATTTTCTACGCCTTGTTTATTTAATGCTTCCCAAATACTATTGTGTGAAATTGTGTCAAAAGCCTTCTGGTAGTCTATGTAGGCTATGTAGAGCGGTCTTTGGTTTTCTTGGTATTTTTCGATAATAAGTTCCAGAGTATGTATATGGTCTATAGTTGAAAACCCTTTACGAAAACCTGCTTGCTCTATGGGTTGCCTTTTTTCTAAAGTTTTAGTTATTCTTTGGTTTATTATGGAAGAGAAGAGTTTATAAAGAGTTGGTAGAAGACTTATTGGCCTGTAATTGCCGATTTCCATAGGGTTTCCTTTTTTATACAGTAGGATTATATTGGAGTCTGACCATTGTACAGGTGTGTTCCCAGTTTCTAGAATTATATTAAATAATGATGTTAGTGATGATGCTAGTATTTCACATCCATTTTTAATTGCTTCATTGGTAATACCATCCGGGCCTGGGCTCTTTTCTAATTTTAACTTTTTAGCTGCTTGTATAATTTCAAGTTGGTCAATAGGGTTTATATTATTTTCTAGGTGTTCGTGACTGTTATATTCTTCCTGCTTGTTATTTTTTGTCTGTTGTGTGCTCCTACTGTATAGGTTTTTATAGAACTCTGTAGCAATATGAATTATTTCCCCACGATTGTGTGTTGTTTGTCCTGATTGATTTAATCCCTCAATCCAAGATTTATTTGTTCGTAGTTCTTTTGTCGCTTTCTTAAAACTTTTCCCTTGTGTTAGGTAAGTTTGTATTATATCATTCCTGTACTTTTTATAGTCATGTTTTATGTACTTGCTCGTTAATTTGTATAAGGCGCTAAGTTCGTTTTTTTCAGATCGAGACTTGACTATCGTTTTTTGTAATATTTGTCTTCTATTTAGTAATGTCATTGTCCGTTCTGAGAGAATTTTGTGTCTAACAGAGGTGTTCCTAACTAGTCTCGCTCGTTGTAGACTGGCGTTAATAGCATGTAGTAGATTGTTATAATTTTCCTGTACTGTCATCTCCTCAGGATGGTCAACTAAGTCTGATATATAGTCTTTAAGATTTTTCTTATATGCTTCAATTTCTTCTTTCGTTTTCAATGTACTATTTTGGTTGTTTGTGAATTTGATTCGGCTTTTCTTTGCAATTTTTAAAGTTATTGTAGCTCTTACCATTCTATGGTCTGTAGAGAAGTTTGGATTTAGTGTTTCTATGTTTAAGAATATCTTCGGTCTATTGGACAGTATATAATCAATTTCATTCTTGTGCACGCCGCCTGGTGAACGCCAAGTCCACCTGCGACTTGGCTTTTTCTTGAAATAGGTGTTAATCACTGAAAGTTTATTTTCAAAAGCAAAATTTATTAATCTTTGCCCTCTGGCGTTCCTCTCTCCATATCCATATTTTCCCACTATTATGTGTTCATCTTTTAGTGGTTGTCCTATTTTTGCATTAAAATCTCCCATTATTATAAGATTTTTTGTTGATATTTGTATTGCTGTGTCCAAACTCTGATAAAATTCTACTATCTCTTCTTCACTAGACGACGCGGTGGGGGCATATACTTGTATTATACTTATATTATGGCCTTGAATGTTTACATCTAGCAGGGCGACTCTTTCTGTGAAGCTTATAAATCTTTGAATATATTTTTTTATAGATTTCTTTATTAAAAAACCAACGCCATAAAGTCCCGGTGTGTGGCCTACATAACATAATATCGTGTTCTCATATTCTTCTATATGACTGCCCAGTCTTCTGACTTCTGACATACCGATGACGTCGTATTTTATTCCATCTAGAGCTTCTTCGAGTTCTAATAGCCTTTCGTATGAAGAAAGTGTTTTAACGTTATACGTTGCTATATATAACTTATTTGCTGAGAGACTTCTTGATTTTGAGTTGATATTTAATTGTTTCTTAGGAGGGTGATGGTCATCATTCTCTTCCACGGTGACCAGCCGGCTTGGAAGATGGTTTTCTTTGTTGTGTTTATTATTTGTTTTGTTTTCGAGAGGGAGTGCCGATTGCTATTGGTTAAAACTATTTTTTGGCAAAACTTGGTTATCTTGTTTTTTGTTCACAAGATAGTTGAGGATCCCCGGCTTAACAGTGTCTTCAGAAGTACTAGCCGTGTTTTGAGAGGTGCTTGATGTAGGTTTATTTTTCTTTTTTGGTTGAGTTCTAAGCAATGGTTCGTTGCGGTAATAGGTTTCTTGAGGTGATGATGAAAGCGATCTTTTATTGTTGCCTGGTTTATTGTTTATTTGTTGTTTTCCAATTACAACTAATTTGTCATACTTAATTATTGCCCTGTTACCCTTTTCTCTTTCAATTTTTACTTGTTCTTGTAGTAATCTCCTTTTTTCTAAAATATGTTGTGGATAATCTTCTTTAATGTAGTAGTTTGTTTCCTTTAATAAATTCTTTTGTTTGAAAATTTCGATTTTTTTACCAACGGTGGTCAGTGTCACCACTATGGGCCTTGGTTTTTCTGTTTTTTTTCCTATTTTTTTGATTTCTTGAATTTCGTTACAATCAAGTTTTATTTTAAGATATCTTGATATAAAACTAATAATTTGCGTTTCTAAATCAGAGTAAGAGTAAGGTGAATTAAGTTCTTCAATGCCAAAAAATACAATGTTTCGATTTCTTGCCTGTTTTTCCAATATATTCAGTCTATGTTCTTGTTTCTCGAATTGTTCTTTAAGATTTGTGTATTTTTGTTCCAGGTGATTTAGTTTATCGTCTAAAATTAAGTTCATGTTTTCTGTAACTGTTTTTGCAACCTCTATGCCGTTTTCCTTTATGGCGATTTTTTGCTCTTCGAGATCCTTTTGAATTTGGCGTAGGGTCGCCATTATTTCTTCCATTATCATACTTCCACAGAATTTCTTTTATTTTGTTTCTATTTTTCAAAGTAGATGTTGGTTTCAAAATAATAAAAAACCATAAAAATAAAGTAATGTAAAGAAATCTTTGTTTTCATGTAAGTAATGCCCTCTAGTGAACGCACTACGCAACTTGCATGGACAGTGTTTGATTTCTATCTGACTTTGTACCTATACTTTATCTCTGGCTTGTAGTGTATTATTTCCACCATTAATAATAGTGCCCTACCAAGAAATTTTGCGTTTGTGTTATTGATACTAGTGCTGATTTGCTATAAAATGATAATCAACTATCTTTTACTGGACACTAGGTGGCGCTCTCGCCAATATTTATTGATTACTTTCCTTTTGGTTACTTTTATTTATGTCTTTTATAGATTATCTTTTTCAAAATTATCTTTCTGGGATCACTATTTACTGTTTCTTATGAAAAAAGGTATTATATGGATGGTTAAATGTTAAATATCACTGTCAGTTGCCGGATCACAAATACCTTCACTTTTCGAAAATATAGCACTGTTTTTACAAGTCTTCTGTTACTTCCGTTTTTTCTAGTCACTGGGTTCTTATTTTCAGCACTATTATCTCACTAGTTAAATTATTGTCTAAGATGTTATTTTTATTCACTTTTTTACACCTTTATACACTTTATTTATTTTTAATCACTTTTTGAATACACACTCGATGTTTATCGTGGCACTGCTGCTACCCTCCCTCCTAGAGATAATAATAATAATATAATATTGTACCACATTCACACAACGCCATCTAGTCCCAAACTAAGCAAAGCTTGTACTATGGGTACTAGACAACTGATATAAATACATATATACTTTTTTTTTTTTGTAAATACATACTTATTATACATAGAAACACCCAGACCAAATCAAACATTAAATGTTCACGCACACAAATGTTTGACTTGAGCGGGAATCGAACCCGCGACCTTTGGAATAGCAGTCCGTTACACAAACCACTACGCTATTCGGTCGAGATGACTTGGAAGTTATAACTGTTTGAATAGATTTTCTTCTTTATTCCTTGAATTACAAAGTTTTATTTATATTGTCAGTTTTAAATAAGTGTTGAATGCTTTTTTTGTGTAACTTTTGTTTGACTGGAAGTTGAAGATAATGAGCTCGAAAACGATAATAATAATAATATTTTTGGACATCTGACACGATGGTCTTATCATCATCAATCATCAACAGCCATTGATAGGCCACTGCTGGACATAGGCCTCTCCTTAGAAAGGAGGCTTTAGCCTACTATACCACGCTGGCCAGGCGGGTTGATATAGGGTTTGTGTCAAGTTTTCCTTCTCTTTGCAGTGTTATTATCCTGCGTAGTTTACTCCCTTAGTTGGCTCTTACGATACCCACGGGAATGAATAGGGGGGGTGACACTCCGTATTCTTAATCCGTCACCACACGGACTACGAATACTATGAGTACATATATATATATAAACCATGTATGTATAAATGGGAATCACCTACATTACTTTTTATTTCGTGCCACACAAATTTAGGTTACCACACGTGTTACTTTTTTGTTTTTCTAAGCTTTAATTTATTGCATGTGTGCCATTTTTGGGGCAAGTTATTGACTATTAAGAATCACGCAACGCTCAACCCTTAGAAGCAGAACAATGACCACAAACTTTGAAATGCGGAGAACGGTTACGACCTACATTACAATAAAATAAAATCTCTCCTAAGTGATAATTAATTTCTGACATGGCTGTCTGATCCTAAACTAGGCAGAGCCTTTCCTCTTGTATAGTATATAACTATACTGCTGCTAAACTTATCATACTTATATATGTCTAAATACATAAATTACACCCAGACACAGAACAAATGATAGTGCTCATCTCACCATTATTTGTCTTGGTTGGGCATCGAACACACGATAGCAGGATTAGTAGTTACTCCGTAGTTCGGTGCATTTGTTTCTATAAGTTTTTTTTTTGCTCCATTATATTTGGAAGTCGCCACAAATGTTTGTGATAAGACATCAGATTTCTTCTCGAATCAGTTTCTTCCGATTAGAAGACCAAAACACAGACGTACGCTATACATCCGATACCAAGTTTGAGTTACATGTATTAAAAAAACTAGAATTCTCAAGAATACTTGAAATGTGATCGGGCAACGGCTCATAAAACGAATAAGATGAATGAACTCACGGGTGGCCAAAACCGTCATATGATATTTTATTATTAGACAATAACTATAGGTGTATATATATATATGAATCATATTTTAAAATGTCATTGCACTAACGGCGGTGCACCTAGTAACAGTAGATACAAGATTCTTAGATAATCTTTCGGGCCTTTTCCTAAATGACCTTTACCGACCTTGGGGACACGCCTGAACTTCAATTTTGTACGTGGAGGGACTGCAATCAGATCTCCACAACACCTGTACCTGAACCGACCGCCCCCTTTGTAGCGAATGTCTCAAGGGGGAAAGGGCCGCCTACGTAATCCTCAAACGGTCTAGTATCATTACTAGCCCGTTGTGTGGCCATTCCCTACAGGAATGATCCTGATACAAAATCACTCTGAGAAGCCTGCGAATGCCTATGACTTCTGTCCTTCTGGAAGGAGCTGAATTAGCTCACCAAGCCAACCTTTATAGGGATGAAAGTTGGTTTACTGAAAAGTTACAACAGAACTTCGATCGAGCTAGCCCATATGTGAAAAGCATAACTCCCCCACTACATAATATTATTTTTATTTTATAATAACTTCATAATCACCCTTTATCTCTAGTCAAAGCTGTTGCTCTAGTCAATTGTTGATTCATAAGGCCATTCTAAAATCATCATCATCAGCTTTTAATAATCCACTGCTGGACATAGGCCTCTCCTTAGTCAGGAGGTTTTAGCCTACTGTACTGTACTACGCTGGCCAGGCGGGTCGGTATAAGGTTTGTGTCAAGTTTTCCTTCTCTTTGCTGTGCTCTCCTGCGTAGACACCCTTAGTCGAAATGGGGGTGGTGTAACTCCGTACTCGTAATCCCTCACTACACAGAATCCTTCTTAAAATGAATTAATAATATTCACTTTGCTTAGTCAGTGGAAGCATGGCGTCATGGTAACGGACACTTCGGCCAAGTAAACTCCTACGCATGTTAATCACCTCCACAGTCGACAAAAAGTGACCACAGATTATATATTATCTAGCGAGGAAAATCATTTGTGTTCCATATGTCACGGTTTTAACTTATGGTCAGAAGTTATATGGCCATTTAGACAAATAAAAGCGTTGAATGATTTACTTAATAATTAACTTTTTTTAAAAGACCGCACCGATGGCGTAGTGGTTTGAGCTGTCACCTCGCGGCGGCCTACGGCGCTGAGTGTTATGGGTTCGATCCTCACATGGGATAACACTTTGTGTGCTTCACAAATTGTTGTGCTGTGTCTGGTTGTTCTTTATGTCCGTTTCATGTAAGTTATTAAAGGAGTTGTCTTTTCCTGAAAAATAAAATAAAATATAAGTACCATAGACAACAATGCGCCAACACCACTATAAATTGTAGTAAACTATATCATTCATTCCTTAATATGCTACCTTAGGGTTGGTATTTTTACCAGGTTTTTTAGGTTTAAACCTACTTAAGTAGACACTCCCAAATAAAAAAGAATTTTCCTAATCTGTTCACAAAATAAAAAGGTTCAGAGGCAACAAAATACAGCCTAATTAAAACCGATCACCTCTTTTTTTTAAGTCGATTTAAAAAGTCGGTTTGATTTACTAAAATAAGTATTAATACCTGTCCTCAGAACAAAGCATAATGAAAGAAATCAGGTAAAAAGAAACAGGTAAGACCATATTGAAGTAGTATCAGAAGTCAGCGCTAAAAATATACGTGAGCGCAGAGTCTGACGTCACGGTCCATTATGCGCCTGCGCCACTGCAGTGAAACCTTATTGATCGAGTTTATCGAAATATTACTAAGCTGGTTTTAGGGTTCCTTAAAGCGGTTTCGCATTACGTTCGATCCGATCCGAACCCATGAAAATACGGATCTATAAATCTCGGGCTGAATCGGATATAGCTTATCGCAGTACCTCTGGTTTCTGAGAGAATGAATTCGTATATTGTTTACGCACTATTGCGATCTCTGATCCTGATGCAAGCAATTCAGGGGTCACCTTTTAGCATACGTCACGCTACAGCGTTCACGTCATTGATCATGACTCCTTTCGATCGTCGTGAACTTCTTGCAATACTATTGTACTTACGAACGACACAAAAGAAGTCAAAAATTCTTGCTGCGTTTATACAATAAACTGCCATAGAAATAGTTCGACTACTCCCAACCGTATTTTCGTGACGAACAAGTAGATGACACCAAAACTGTTTTAGCAACTGCGCAAATACTTAACAGACTATTACACTACCCACATATTCATTAACGCTCATCACACAATATTTGTTCTGTGTGTGTCGTGACTAAGGGAGCTGTTGATGATGATGATATAAGAATACATATAAATATTTACATGCATGCATCATTAAACTCTTCGCATCACGGTCTACATTATAAATTATTATGATTAATAATTATATTATTTACATTGATAACTTTATTCTTGGTAAAGACCTTGCGACGACGAACAAGTAGATGACACCAAAACTGTTTTGGCAACTGCGCAAATACTTAACAGACTATTGACAATGGCGTCACAAAGAAAAATAGTCAATGTTGATATAATACTGGTGTGTTTTTCACATTATACATCATCTATACTTATAAAATTATTTGCCTTGACTGACTGACTGACAGATTCATCAACGTAGAGCCTAAACTGCTGGGGTTACATACTTGAAATTTTAGCAGCTGACGGTTTTTATATTAAATATAGCTGAGACCGCTGTTGCCCGCGGTTATAACAACAAACGCGGGGCGAAGCTAGTCTAAAAAAAATAGCCTAAGTTACTCCTTATGTGATCAGCTATCTGCCAGTGAAAGTCGTCCGTCGAAATCGGTCCAGCCGTTCCAGAGATTACCCGGAACAAACAGACAGACAGACAGACATACAAAAATTGATAAATAAAAATTGATATTTTGGCATATGTACCGTGAAAACATACATATGCATTTAGTAAAAAGCGGTTATTTTAATATTACAAACAGACACTCCAATTTTATTTATTTGTGTAGATTGCAAGGACTCTTAGAAATTTCATCCATAAGGGGGTAAAGAGATAAATCGGATGATGGAAGTTGGATCTAGTGCGTAAACTACCATAGAAATAGTTCTACAACTACTCCGGACTGTATTTACATGAGTTCGGATCGGATTCTGATCGGACGCAAGAGTGTAGAGTAATGGCTTTCTTAAGAAAAATACGGCAGAAATGCTAATTTTTTCTAACGAATTATGAATGAAGTGTATTTAACTGGTTTAACTGATCCAATTAATACTGTAAATTATTTCCAAAATTATATCTCATCATGTTTAAAAAGAAATTAAGCAGTTTTAATGAAAAATATATCCCCCTTCCTCTCGGATATTGCACATACCGATACCCGACCCCTCAACTCTGCTGAGGTTGAGAGAGGGTTTCCACATGACATGAAAAAAAAAAAAAAAGAAAAATTTTGAGACGGAGCCCGCAACAGGAGCGGGCCGGCGCTGGGAGGGGTCCAGAAGGCGATAACTACCTGGACCCCTCCTAAACTGGAAGCGCAAAGAGGGCACACCGTGTGGTTTTAGTCGGTTCGAGTCCGACACACCGCCCCGCCGAACGAGAGCCCCGGCGGGGTGACGGTCCGAGGGGATTTCCACGCGTAAAAAAAAAAAAAAAGGGTTTCCATATGACGAAAAGTAAAATCGAAATTAACCCGTACTAGGTTGTGTGAAGACGTTTATACTATATTTAATAGTATTTTTATAATACGGAACCCTTAGAGCAGGCGATACACTTAAAGTATTTTTGGAGGCGCTAAAGGGGTATAGCTACTCAGCTATACCCCTTTTGCGCCTTCAAAAGTACCTCTCCACCACTCGGTCGTGATGGCACTTACGGTTAGATAATTAGTGGTACTTAAAATCAACAAAGCCATATAATCAAAGTATTTTATTCTTATTTATGTAACTAAGGTAGCAAATAGGCATACGATGCTTCTGATAAAAGTCGTATTCACGTTTTAATAGAACCATTTCCTGTTTATTTACTTGCACTCGCCTTATGAGTAATCTCTGTCTCTCTCTCTCATAGTCCACTTTTCCTAAATTACTCAAGTACAGACTAGCAGAGTGGTTAAGGATATTCACCTCTACACCACAAAAGCCCTGACCCACCCTTAAATTTCCCTTGCAGCAGAATTAAATTACAACACTATGATGAGAGCCCTGGGGGTATGGCCGGCCTCTCCAATAGTCCGGAGTCAATTCCTACACAAATTGTTCATAGCCACTTAGTAAACGTAAAACTCTACTTATTAATAAAATTACATAAAAGTTTGTAATTTCAACGTATATACTTTAAAGAAAAAGGGTAGTTAAGAAAAAAAAACAAAATCCCGACAGCGTGAAAATGGTATATACCAAAAACTTTCAAATCGGCGATTTTAATCGTCATAATTTTCATATAGTGTCACTCTTACCATTAAGAGGAATCTAAAGCCACCAAATACCAAAATAAGTATAATATTTTTAAAATACGTTGCACACACACACACACACACACACTAAGGCGAAATACACCGGCAAACCAAAAATATAGGCAGATCTCAATCAACCCGTTCTAATAATCGGCCTGCGACATAGATATCACAAATCAAAATATTGAGACATCTCTGTAATAAATGTATTCTACATGCTTGTTAATAATACTAAATACTTCATATTTAACAGTATATGTAACTATAGGTATAGGGGTAAATTTAATAATAGAGTATTTTATATTAATATAAACTTTATGCAAATAAATGTAAGGTGTATTTTATTTTAACACGTGTATGTGATTTCTCGTCCATATAACAGCACTTTATATATTATTTATCGTCTCGCAACATTTACTTAACTATTTAAATATGAACTCACAGCTGAAACTAAAAACTATTATCAATTCAAAGTTTTTAGCATGCTAAGCATTTGATTTTTAATTATTGTTGCGTCATCCCTAAAGTAACATTTACTTATTAAAGTGAGCGGTAATACAGTCACTTTTTAACAAGCATTAATTGCATTTGCCACCACTAATAAATAATAAACGACTTCGCTCTTTTTGCAGATAAACCGCGTGTATCGCGGAGTGGGTCATCTGAACAACCACCATCAGTAAGAAAAGAGCCGTTCACTCATCTTTCGAAAGAAGAATTAATCGAAGAAGCTAACAAAGTACGGGCTCAAGCTCAGGGCATCAGGTGCACCTCTGATCAACCACCCGAGAAGTTCTTCTCCCTTCCTCATAGAAAAAAAAAGGATAACAAAATTGGAAGGAGAAACAGTGACGAAGGTAGCCCAGATAAAACTCCACTAGGCAGATCTATCAGTGATGTGAGTGGCAAGAAAAGGAAAGAAAGAACATCTTTGTCAACGTTGTTTAGAAGAGCGCAGAGAACCAGGAGCCCTGACGCACCAGTAGTTGTGTCAACAAACCCTGTCGTTGTTAAAAGAAGTAAAAGTGACGTTTCTGATTTAAAATCTAATACAAACTTAAACACACAAAACAAACCAGTCCGTAAACGATCTGGAAGTGAAACTGAGGAATTTCTAAAATCCTTGCGAAACAAGAAGACGCAGTTATCGCCTATTATAGAAAGCTCACCGAGAGAAGATTATTTCAAAAAGACTCCTCCTCTTGATTTATATCAAAAACAAAAATTAGCACTAAAAGAAGGTAAAATTGAAGAACAAAAAGTGGGTGAGAGTAAAATAGTAAATCCAGTAGAAAAACCACCCAGATATAATAAAACTTCTGATAAACCTGAACCAAAGGCACCTGCTCGAGCTAAGAGAGGTAAATCGCACGAAAAAGAACATTCTCCTCTGATAACTAGTACACCTAAAAGAAAAACTGACATTAAAAAGACACTTTTAGTAGACGAAATAGATTCACCTAAAGCTAAAGAAGCCAATCAAATTGAAATCAAAGATAGGATAAAAGACAGTATCCGAAAAATTGAAGAGAACGTTTATGGTGACAAAGAAATGATACACAGCAGTCAACAACCACCTGACAAGCCGCCTTTGACAAGAGGACACACTGTAGATCACTTAGTTAGGAGGCTAAAAGAAGACCCGTGTACACAACCTCCTATATCTCATTTAATCTCGCATACAAACGGAACTAATACAAGTAAACCATTCTCATATCTGAACCCCAGCGTGGGTCCTGATCCTAATAGGTTTGGGAATACTACTAGTCTGGATAGAGTTCCTTCCCCAGGTAATAAAATGGAGAAAGGAGTGGTTTACGCTCACGTAATTAAAGATCATGATACAAATGTCAATAAACTCAACAAACAAACAGTTCATAAAACTTATTCACCATCGAGAGAAAAGTATGGAAATTTTTCAGATGAAGATGAAGGCTTAGGCTATGAAGAAAGACACAAGTTTTCTAGTACTCGTATGTATGACTACGATTACAAAAGTAATAATGACACTGATACTCTAAATAACCTTGAAGGGTATAATGTTACAGATTCGCCAATTAAACCTCGATTTAGGGAATATAAACTGACAAATTTTGAAGAGTTTGAGCCCACTTATGCTAATGAATATCCTTCTAATGATAAGTCTCCAGACTTTATAGATAAACACAGAGGACAAGCTGATGGCATGGATACAAAAAAGAAGCAATATGAACCAGACTCTGCACGACTTGATTTAGATTTTAATGAGTTGAGTTATAGACGTCAACTGCTAGAATCACGTCTTAATGCTCGTCGTCACGATCGTGAGAGAGTTGTTGAGGAACCTGTGATAAGATATCTAGCTGAAGATCCTATTTATGAGGCAGAAAAAAGAATGAAAGCCACAGAACGGTTTGTGAATGAAACAGTTCGTTATTATCGCAATACGTTAGAAAGAGATGGTTTTGCTGAAAGTAGCGTTACCGAAGACTACAGTAAATATGATTCAGATAATCATAAAATTAAATACAATACAGAATCGAGGTTATTTCAAAAACCTCCCAAAGGAGAAGTCCACAGACGCGACTTCATTGACAGAATAGACACTAAGTATAAAGGCAACAAGCAGGATTTTCCTCCTGAACCAGAATATGAGCCTCCTAGCTTGGATTCTAATACCGGAAAACCAGTTCTTACAAAGGATGAATATAAAGAAAAGAAGTATAAAGTGAAAAAGCAACTTACTTCTAGTCACGATGTACTGCAAACAGGACAAAAGTATAAAGTAAAAGACGACTATTTTGGTAAAAGAAAAGGGCATTACGCATCTAATCCAGAGATAGCTCAAGAACGTGAAGAAGAGTATGCAAATCTTCCCAAATACGCTGATTCTTATCACTCTTTGCGAAGAGTAAAGAATAAAGATAAATACAGGGAAGATTTTGGTATGAGGCGTCACGACTCTGGTGATAGTAGAGAATACTACAGAGATGACAGATCTCCTCGCCGGTTCGAGATTGACAATCGTTTAGTTGACTCGGGAATCGAAAACGACTTTCGAAAAGACTCCAGTGGAGAAATTCATAGGACTCGCCACAAAAGACACGAAAGTGATGATGATGTAAGAACTGTTTCACTATTCTTGGCTAGTGAACGAAGGCACACAGAAGATAATTATCCTAGTGAACAGATTTATGCAAATGGAGAATATCTGGCAAAGTTCAAAGACCACCGCGATGAGGGTTATAGAAAGGAGTACAGAATGAGAGACAGGAGTGAGAGAGAGAGATATGATAAAAGTCCAAGTAGACTTGATGACAAAATCAGTGCGAAACCGCCTAAAGCAAAGAAGCTATCTGGACTTGAAAAGGTAAGGACATTTCTTTAACAATAACCTAGGTCTTTTCGTTTATTACTTTATGTCGGAAAAGCACCATATCTGTAAAACCATACATGCAGCCAATACGTATGACTTTACTGCTAGGGACTGTTTACAAAGTTTGATATAAATAGCCGTAAAGTTTGATATAAATAAATAGATAGCCGTTTTATAAAGTAACCTGTTCGACCATGCTCGGCACATAATATATGACATCACAGAAAACCAGTGTTGAGCTATTCATTTTGTTGCTTTTCATAGATTGAGTGAGAATACCGTTTGGTAAGTTTTTCAATCACGGCAAAACGGCTGACTGGATCTAGATGAAAAGTGGCACAGAGACACGGTATTTATTCGGAAAAACAATCATTAACAAAATAGAAATCGCTGGCAAAATCTGGTTATAATATTTCTGAATTAACTTTTTAAGCTTTTGAATTTGGTATATAATATACCTGTCAAAAGCTTAAAAAGTTAGTATTGAGCAAGATTGGTTTTATTTGCCATGGGATACAGACAAATAACTGTCTTTCTTTCTCTATATTTATATTTAAAACAATTTTTTCAAACAGATGAAACAGCTATTCTCTCGCGACTCTTCTAAGAAGAGCAAGAAGGAGAAGGAACCTGTCCAGCAGAAGACACGCACACGGGTACTCAAGAGCCCTGAACATCTTGCCAAAGACGAGTCCGAATATAGAAGGTATAATTTATTTAAACCACTAAGTTAACAAACAGATCTGACACACATTCTTTACATACAATAGGACAGATAATTTTGTCTTGAAATTAGGGGTGACAGCCGGGGGGGGGGGGGGTCGTCTACTCGTTTGTAGATGGCTCGAGGTATGTCGGGGCACCAGGGACTTCCTTTCTAGGGTATACCTGGTTCCCCGGCTATTAGTACCCGAGACGGCGTGCGGTTTTAGTCGGTTCGAGTCCGACATGCCACCGATACCGGTGGTATCCGAGGGGATTTCCGCACGGAAAAAAAAAACAAAAAGGGGGTGACAGCCGGAGGGGATTTCTCACACCGAAAAAAGCACACTTTCAAATATGTACCAAAAATTTCAAAACAAATGGTTTAATAGAACAAACAAACACACTCACTATTAACGTGCTTCTTATTTAGTTGGCCTAATATAAAACACCAGTAAAATTTTACCTGACAATTTCCAAAACCCGCGAGAGAACTATACAATACTTTGGGACCACGGCTTGTGGTCCCAAAGTGTTACTAAAAACGAAATATCGTTGCTTTTTACCGAGTGAGTAAGGTTACCGGAGAAACTCACACTGGTTCTAAAGGGAGAAATTTAAAAGGCGGTAACGTACTTGTGAATTGCAGATGCCCATGGATGGCGTGGCCATACTAACTTAAAACCAGGAGAGGTTTGCCCTCCAATTTCATTAAAAAAAATTCCCTTTAAAATGTTTTTACTTTTATTATGAAATCATCATCATCTGCAGAAATAAAACTACTATACATTTAATAGATATACTTTAGAATTTCCCATTGTTCTCGTAATTCTAGGATGTTGTGTCATGATAGGTTATTTTCACAAATTCATGGTTAACGAAGCAGTTTCTTAATCCACGAATCGTGACAGATAAGGAAATGCAATGAAAATAATGCATCATAACTACGACGAAACTGCAAAACTAAAAATCTTAGTTAAAACTTGTTTAATTCAAGGGCAAAACTATAAAGCTGAAGGATTTGTTTGTTTGACTGAACGCACTAATCTTGAAATGGAACTTCTGATTTGAATTAAATAAGAAATCTTAGTTATCGTGGAAGGCTGAAGCTTAATGACATCATGATACGACCAGTAGGAGTGGAGTATCAATGAACAATGTTGCAAAAACGGGTTATATTTAAACTCAAAAGCCTACTGCGTCTGTGGTGTATAATATCTTTGAACATAGTACCTAGGCCTTACCTTATATAGGAGATAGTTAAAGGGACTTTTACGGCAAACGCTAATACGAGTTACATGCCTGCTGACCTACACCACCTTTTACCACCAAAACTTTTATCCACAGGTACACAGACCCAGAACCAAGTGACATTGTGGTCAAGAAAATTGACTACGAGTGTAGAGCAGACGAGAGGAGATATCTGAGCTCCAGGGAAGATCTGGATCGCCACAGGGGTTCACCACGCGACAGTGATCCTGAGAGGAAGTATAGGGATACGGAGTACGATGGAAGGTAAATAGAATTTAGAGGCTAGAGAGAACATCGGGTACTCATTTATGTTTTGGGATCCCCAAATTCACACGGCCTGCGGAGATATAGATAGAATCTTCTTAGGGAAAAAAAACCCGTTGTTTTCTTATGTTACTATCAGTGTACGCGGCGCAAGCAATACAACTTTTAAATTCATATTTTCTTTATTTTTCAGTCTCTCTCTCTATCTCTCTTCTCCTTTCATTTCACTATTTCTTCACACCTACCAAATTTTTAGTTTTGCATTATACTAAGATTACCCTAAAATGACTCCAGAGTATGAGAATAACATCACTTTAAACATTTCCCAGACACGACAGAACATTAAAAGGGGACAGAAGATACAAGGAGCGTATAGAAGAAAAGAGAAGATACAACTCGTCGGACAGAGAAAGTGACAGGCAGTCCAGGCCTTCGGATGGAGAGAGTGAACTCAGAAAATCCAGGTATCGGGATCCTGAGGTTCACAGTGACCTAAGGAAGTCTAGATCAAGGCCTTTGGACTCACCCGCTCTGGTAAGTAAAAGTTAACTTTACCTCGGTAACTCTAACCTAACTTAAACCTCATTCGTTATATTAAAGATTATCTCTTCTGTAAAGTCGCGCTGTATGTCAATGTATCGCCGAGTAACGAGTACAGGGCGTCGTATTAAGTATACATATGATTACACACATATAGGCGTTGTCCGAATACCTAGTTGTTGTAGGGAACCATCATGTTCGTTTCTTTTGAAGCAGTCAAAATTACCGACAATTACACTAGGCGAGCACTAACAATTGTTGCTCTGCGAATAAGAATCACTCATTCCCACTAATTGCCATTCGGCGAATAATTGGTTCAACACTCAGTGAGTCTCACATGTTTGGTTCAGAAACAGCAAATAGAAAGTGTACTCCAAAAGGAACTGGCACTTTTATCTTGCCGCAAATGTTTATTTTAAAATATAAATGGCACCAGCCTTGAGGACTACAAAATTCAATTACCAAACGAATTACCGACATAACCGCTCATAAAAAAATGGTCACATTGAGAACTTCCTATACGCAACATACAAGAAGATGATATATCACATCGTCACATCAACAGCCTATAATAGTCCACTGCTGGACATAGGCCTCTTCTTAGAAAGGAGGTTTTGGCCTACTATACCACGCTGGCCAGACGGGTTGGTATAGGGTTTGTGTCAAGTTTTCCTTCTCTTTGCAGTGTTGTTGTCCTGCGTAGTTTGCTCCCTTAGTCGGCTCTTACGACACCCACGGGATTATTCCGTATTCCGTATTAGTGACATTCCGTATTCTTAATCCGTCACCACACGGACAAGATGATATATGATGGTAAATAACTATCGCCACCCATGGACACTGCCCCTCAGATGCCCCATATATGCGTTGACATCTTTTAGTGCCTCCTCCAGAATAGAGTAGATGACTGTCAAGTCAAATCAGTATCTTTTTTTAAATGACAAATGTCAAAACGCTAGACGCTGTACATTTTTGTATGAAACAGTATTTCGTGACGTCATACCTAGCTATTTTGACTGCACGGATGGCGTAGTGGTTTAAGCGGTCGCCACGCCGCTTCTTACAGCACCGAGTGTTGTGGGTTCAAACCCCACATGGGACGACACTTTGTGTGATCCACAAATTGTTGTTCTGAGTCTGGGTGTTCTTTGTGTCCGTTTCATGTATGTTTGTAAAGTCCCCCGCGTCACAGGATATATTCCTAAAGCAGTTGTCTTTTAAAAAAAAAAAAAAATTCATTTATATTTCATATTGAGTACGAATACGGAGTGTCACCACCCCCAGCGTTGTATAGTAGACCAAAACCTCCTTTCTAAGGAGAGGCCTGTATCCAGTAGTGTACTATTAAAGGCTGTTTTTGATGATGATGTTGATATCAAGATCTCAAATCAATAAAAAAAATTGATAATGGAGGACAATTTAGGCTCTACTTTAACATGTAATGAACTAGGCAATATCGAAGTTCTGTAGAAAATTTGTTGTCGAAGTTTTTAGAGGTCTAACTAACCTTAACAATTGACACAGATAACAGATGGCTTAACGTGCTCTCCGAGGCACGGAGGGGTCTCAATG
The DNA here is from genome assembly GCA_902825455.1 of Arctia plantaginis. Lineage (NCBI taxonomy): Eukaryota > Metazoa > Arthropoda > Insecta > Lepidoptera > Erebidae > Arctia > Arctia plantaginis. The sequence continues at coordinate 2,416,676 of CADEBD010000322.1, read as the reverse complement.
TGTTAATAACGGTCACCCATCCATAGACCGACCAGGCTAGGGTTGCTTAACTTTTGCAATGTGTTACCACTTAGCCATGAACCACTCCATAACATCATGTCACTGATATAAGAATTTAGTGAACATCGACTGCACCGTTTGTACTAATATGAATGCGGAACAGAATGCGTCTGTTATTCGCACAGACTCTCGCGCCGACCTATCGGTTAAAGGTCGAATGATCGATTCACGACCTACTACTGGTCGTAATCTCAGGTGAAAAACAAGTGAGATGAAGAATTATAGATGACACGTGATTGTTATTCATTTTTCGTAAGAGGGTTCAGATTTTCCACCAACAAACAGCCTTAATCCCAGTATGTATACGTATAATTATATTTAAAAAAATACGAGTGTGATTTAGACCACACGACTGAAGTAAAACTTCTTAGCTAGGAGAGAAAGAGAAAAAAAAACTCTCTCTCTCTTTCTATCTTCACTAATTTATATCCCCCTCTCCATCATATCAACTTCCATTCGCCACGACCGATCACACTTTTCGTAACGCTCTCGTCACGCATTCACCGGCGTACTCTCCAAGTCAAGCGTGGGTGATGAAGTTTTACTTCAATAATAATATTCTACCACAATCACACACATCTAGTCCCAAACTAAGCAGAGCTTGTACTATGGCTACTAGACAACAAAATATAAATACATATTATAGACTTTTTTTATAGATACATACATATTATACATAGAAACACCCAGACCAAATGAAACATTACATGTTCATGCACACAAATGTTTGACTTGAGCGGGAATCGAACTCGCGACCTTTGTAGGAATTAAATGCCTACATTTAATAATAGGGGTCTAGCCGATTGTCGTTAACAGGGCAGGTTTTTAAATAAGCATACTTAAATGTTTCTAAATACATGCATCTTGTGATTAATTTACACACAGACAAGTTTCAAGTTTTTTTTCGGCAAGTTGCAAAAGAGTTTTTAAATTATTAGTATTTCGTCCATCTATCGCATGTCGCATTATAGCCAAGGCCAATATGGCGGCGCTCGCATCAGCTGACCGTGTAGCATTTATATTCTCACTCATTCATATCTTGTCTACTATTGATTTCCGATTATCATTCCCATTTTCCAAACATTAAGTTAAGATTTAAAAACGCGATTTTAACACCCGAAATCGAATAAAAAATGCCTACGATCCGATAAAAGTTTCACTTGCATCGTGGTTTCATAAAATCACGCCACACTTTTTTCATCTTTAACAGCATGTAAACAAACGAGACATTAGTAGGGCTGACATTACACAACCGTTTCAACCTGCCATTAAAACCGTCACTTTCAAGTAGATACTTATTGATGGATCAACCCCTTGGAAACGGGCGGTTGTAGATCGGCACAAGCATATCAGAGATTTTGTATAAGTTTATTTGCTTACTTACGTGTTGAACTATGACTTTAGAGTCTACATAAAAGACGATTTCAAACAATTATTAAAGAAAATACAGAATAAAAGAAAAAAAACGAATAAGTGTGAGTGGGACTCGCCCACCGAGGGTGCCGTACCAATTTGTAAGTACATATTATAAATGGGTCAGGAATCGAGTCCTGCAGTTTATTCAAACTTTTCCCGAAATTTAGTTTATAAAACCTATAATTAGGTACTTATATGTTGTGTTTTAAATAAAGATTATATATATATATATATTATTTTATTACACATGTATAGTTTTCATATTTCTCCCTGTACTTGTAGCATAAGATGATGTTACTTGCCAAATTTCATAGTTCTAGGTCAATGGGAATATTAGATAAATTATGATTCCCTTGAAAGTGTCGAATATGCGTTTTTTTTTCAACATAAACGTCTGTATCTTTTGCTTACGTTAACTTAAAAGTTTAATTTTTTCATAGCTTCAAGGAACTGTAGGTTTAAGTTTATGGTTTTAATTTCAACTCCATACCTCCATGCGTTCCCAAGAAACAGGCTCCTAACAGATGGAGAGACAGACGGACAACAAAGTGATCCTATTAGAGTTCCGTTTTTTCCTTTTGAGGTACGGTACACTAAAAATACCAGTGTATATAGTTTCTTTTATAAGACTTGAAATGGCCAGTTTTCGGAGGCGTCCCTGCTCCGCGCGATTTGATCTTGAGGGAGGTTAGAATTCCCATATTCTACGGTTTGGTCACGAATTTTTAGGCGGCCTAAGTCTACAAGGGTTCATAAATATTTAATTCACGAGAGACGGTGTGTTTTTATTCAATTCGAGTCCAACATACCACCCACCATTAGTCCCCGCACGGAAAAATTAAGATATAGTTGTAATTTTATTCAAACCTTTTCGAAATAAATAAGTCACAATATATCGATTGATGATAAGGTAATATATTAAATTGGGTACTTATTACTTGTAAGATAACAAAACGATAAGTATTTCGAGATAGACAGTCATATCATATAGACTTAAACAAAGAGCGGCCTTGCGGTGCAATCCCCTTTATCTCAAGGAGAGACGTATATTTAAGGACGACCTGGGGGCTTAGTGCGAGCTTAATTTACATCAACTTCTAGTAGATTGTCTCGCCGAACTCTTCACCAATCGTACCAACAACCATCTTCATAGAGTTGCTGTAAAAAAAACTCACACTAGGCACCATCCTCCCTTTTTCACTTTAAAGGTGAAATTTTCAAAAATCCTTTTGTAGATGGCTGTTTACGACATAAAAATCATCGGTTAAGGCTCTTTGTTTATTTACATGCAGTATTTTCTCGAATGTTACGCTGTATCTCACAACTTATGGTACCAGGGCTACATGAAAGTGAAAGTTAAGTGACACGCCAGCTCCCAGTCGATATACAATTTGGCCTATATCTTCGAGCTGTTTTCCTTTGTAATAAAGTTGTAGTTTTTTTGTAAGGCCTACTCTTTTCGAATCATTCATTTTATATACGAGTTATAAGCAGCAATGTTTGTGCAAAAGTTTATGAAGATGGATAAATGTTTGTTAACTGGACACGGATGGCTTAGTGGTTTCAGCTGTCGCCATGCAGCTTCCTACTACGCTGAGTGTTGTGGGTTCAAACCCCACATGGGACGACACTTTGTGTGATCCACAATTTTTTTTTCTGAGTCTGAGTGTTCTTTGTGTCCTTTTTATGTATGTCTGTAAAGTCCCCCGCGACACAGGATATGTTACTAATGCGGGAGATGTCTTTAAAAAAAAGTAATTAATAATGCCAGAACGGCTGAACGGGTCTGAATGATAAGTATGTTTATCAGCAGTCTGGTTTAACTATAGTAAAAGCTCCGCCTAGTTTGGGATCTGATGGCGGTTGTGAGATGTGCGAGGTTATTAATATAGTTACTATTTATACTGCTGACTGATGACACTTGGTGGACTTGCTACTCATATTGGATGTTGTGGAACAGTACAGTTGTCCGTGTGGTGACGGATCAAGAATACGGAGTGTTTCCATCCCTATTCATGCCAAGGGTGCCGTAAGAGCCGACTAAGGCAGCAAACCACACAGGATAACAGCACTACAAAGAGAAGGAAAACTTGAATCAAACCCGACTGGCCAGCGTATAGTTAGCCAAAACCTCCTTTCTAATGAGAAGCCCATGTCCATTAGTGGCTTAAGTCTTTAAGCTCTTGATGACGATTGATGATGATGGTGAGAAGTGACTTAATCCGAATTATTATTTTATGAAGGAAAAATTTATTGATAAAACGACAGTAAGCGAGCGAAGCCCTCGGAACAAGTCAGTAAGTTAGAATAGATTATCATTAGATTTTCCTCGCAGTTATATCCTTATCTCCATCCTTGATCCCCAAACAAGGTATATAATGTACAAAGTTTTATGTTAATCGATTAAAAAGCTAATACCGTAAACTTAACAATCAAATAAACAAAAAAACATAGGCATCGTAACGTATAGTATGTCTCTATTTATATCATTTTTATATTATTTGTATTCTCCAATTTCATTCATATATTTCATAAAAATATGTATATTTTTTTATACATCTTATGCTAAAATAGACACGCAAAGATCGTGAGAAACTAAAGTAAGACAAACGAGTTTGTTTTTAAAAACAATTAATACACAGTTATAAAAGCAATTACTCAAAACTAGTATTTTCACGTCTCCAATCGCAAGAAATGTTTCATAATATGTTATTACATAAATACCTGTTCCTGATACTAGTATTGAAAATAGAAAATTTATTTAAATATCAATTTTATCTAAATTTTTATATTGTGCCCCCTTTTTAAACAAAAATGGCGTACGCAATATATCACATTTTTAATATTTAATGTTTCTATGTACTGATACAAATAAATTGATTAAAACATCAACTAAAACAGTAGGTCTATAAACACTAGCGGAGCACATCCTTAGTCATAATCTGACATTAACATTGTAGTGTCATTTAAAGTTCACGGGAACTTCATACGCAGACGATATAATGCGCATACGCAGGTACACTCGTCCACATAATTATGTAGTTTCATACCACATTTATCAAATAACCGGGTTTTAAAGGTAATTGGATTAATGTACCTTAAGTTATCCACTAATTAATGTTAATAAAGAGTAAGAACTTTGTAAAAAAAAATATTGGTTTTTTATTACTTACGAGCATACGTTTTGACTACAGCTAAGAAAGTACATGTAAGTGTTTGTACGTGTATGCATCTATCTGTCTATGACATCAAAATTCCTAAACGAATACACCGATTTAGATTTTTTAAATGGACGCGTTCCACGTCCTTGGCATCAATCCGCAGTGGTATACGAGTTTCCACACCAGGTCGCATCTCCTGGGTCTTTCGGGTATTGATTGTAAGACCCGTGATACCTGCCTCTTAATACAAGTCGTCTAATTTGGACTCCGTCTTCGGCATAGTCCAAGTCTTCTAGGACATCCCCATTCTATTCCACGTCGCTTGCTCTGATAGGCGCGATGAATAATCCCGTCGAGGACGACTAGCAAGAGGAGAGGTAAAAGAAGGCAACCTTGTCGAACTCCCGCATGTACATTAATGTCTTCGAAGATGAGGCCGTCGTGTGTAACTCTACAGGATTTTTTCCTATAGATGGCCTACAGTAAGTTGATGATCTTCAGTGGGACACCAATGTCGAAGAGTCGAGACCATATGCTTGTCCACTTCAGCATGTCGAAGGCTTTTTCGAGAGGTTAGATACACCTCCCTTTGCCATTCTGATGCCAGTTCTAAGATGAAGCGCAGAGCGTTCATTTCCTCGATGCATGATCGGTTCTGGCGGAAGCTAGCCAACTCTTTGCGAAGAAGAGGTTAGACGGCACCCGATAGCCTATCCAGGATAATCTTGCAGAAAACCGTACCGAGAGCAAAGTAATACCTCTCCATAAATATGAATCGTGAAATTCCTTGAATAATTCCAAGGATTTTTCTGTAGAAATCTTACTATTTAACCTAAAAAGTTGCTAGACAAAACCTTCTGCCAGATCAGTGATAAGTCATTAACAAATTACAATTCCTAATGAATTATAGTTAATTGAATGCAGACTGGTCCCACCAATTTTTTTTTGGTAGTCATTGAGGTAGGCCTATGTACAACAGTGGACGGCCTATGAAACGAATGGTATTCAGTCAGAACCAAAGACATTAAAAAAATCTGGTCTTACTTGTCTAACAATTATGACGACGAGTGTACCCGATTACATCTCGATTCCTTTGCATCGGCTCATCGATCATTCGCTATGAATATCGATTTAAAGCGTCTAGGTACTATTTATGTCAGTTGTATCTTTCATATACTAACATGTGTATGCAAATGTATATTATTAAAGTGCCAAACAAGTTTATATAAAGACAACTTTGACAGATGCTAATACGGAAAACTTAAAAAAAAAACATGTGTTTTATGGTCTAAGGTGAAAACAAACAGACGGGTCGAGTGATGGTAAGTGACCACCTCCGCCCTAGGACACATTTAACTCATGAGTCAGAAGTGAATTGTAGGTTTTTGAGAGGAAGGAGGGACTTTAAGAGTTGGAAGAGGAATTAGGCTTCCTAGGAGTGAACCATACCATCATCAACATTTAATAGTCCACTGTTGGACATAGGCCTCTCCTTAGAAATGAGGTTTTGACGTACTATGTCACACTAGCCAGATGGATTGGTGTAGGGTTCAAATCAAGTTGTCCTTCTCTTTGCAGTGATTTTGTCCTGCGTAGTTTGCTTCCTTAGTCGGCTTTTACGACAATCACGGGATACCAGTGGGCCATATCGCAGTATACCTCTCACACGGTTTACATAACCTTATTATCAACCTGAAAGGATGAAAATATCATCAATTACAGGCCACTCTATATTATTGTAAAGTTGTACTGAACTAGCATTTGTGACTTAGATAAGTTACTGTATTCATAATAACTTTGAATAAGGGAACCTTGGTTGAACAGTTACCGGAAAAACATTGTAAAATAAATAAGCGTATTGGAGGAATAATCCGTACATTATTAATTCTTTATTGTAGAAGTTGCATCGGCAGTCGAAGAAAGGTCACGATTAAGTCAATAATAATATAGTCGTATAATTAAATATTAATGAATACACTGAATAATTATATTTTAATAAATGTTATATTCTTTTCTGCTTGCCAAAATACCAAATACTTATGATGCAAAACTGTAATAAATATTAAAAAGTTATGTACTTTAGAAGATTAGTTGTGTTCTGTTTAAATGAATTTCAATAAATTCTATAAGTAAAAATATCAAAAACTATGCAAAAAGATTTATTTAAAAGTAGTGCAATAAAAAGACCGACCCAGCACGAGGTTCTGACACAAACATAGCCTATTTTACGCTTTCAAAAACTTTTGAAACCAATTTATTATTCCTTATTAAATTTAAATAAAAACTTATATATAAATTTATAATTCCCTTTTCATTTTCTTGATGTTGATATCCTACCCGATAGGATTGTTTTTTTTTATTAACATATAACAAAACTCCGCCATTTTGGATTTTTTGTTCACCTTTACTATTTTGCGCCGAGAATCCGCCATTTTGTTTTTGCATTTATAAAGCCATCTGAGGACACTTGGGTTTTCAAGACGGATAAAACAATACCTTAACTATCTAAATCACAGAAATCGTAATAATAAGACTTATTATACGATTTATATGGAGCCATTTGGAAGAGAAGAAATTTACGAAACAAACGTACAAGATACGCGCGAAAAACACAACCCTTCGTTGGCAGTCGGGTAAAAACGAGCTAGCCTTACAAGTATTTGCAAATGATGTATAAGATCTGGCATCTCATTTGACAGCCATCTTTCTGCCAGCCAGCTTTCTGTTCCATATTTTCATCTCCTTTCACAAAATAACTACACTCACAACCACAGAATGCAGAGAAGGAAGAGGAAATACGTTACACATTTAAAATGTATTTAAAAATAGAATTCACAATAAATAAGGAACAAAATACCGCGAGTTTAAATGAACACAATTGCCATTTGTTTATGTCACTAAAAATAATCTTATTTGTTACTAAAAATAAGATGGTTTGACCAAAAACTTTAAGAGATTATAGTATAATCTGTGAATCTTCACCAGTTGCCCGTAATTTGGTATACTCAACTTTACATACTATATCTAATATATAAAATTCTCGTATCACGGTGTGCGTGGTTGAACTCCTCCGGCGACGGCTCGACTGATTTTCGTGAAATTTAGTGTGCATATCGGGTAGGTCTGAGAATCGGCCAACATCTATTTTTCATACCCCTATTTTTTTTATTTTTGACATTTTTTTTTGAAATAATGTATATGGCAAAACAACGTTTGCCGGGTCAGCTAGTTTTATATATACTTAACACCTCACACACGGCCAGTACCAGACTACTTATAAACATACCTTTATTTTTGTAAATACATACATGTTATAGATAAATTACATCGAGACACAGAACAAAAAAATGATCGTGCTCATCATAAAAATATTTGAGGATAATGAGAATCAAACCAGCAATCGCTGGCTTAACAGCCAGGATAACTAACCACCAGTTGAAACTAACTTCAAGTCTTTGTCACTGAACACCAGGCTTTTCAAATGGTCCTTCCGTGTTGATTTTTAAACCTTAAAATATTTATTTTTATCCACATATCTATGCTAATGTATAGTGATACATAAATTTAAAGGATCAGTATTATTAACAACGAGTAATGAGGTCTTCGACCCTAGGGTCAATGCCGCGTTGACACAATGGTGACGTCACTTCTAAAGTTTAAGACGCTCCGAGACTCTTGCGCATGCAATATACTGAATTTTAATGTTATTTGATTATTTTGAAACCGTTTTATGTATTGATGAGGGTTTCAATTATAAAATTGTGAATAAAAGTATTTTTAAAACTGTTATTTATGGTCGTAAAAGGTTTTATGAAAAATGGTATCTGCTGTTTTTTTTTCATCATCGTCAAAATTACGTCATTTATGTTCCTTTTGGAAATTTTATATTTTGTATATATTGTACCACATACACACAACGCCATCTAGTCCCAAACTAAGCAGAGCTTGTACTATGGGTACCTACTAGACAACTGATATAAATACATATATACTTTCTTTTTGTAAATACATACATATTATACATAGAAACACCCAGACCAAATCAAACATCAAATGTTCATGCACACAAATGTTTGACTTGAGCGGGAATCGAACCCGCGACCTTTGGAATAGCAGTCCGTTACACAAACCACTACGCCATCCGGTCGTCGAAATTGAAGAAATAATAATAAAAATAACAACGTCACACATCTCACACACGACCGTCTGATCGTCAACTAGGCAAAGCCTGTACTATAGTTACCAGACTGCTGAAAAACATACATAAACATTTCTAAATACATACATATTGTATATAAATTACACCCAGATACAGAATCAGATCGTGATAATCACACAAATATTTGTCCTGGGCACAAATCGAGCCCACGACCTCCAAAGGGTTAAATAAAAAATATGGGGGAAAGTTAAGGAATTAAAAATACGGTTCATTTAAATTCGTCATAATGTAATCGTTTTGAAGTCAGTGATTTATTTTAAAAAGGTGATAAAGTTTAAATGATTAGGAATTGGATTTGGTGTTCAGTAATGTGCACCAATTTTAATTCACTCCCAAAAATAAATTGGGTACGGTATCTCAGGGGACCGGACCGATATATTTGTTACCTTGTAACCCAAGTATTACCCGACTGCCAAGGAAGGGTTAGGGTTATTTTGTATGTTTGTTAATTTCTTTATTTGCTTTTATCTTCCAAATGGCTGGATGAATTTCGTTAAAGTATTGTTTTATCCGTCTCATAAACGCAGGTGTCCTTATATGGCTTGTTGAAAGAAAAAACATAATGGCGGATTTTTGGCGCAAAATAGGTTAACAAACCTATCGAGTAGGGTATCAAAATCAAGAAAAATAAAAGGGTATTGCAAAAATACACTTAATATATATATATATTTGTTTAAAAAATTTTTGAAAGCGTAAAAATGGGCCATGTTTATATCGGAACTCGTGTTGTTTTGGTCTTTTTAGTGCATTACTTTTGAATTGTCTTCTTGCAGTCGGGTTTTGATTTTTTTAAATTTATAGACTTGTTATGGCTTTTATTAAAAATATAGATTGTTAACTTTTAGAACAACCATCCGTTGAATTTAATAAAAGCAGTACTTTCATTTCCGAGACAAATTTAAAACAAAACTGTAAATTATTGGATAGACGTTATTTTCGACTAGACCAACATGCCCATCATATCAAAACAAGAAAGTAGACATCAAAACCAACAGATCTACGCGAAGTATATATTTATAAAGTAGGAACGGGATTGTGAACCTTATTTGAAGTGGTACTTTTAGCACGATACGGCTAATTTGAGAGTTGCGGTCACTGAGCGCTACCTAACCGACCTCCTTACACTTGTATGGAGACCTGGGTTTTATTGTTCAAGGAGATTGGATACTTCAATATGTAACGCTATGGTTAGTAAAATATTAGATTTGCCGACTTCAAAATAAAAGGAGAGCCACGCTTCGAGACATTTTTTTTTTCAAAAAGTTTACTAGCAACCGAAATTACGAATATTCCCGTTCACCCCTCCAGCCAAGCTCAATTGCTTGTGTCAGGAGTGAATTCACGTCGGTAGTGGGTCAGGATTTGAACCCACGACCACTAGGCTACCGAGATTTACATATCGGGCAGGCTCGACCGGAGTGATACAGTGGCCTCACAGAAATTCGGTGTTAGCAGTTAATTCGTTGCCTTTTGTGAGTGATTATTTCTTATGTCGTTTTTCTAACTTTGAAAATGACGAACTGCCACACTACCTTTCATCCCTTATTTTACCCCCTAAAAGGTGAAATTTCAAAAAATCCTCTCTCAAAGGATGCTTACAACATAAAAAGCATCAGCTGCCAACATTTCAAGTTTGCAGCCACAGCGGTTTAGGCTCAGCGCTCATTAATCAGGCAGTCACGGCAAGTTATTTTATATGTAACTATGTAGCTGCGACTTCTTACGCGTAGAATTTGAAAAGCGATGCCTTTATGGTGTAGTACTGTACGCGACTACAGGCCATGAGGCCTCGGCCTTGGATTCCTGAACCGGGTAAAATTGTATAGGGTTTTTTCTGAGAGGAAAAATAACCTATGTTACTCCTTATATAGACAGCGATCTAATATCAAAATTGGTCCAGCCGTTTTGAAGATGAACCGGGAAAAACAGACAAAAAGTATATAAACTGGTTTTTAGACATAGGTATCGTGCAAATAACCGTGTGAGCATGAAAAAAAAACCTATAATTTTGACATTTCAATTTTATTTATTTGTGTAGATTGAGATTGTCTATTTAATCAAAGACAATTATAAAAAAACTTTGTGCTCTTTGTTGTTGTATGGTCGAGTCGTCGCGTGGTTTATTAAAAAGCATTATCTGCATAAATTTCAAGTTTTTAGCCAAAACGGTTTAGACTCTGCGTTAATGAATCAGAGGGCTGAGTGCAAGTTTATTTCACATTCACTCGCTCTCGACGGCAAACGCGTTAAGCGTTGCGATTGGGTGGTATAACACTATTGCATTGGGCTAAGCCTGTAAAAATAGTTGTTTTTAAAGAAAATAAATAAATAAATAAATATTTCGGTGCAGGCCAATCGTAGCGCCGAACGCTGTCACCGAGACCATCGAGTAGAAGTGTAATTATCTCGCACTTGGCCCACAGTCAGAGCAAATAATTTAATTGAAATGACTGCACGGATGGCGTAGTGGTTTAAGCGGTCGCCACGCCGCTTTCTATTGCGCCGAGTGTTGTGGGTTCAAACCCCACATGGGATAACACTTTGTGTGATCCACAAATTGTTGTTCTGAGTCTGGGTGTACTTTGTGTCCGTTTCATGTATGTTTGTAAAGTCCCCCGCGACACAGGATTTATTAATAGTGCGGGAGTTGTCTTTTTAAAAAAAAAAAAAGAAAAACCATTGGTTTAAGCTCTGCGTTGATGATTCAGTCAGTGAGTCAGTGCAAGTTTTTTGTGTATAGATAAGAACACAACGTATTTAAGTGTCGTACTTAGTGTTTACTAGACCATTGTGTCGAATCAGAGCAAGAACTCATTAGGTACAATGGTTTCATAGTTTTAGGAGACGTTCACAGACTATGATCATGTATGTTGCTGTTATTTAATAGGTGGGGGGAAGATAGGTCACTTGTGATTCACATCACATCATCATCACAACAACAGCCTTTAATAGTACACTGCTGGACATAGGCCTCTCCTTAGAAAGGAGGTTTTGGCCCAGACGGGTTGGTATAGGGTTTGTGTCAAGTTTTCCTTCTCTTTGTAGTGTTGTTGCCCTGCGTAGTTTGCTCCCTTAGTCGGCTCTTACAACTCCCACGGGATGAATTGGGGTGGTGACACTCAGTATTGTTAATCCGTCACCACACGGACTTGTGATTACCTGGAAGAAAGTAAGTAACTAGGAGTTACTTACTTTTTATAGGTTTTTTGGTTAAGAAAGACGAAAAGCTCGTGGTTTAATTCCCACCCAGGAGAAAAAGTTTTTTGTTTTTTTTTGTTGAAGAGGGAGCAAACGAGCAGATGGGTCACCTGATGGAAAGCGACTATTGCCGCCCATGAACGTCCGCAACTCAGGAGTCACAGAAGGAAGGAGTAGGAGTAGGAGCTCTTTTCTTGATAAGCACTATCGTTATGTTCTGTGTCTGGGTTTAATTTATCTATGACATGTATGTATTTTTTAACATGTTTATTAAACATACTTATGTTTAACATCAGTTTGGTTACTATAGTACAGATTCTGCCTAGTTTGGGATGAGATGGCTGTGTGTAAGATCAATGCCAAATTATATTTTTTCACGACACAGGATATATTCCTAAAATTTCATTTGAATCTAATGGGCAGTTGCAGAGATTAGAGCATTTGAACAAATTAATTTTATGAAACTATTATAGATTTCGGATCATATCAGTAAAGCTAAAACCACTCAACTTTTACTTAAAATGTCATACTTAATTATAATGAAAACATCGTACATATGCCGAAACGAATGCAAGAACTGTTGAGGTCACACACCATCTGGCGCGCGTCGGCCTTGCGCGTGCGCATATCGCTCGATCAATGAAAAGTATCTACTTGTTCCGGGTTTTATATCACTTAGCGAGGAACGACCGATTAGATTCGGACCTACAGAGGTCATTTTTCAAGAGATCAAGCAGGGGTACAGGGCCTGTTTATTGGTGACGGGGTGGAAAATCCCTTCAGATCTTTAGTTCTTTGGGGACGCAAGAGCCAGGAGTATGTGGTATTTTCACTGCCCCCACGGTCTCAGACGCCCTTCTATAGGACCGAGCCATGTGATTTCAGGTCCCCCCGGATCGACGCCGCAACTAACTAGAGCGTATAAACTACACAGTTAAAGTTATGTATATAAATATATATTTATTAATTTTATACATCATGCACTTTTGGTGCTTTGGCGGACTTAATGCCTAAGGCATTCTCTACCAGTCAACCTCTGGGTGATGCAGAGAGAACAGGAACTAGGTGCATTTTGGTTAGAGTTTGTATTATGCCCTACCACTACCTATCTTTAACTATGCTGTCATGTTATATTCTGTGTCAGTAATTAGGCTCTTTGTAGGTGAACCCTACCCAAAAATTCCAAGCAATTATATCAAGATACGAAATACTTTTTTCATAAAATATCATACTAAAAAGGTTTGCGCGTAACACATAACTAAATATGGCGACATTTGGCGCCGACGATAAAAAAGTATATCTTTATAGTTACTGTGCCGCTCCTAGGAGCATAGCGTTATGTTGAACAACCAGAACCCTCCTCAGGCTCTTCCAGCTGTCAAATTCAGAAACAATTGTTCATACCCGATTAATAGAAAACTATAAATATAGCTAATTTTTTCCTGCCTTAGTGTCGTAGAGTGTGGCTCTTAGCCTTTTGCGTTCAACATCATCTTCCTCCCTATTTAACCCCCTACGGAAAGCGATGGTTGTTATAAGTTTAACCTGTTTATCTGTGTCTGTCTGTGACATCATAACTCCGGAACGGATGGACCAATTTCGATGCGGATTTTTTTGTTCGAAACCCGATGTAATCGTGATGGTTCTTACCTATTAATTTTGAAGATCTTCAGCTCACTTCCAAGGGGATGAAAAGATATCGCTAAAATCCAAAGGTCCGATTGATCTGACATTTGATATACTGTTTCTTTGATGGTATTTCCAGGACATAGTAATCTGGAACTTGCTGCTGCATCAAGTAGTCTGCGGGATAGCCAACTCCTCAGAAAATTACAACATATATACCATGTTTGGGCTGTATACTGTTTATTTTTTTGTGTCAGGGGTTTTTTAATATTGTGTTATTATCAATTTTTTTCGGGGTCGGCACAATATTACTATTTTTTTTATTAAGAATTAGACATAATTTGTAGTGATTTAAAATAATAAATAAAGAAATCCTACCAAGCATCAATACGGACTGATACCTACAGATAAAAAAATATATAAAATTAAAAAGTAATACTATAAATTTTTGAAACTTAAACCTTATATTAATGTTAATATTATGTAAATATAACCAAGGACACGTATAAGGTTCCAAGACAGGATTTGGTAAGTTTGTAAAACGTGATATCTCCGTACCAAAGTCAATGAACCCGCGAGAATATTTGTTGAGAATAGACAACGACACTCTATGTTTGCTGAGCTAAATATACAAGACTTGTTGAGTTTCAAACATATAACACACTCCATTTCACAGGCCTATGTCCAGCAGTGGACTATTAAAGGCTGTTGATGATGGTGATGATTTGTGAATGGAGAGATTTTTTTTAAGAAGACAAACGATCCTTTGCCAGATTGTAAAAGATTACCGCCGCCGATAATAATAAGTCAAGGGTTACAAATGCGTTACCTTATCATCATCAACAGCCTTTACTAGTCCACTGCTGGACATAGGCCTCTCCTTAGGAAGGAGGTTTTGGCCTACGTTACCTTATATTGAGTCCCAATTCCGTGGTTGTCTGATCTATAATATTTAGAAATATATAAGTATGTTTATCAGCAGGCCCGGTTACCATAGTACAGGCTCTGCCTAGATTGGGATTAGACTGTATGTGAAAATATTATTATAATTATTAAAGAACCCTGAGGAAGAGGTAACCTCTCTTAGTCGGTGAAAAGCAGAACTGCTTAACACTGGGTTTCTGTAAAGCGTGGTAACCCTCTTGTCGAGCGAGCACTTTCAGCCATTACCACTGGTATTTAGGTACTTAAGGCTTCGGTAGTTCACGAAAACCATACTAACCCGTTTCATAGTTACAATTTATTTATTGGCGAATTTAAATAAACCAATAAACTATTCAGCCTCATAAATAGATGCTAAAAAATTCAAATCTAAATCTTAATACTTTTTTCAATGGCAATGACCTCGCTCGAAGTGCTGACAGAACGACAGACACGCTAATTGTTTTAATGAATGAGTGTTGAACATCTTGACAAACTGAAATCACAATGAATATTATCAGATTATCGCAGTAGAGCTATCGAAACTGTTTTATAAAAATACTTTGAGTGTTTTAAAGCAAGTTTGCATGACTTTTCAATTACATCATAGACAAAAAACCTACAATTTGATTCTAGCAAAATAACTATTTCTTGCGGCTAGTAAATAAATTAAATGTATATTCCTTGACAAGTTATTATGGGATATTCACCTTGTATATTTTATAGACTGAATAAATGATGGTGCTCATCACGGACTTATTTGTCCTGGTTGGGAATCCAACCTAAGATCGCCAACCAGTAGGCCTATGGACAAGTCAATGCCATCAACATTATACATTTATTTAAACACACATTTGCTGACAAAACTGCTGATGCTAAAATCACAAGTTCATTATGCTAACGGCAAAGAGGACTTACCATAATTATCCATCCATGTGGTGGCGGATAAGGAATAAGGATGCATGTCACCACCCCTATTCATTCCGTGGGTTTCGTAAGAGCCGACTAAGGGAGCAAACTATACTGGATAACAGCACTGCAAAGAGAAGGAAAACTTGAAACAAAACCTACACCAACCCGTCTGGTCAGCGCGGTAAAGAAGGCCAAAACCTCCTTTCTAAGGAGAGGCTTTTATCGAGCAGTGGACTATTACAGGCTGTCGATGATGATGATGATATAAATATAAATGTTGTGTATATATTTGTATATAGATCTAAGTATGTAGTGTTGTGTATATTTTAGTTGAATAGTAATGCAACCTATGTGCGCCTGACACCCACGATTTCTATACCACCCAAAGGTTGACTGGAAGAGAATGCCTTGGGCATTAAGTCCGCCGTTGTACAAGAGTGCATAAAGTTGTGTAAATAAATAAAAGCCGTTTTGTTTAAATCTGTGTGGCTGTGGTTATCTTACTGTAAATCATCCACCAATCATGGAAAAAAATCAAAACATGTACATTAAAACATTTAAACGTTTTACACTAGTGCCATCTATATTTAGAAACAATCAACTGAACTCATTACCAATTTAAAAAATATTATTTTATTTCAGGCTGAGAGATATCGCGACAGACGCAGGCTAGCTACCCCGAGTCCAACCCCGTCTCCCCCACGTCGGCAAGTACCTCCTGCTACAAACAACTCCTCAGGCAACTGGTTCAAGTCACTCGACAGGCTCACCAGTAGGAAGAAAGGGAAAGCTATTAAAGATGCCAAAGTAAGTTTTAAGAGGTAGTTTTATATCATGCAAGCTATTACTGGCTCTTCCTCTCTCTTTAAAGTAATTTAAAAGAAAAAAGTAGTTAAACAAAATTATGTTCTGAAAAGGTGTTCAATCTTTTTTTTTATAAATGACAAAAAGTACACTTTGTACAAAGTATTTGGGGTTGGCCAAACGAGTTTTCCTATTTCTCGTCCGTTCACTGCCTACCTCCTTTCTAGCCATATCCTCTTTCACACAGTACATCCATCTTTCCCTATTGGCACTTTTTGTAAAGAATTTTGCATGTGCCAATAAATTTCTTTCTTTCTTTCCCTTGGTCAACCTCTACTCTTATGTATCCATAAACTTCCATACTTAAAATAACTGCATTCGATACATTTTCAACCTTCACACGTATGACCACGTGTCTGCTTTACGTTCCCCACTGAACTGGTTATCCATTCGCCTGCGCCGCAATCACCGAGCCCAGACTCCTTTTTTTTATTTCTTATCTCTCCATCCTCACCTATTTACCCCTCTCCGTACTTCTGTTTCTTGTTGTCTAATCACCTTGAAATCTTCTTCGCTCTGCAAATAATTTGCTTCTCTTATGTCCCTCATACAATTCCGAGTTCGTGAACTCTTCGTTCTTCATTCAAGCAGTTCTTCTCTAAAATGCACTCCCGCTTGAAGTCATCATGATGACCACTAACCGTTCCGTATTTAAGAAGAAGGTACATGACCTCCTTCTCAATGAGATGGCAGAATCATCCAATCGATAGCACACCAACCAATTTTCTTACGTTCATAGTGTACGAATATAATGTAAATATATATGTTTGTGTATATGTAAATATATATATATTTATATATATATATATATATATATATATTATAGTACGGAGTGTCACCACCCCTATTCATCTCGGGGGTGTCGTAAGAGGCGACTAAGGGAGCAAACAAAGTCTGGCCTGTGTGGTATAGTAGGCCAAAACCTCCTTGCTAAGGAGAGGTCTATGTCCAGCAGTTTACTATTAACGAATTCTACACAACCCAAAGGTTGACTGGAAGAGAATACCCTGGGCATTAAGTCCGCCGTTGTACAAGAGTGCATAAAGTTGTGTAAATAAACAAAACTGTCTTTACTACATTTTGTAGACAGAATAACATTCGCCTTTTTAATACTAAGTCTAGATCTATCTAGAAGTCCGTTATCATCGCACATCCCGTTTCCTGGGGTCATCTATATGAAACATAACACTATTACAAGTACCCGCACAGAAATATCAAATTGTTGATAATTGTGTTTGTTACTCTAATAATTTTTTATACTTCTCTTTTAGATCGAAAAAGAGAGCACTTTAACAACAGAGGACGAGTCTCCTAGAAAGCCGTACACGAAACCTGCAAAACCGCTGAACTCCCCAGCAAAGAACCTCCGTTTCTTCGGCGACACCGATCTGGATTCAGATGCTAATGTAAAGACCCCTGCAGAGAAACGCTACACCGCCAAACACAGCACACTGAGAAAGACCACTTCGAATTCCAGCACAGGGATAGATGAAATTGACCACAGCGAGCTCTCACATAAGAGCTACTCCTTGTCAAATCTAAACAGAGACGAGAAAAGTGAATCTCCACATACGAAAAACTACAAACGGAATCTGCAAAATATTTCCGAAATTCAAAGTAACTCGGAAACAGAAAGTCAGTTCGATAGAAAGGCTAATAGCAGTAAACCTCCGATAAATCCTTATGAGAGGTCGAGAAGTCACAGCAGTTCAAAAACTTTGAAGGGTTCGAAGGGAGATGTAAGGAGGAGACACGAAGAACGTGGTAGCTCTTCTGAGCTCAGAGGGAGCAAGCACGAACTCAATGGCACTTTAAAGTAAGTTCGTATAAATTATATATTTTCTTATAAAAGTTATGGATTACGAAATACTAAATATAAAATACTAACTTTTGCCCGCTGCGCCGCCCGTGTGTTTGTCAGTTATCGCGGTAAAAAGTAACTTATGTTCTTCCTCGAAAATCAATGTTAAATTTCATTAAAATCGATTTAGCGGTTTAGCTGTAGAAGCGTAACAGACAAATAAAGCAACTTATAATATAAGTAGGGATTAATTTAATTATTATTTATGAAGGACTAGCTGCGACTCGCGGTTATTGTTGTACCTTGCTCATTCCACGGGATCACTGCATTTTTTCGGGATAAAATGCTTTTGTGCTATTCCAGACTATAATCTCTGTGCCAAATTTAATCCAGATTCGTTCAGCCATTTCAGCGTGAAAGACTAACGTAACGTACATCCACACAAACGTTCACCTTTATAATATTAGTAAGACTAATTAATATCTTTTATACAGACACCGACGCAGAACACCCGTCACGAACTCTGGCGAGAGCAGTACCGAAGGCGACTCAAGTCACCAATCACAGCGCAGTGTTGTCTACCTGCACGCTACTACTGGTAACTTGTCGTAACTTGGTGTATACTGTATCTTCCATAAAAATTGCATAGCCGAATCCAGAAAGGAACGCTGTTACAAGAATGGCTTCCACTCTGTTGGATACCGCAATTATTGACCAGGACATCTGAAAATAACGATTACTTTAGTCTTCATCATCATCAACAGCCTTTAGTAGTCTACTGGGGTGGTATGGAAGTGTGTATAGTTGACAAAACCTGGGCGTAAAGTTAAAACACCTCAGTCCAGTTAATCAAATCATCAATCATCATCAACAGCCCTTAATAGTTCGCTGCTGGACATAGCCTCTCCTTAGAAAGGAGGTTTTGGCCTACTATACCACGCTGACTAGACGGGTTGGTATAGGATTTCTGTTAAGTTTTCCTTGTCTTTGCAGTGCTGTTCTTTCTCCGTAGTTAGTTGGCTCCTTTATCCACAGGATAAATGACACTATCGCATTCACAACATAAAAAGAACCTATACCAGTGTATGCCTATATCTTATTATTTTTGTGTCCCTTGCATAGACTAGAGTCCTCAGACATAACGAAACATATATAGAAGTTATGGAAGGGAAACTTCTCAACCCCTTGCATTGTCAATTAATTAATAATCGATACCACTAATGTCACAGTTTAGTAAACTGTGTCTATTTATATAAACCACATATTCTGTTCTTCAAGTGTATTGAATTATTTTTTTTGCAGTCGGTGATATCCCAGATCCAGGTCGATTATCACGAAACCGATCCCGAGATGATGTATCATCAGTCAACTCGTCGAATCTTCAAGTCCGCAGTACCACTAAGAGCTTCTCTATCTTCGCTCCATGGACACCCAAACATTACAACGACCAACACGACGTGCATTACGCACAACGACCAAGGAAGCCCAAGCCTAAAGAAATCGTAAAGAAGGCATCTTCAACTAAAACGTTAACAGACGACCGACCAGCGACATTACAAAAAAATAAATCGTACAGCCAAACAACATTGACTCGACGTCCACAAAATAATAATCGACTAACTAGCTCAAGTCAAACACTATACAAAAAACCAGACAAGAGAAATATCACTAGAGACAGCAGAGATAACGGCAACACTACATTGAGAAAGTCAGTTACTCGAGATGCCAAAAAAAGTCAATCGAGTGAAATCATCAATCGTGATAGTGATCGAGAAAGAATTTCTAGATCGATATCGATGCCTAAGGACAATAATAAAAAGGCTGGCTGGTTCAAACTGTCAAGTAAAAATAAAAAACCTGAGCTAAACACTAGAGTACGCTAAATCTTACACACAACTAATTTTACATTCATTTTTATACTAAATTTTCCTTGGGCAAATACTTTCCGATATTTAAGAATAGATTCTAACAAAGTTTATTTTATTTAAAACAAACTATTTAACATTTTGTAAACCACACTTTCTTTACACTAGAAACGGAGTGCCATACTCTAGAAAGTTCTGGAAAGAGACACTGATTTCCCTAGTCTCTGGCATCCTGAACGCAATAAGTTTTAAAGTTATGGTACAATATTATTTTTAGGTGTTCGTGATTAAGTTTTCATAAAAGAATTAAAACGAAGTAATAATTAAGTAATATTAAAAATGCCCAATTGCTTTCCATCGGTGCTATTGTTTTTTTTACTTATCTAGCAGTAATGGTTACTCTACCAGTGCCATGAACCACATAATAATTTTTAAATTCTATGAAATAATAATAATGTTACCATTTTGTAATGTAGTCATAAAATAAAATGCTTTTATTACTAATAAGATATTCAAAATATCTGTTCATATTTTAATTATATTCACTTGTAAGTAAGATGAGTGTATTCATTAATATCTAATACTTTGAAAGTGAAAAGTGTGAAATTCATTTTGGAGATGGCCATTTCAGCGCTCGCGATTCGCTGAACCGTCACGGTTATGTAACTACTACTCTATGATGCAGAGTCTATCGATTGTAATTTGAATGATTTATGAATAAATTGTCTAATAGTATATATGATGTTTTATTTTAAATCTACTAAATAGTATCTTATTATAAAGAACACACAAGAACTTTCATTCAAATCAATCCAGTATTCAATCAATTCAATCATTTGATTGTGGAACTATCGATTCTGGTAACAAAGAAATGAGTATCTCTATTATGAACCTTATTAATTACAGATTACTTATTATACAGCGCACCGAGTGTTTATGTATGTACTAAGAACCATATGGAGTTGCAAATGTTCATAAGGCCTACAAACTGCTTATCTTTGCCAACTTTTAATTAAAAAGTACTTAAACATATAAAAATTAAACAAACTAATTAAAACAAAAACCAAACAAGAAAACCCGATTGCGTGAAATAAAAAGGTTAAAGTTTACAAAGACGATTTAATTTTTATAATTTTTACGTAGTCTCTCGCTAATCGCTCTCAGAATTAAAACGAATCTAGCGGCACTTTCCGAGCCAAAGTCCCTCAAGCTGTTGAGACTTTAGAGCAATCCAAAGAAATATACATACACTCAAAACACGATTATTAAAAATGAGTTAGTTACTATTTCGTAAACAATTAGTGATATAAAAATATAATTCATGATTCCATGGTGGCATTCGTTTGAGAAGGTTACAGCGCCATCTCGTACAAAGTAGCTAGTTTAAATATTCCGCGCTAGTAATTATTGTCAATAATAGGCACTGGCAGCAGCACTGAAATAATCAATATTTTTGTAACCTGCACGCGTTCTATTTTTAAACTATTTAATTTCTTAAAATTTTTACATTTTTGAAAATATTTTTATTTAAAAAAATCTCTGAGAATGTAATTTAATTACAGAAAATGTGTACGTGTCTCAAACTAACATGACGTTTGAGCTATTGACTGCACTAGAGATGTAATAAATAACGTCTAATACCAAACCTAAAATTAGTAAGTTTCACAGTGTAAACTATTTATTATTTAATTTAATAAAACTATACAAAGATACGTAGGAATGTTAGATTTTGTCACATTAGTAAAATATGATGTTTAGCCTATTTATATACCTAACTCAGAGTTTGAGTGTATGGTTTTCCTAAGTACTCGGTAAAATACATAACTACGTGTCTTTAAATTATTGTTACAGTTAGACAGTTATGGATGTCAGAAATGCAAATAAGTACCCATCGATGAAGTCACATTTTCATTAAAAAAAAAACACACAAACACAAATATTAACAGTCTTTAATACATCAACAGTTTTTAATAGTCCACTGCTGCACATAGGCGAGTCCTCTCCTTAGAAAGGAGGTTTCAGCCTACTATACTACACTGGCCAGACCTGTTAGTGTAGGTTTTATGTCAAGTTTGCCTTCTCTTTGCAGTGCTCTGTTGTCCTGCGTAGTTTGCTCCCTTAGTCGGTTTTACGACACCTGTGGAATGAATAGGGATTGTGATATTCCGTATTCTTGATTCGATATTTAATTAATATAAAAAACCGCTTAATAAATGAAAATATATAATTGTGTTGTTGTTGTTTTTCAGTTTCTTTTTATAAAAAAATATTTTATAATAAAACTAACTTGCTAAAAAAAATATTTCTTAACGACCTAAAATAATATGTTTACGTAGGTATTTGTGAACCTAAAACGTTTTCATTTCTTATATGCAGTCCTACGACTGAGTGACTTTCATTTTTGAATGAGCTATAAAATAAAGTAAAGTGAGGGAAAAAAATACTATTTTTAAACCTTTTCAATGATTGAAATAGTCTGTCCAATATCCAATCATTGCAAAAATCATTGAAACTGTAACTTGACTTGTCGAAAAAAATCGATACATCTCTACAAATTTGACATCAACGTTGCATCGTCGATACAATTTAAAATCATTTCATGCGAAAAATAAATAGTTTCATGGCAACTAGCTTTTGATCCATCCATATATAGTTTTTTTTAAACTATAAAGGTTTCCGTCGTTCGTTTATTTCTACTGTCAATGAGTGTCAACGTCATGCCGAAGTGGAAGTCTTCAGTCTTGAAATTTTTGTCATTTAAAATTGGTTTAGTTCAGTTTTAATTGTACAACTGAAAAAGAAACTATTAGATCGTGATTCTTACCGTTAATATTGACAATGGCGCGTAGATATCGAGATGCCGCTGCAAAATTACAGCAAAATGTTCAGAAACATTTGAAGGATATGAAAGAATTATCCTCTTCGGAGGACGAGGAACCATACGAAACTAGTGTTCTCGAAGGTGTATTCCAGAGTTATTCGAGAGGCGGTGGTGACACGTCCATGCTAAATAGAACAAAGAATCTTCTAGAAGAAGCCATCAGCGGCCGCTCTGTCACTTGTCTTATATGTATAGGTTCCATTAAAAGACTACACGCTATTTGGACATGTGAACACTGTTTTTCTTACTTTCATTTGTCTTGCATACAAAAATGGTCCAACGACAGTATCAGCTTACGTAGTGAAGAGAATCAAGGTCCAATTGCTGTGTGTAAGCCGAAGAAAATCGAATGGTGCTGTCCTAAATGTCGACAGTCTTACACTAAAGAAGAGATCCCAAGGAAATATCGATGTTTTTGCGGTAAAACTGATGATCCACAAAATCACCCGTGGCTCATACCGCATACATGTGGAGAGGTATGTGAAAAAAGATTATCAGTAGGAGAAAATTGTAAGCATAAATGTTTGCTTCTCTGCCACCCTGGCCCCTGCCCGCCTTGCCCTCAGACTGTGAATGGAGTGTGTTATTGTGAAAAAGAGCGCAAGAGAGTGAGATGTAGTGCAGCTCACTGGTCTTGTGGTAAACCTTGTAAGAAAACACTATTGTGTAGAACTCATAAATGTGAAAATGTATGCCATGAGGGCGACTGTGATCCGTGCAACTACAGTAGCACCCAGACTTGTCAGTGTAAAGCTGAGAAAACTAAGAGACCATGCAACAATCCATTCTGGCAATGCAGCAAGGTATGCAACAAATTATACACCTGTGGCTACCACAGATGTGAGAGAGTCTGCCACTCTGGTGACTGTGGCTCCTGTCCCAATTCGGGTATGTCATCTTGCCCGTGTGGTGCAAACCAACGCTTTGTGCAATGCCCTGATGTTATGGAAACTTGTCTTGGTACATGTGGAAGGAAACATAATGACTGTGAACACAACTGCCCAGAAAAATGTCACAAAGGGCCATGCCCACCGTGCCAAGTGTTGGTTCAGAAGAAGTGCCAATGTACAATGCATACCAGATCATTACCGTGCAGTAAAGAATTCAAATGTGAAACTAAATGCAAGGGAACTAGACCATGTGGCAAACACGGTTGTGCACGGAAGTGTTGTAATGGTAACTGTCCACCGTGTGAAAAAATATGTGATAAACCTCTTCAATGTGGTAGACATAAATGCACAAGTATTTGTCATCGTGGACCCTGCTACCCATGTCCTAGGGAATCAAAAGTAACTTGCAGATGTAAGGAAACATACATTACAGTCCTATGTGGAAGGGAGAGACACACTAAACCCCCAAAATGTTCAATGCTATGCAAACTTAAGTATAAATGTGGTCATGTAGAGGAAAATAGACACTCTTGCCATTTTGGAGAATGTCCACCTTGCAAAGCAATATGTGACAAGCAATATCCAAAATGTGGACATCATTGTGAAGCAGTATGCCATGAATATGTGGCTGTTGTTTTTAAACAGGTTGAAAAGCCTGCTACACCCTGGGAGGTTCAACCACCAAAAACTAAAATAATGACTTTGGAATGTCCTCCATGCAATACACCGGTTCCAATAGTATGTTTCGGAGAACATGAGACTGATGAACAGCCTTGTCACTCTGCTACTAGAAGACCTTGCGGAAGAGAATGTGGACGTCTACTTGCTTGCAGTAACCACAAGTGCTCCTTACTATGTCATCTCTATAGTCCAGTTGCTGAGTACCCAAATGTGCCATCCAGTTGCCGACAGTGTAACCAAGAATGTTTAGTTTCACGTCCAGAAAAATGTACACACAAGTGTCCAAAGCGTGCCTGCCATCCTGGTCCTTGTCCTCCCTGTGAAGTACTAGAAAGGCTTCCTTGCCACTGTGGCATAACAGAAATATATTTACGTTGCCGAGAAATATCTGTTGCCACTGAGGAAAATTTATCATGCAAGCAACAGTGTCCAAAGAATCTGGAATGTGGCCACCGTTGCCGCAATACATGTCATTCGGGGCCTTGTGGGAATCAGATATGTACTAAAAAGACTAAGATACACTGCACATGTGGTAATATTAAAAAAGAAGCTCCATGCAATGCTGTCCGTAGTGGAGAAATAAAAATACTTTGTGATGCAACATGTGAAGCTAAGAAGATAGCAGCAAAGATAGAAAGTGAAAAAGAGAAGCAAAGACTAAAAGCGTTGGAGGAGGAAAAGAATAGAAAAGAGTTGGCTGAATATGAATGGAAATTAAGTGGTAAGAAGAAGAAATATAAAGAAAAGAGGGTAGTTGTTAATACAGATGATAGAGGAGTGTTACAAAAATACTGGATACCAATATTGTCTGTAATTATAGCTATATTAGGGGCTTGTTATTACGTATTTTATGTATAAAGTGCTAAATGGAATACATGACAGTCAATTATAATTTTAAGGTAATTGATACCAATGATTGTGTGTTAATAATTTTATTGTAATAAAGCAACTACCAAGTAGTTGTATTGTAGTTAGAACTGCTAGTTATGTGCACATTACAGTTAGTTTTAGTTATATTGTATGCATGTGCTTTCTCTGATATTTAACACATTCCTAAGAAACAGGGCAAATATCCTTGCTGTGTGTTTCAGTCGTTAGTAGACTGACTAGTTTTTACAGGACTACTCAAACTAATACAGATGTATTTAGCAACAAAGCAACAAGGCCTAAATTTTTTCATGTGTATTCTCAAAAAAAACCTTTATATTGATAGAGGGTTAAAGTGTCTACTATACAAAATGATGTTACTCCAATTTGCTGCCATTGTTGATAATTGGTATTGGTTGTGGGCTCTGGTTTCCGGTTAAAAGAAAACTTAATAAAATCATTCTTGTTCAAAAAAGAGATGTTACAACAATACAGGCTGTACGATTATGAGTTTATTATGTTGTAGGTAGATTATAGAATTGATCAATTTATAATGTGTGCATTTAATGAAATCATTATAAGTCATAAAATGGTCACTTACATCGTAATAAGGTCTGGCTACTGGCTGACTGATTGTTAGGAATTATAGTAATCTGTCCAAAAACGTCTCTGTGTCTATCTCGTAAGTGTTTTCAATACAAAACCAACCAGTAAACAACCAAACCATACCATAAAACTAGTAATGTGATTACACATTAGTATTCTGGTTAACCGCTCATTCTGATGTAAATCAATATGTTAGGAGTGGGTGCAATCACAAATCCGACCCTCTATTACATTAAAAATGCTGATTAAATAATACTCAAACAAATATATATATAAAATTTACTTTATATATTATGTACATTATACATATATGTAAATAAAGTATATAAAAATTTATGTTATCACAAAGTTCAAGCCCTGAGGTAGTTTATATAACAATCTCAGTGTTGAATAAATATAAATTTATACGGTAGACCACAAAGTTTTTAGTTTGTTTTAGTGTCTTGACAACTTTTTAAATTTATGTCATATTGTCATCCCTTTCTATTGTTTTCTTATAAAAGAATAAAATCGTGTTCGTAACAAAGTAAGAATTCTTACTCGTTATTAATAATTTTACCAAAATAACCAATAGGTTATGGGCCCAGGCACATAATAAGTAAATACTAATAATAATTTCAACAAAAACTCGAGTAAAGAGCAAGATTACTACCGGTGAAAAATTTGCCCGTAGTATAATGGAGGTTACGAACGCGATGAAAATTGAGAAGTTTGATGGAAGAAATTTCAAACAATGGAAGTTTCAAGTCAAATGTGCATTAAGAGCAAAGGGCTTAAACATAGAAAAGGCAAGACCCTTGGAAGCCAGTTCGCAAGTGCAGTGGGATAAAGATGATGGCATGGCCATGTTCATTTTAACATTGTCCATGGATCTTAACCAAATATCTCTTATAGAAAACTGCGAGACTGCTAAAGAAGTTATGACAAAGTTGGAAGCAATCTATGAACAGAAATCAGAATATAACAAGATGTTAATTCATGAAAAGTTTTATCAATATTCATATAGTGCTAGTGATACGATGGCACAGCACGTGTCTAAGGTGGAAGGCTTGGCAAAAGAGCTACGGGAGACAGGTGAGAAGATCAGTGACACAGCAGTAATCACAAAGATTTTAAGCACATTACCATCAACATACCGTTCGCTTAGACAAGCATGGTTGTCACTGGATGAAGATAATCAAACAATTCAAAACCTTACTTCTCGCTTAGTAGATGAAGAAGCTAGCCTTGCCAACGACACAAGTAGTAATGAGACTGCATTAGTGACGTCAAAACCAAGTTTTATGAAGAAACAGTTTACTTCAAACGGTCAAAGAAATTCAAGTCACAGATTTGTATGCTACAATTGCAATAAAAGAGGTCATTTTGCTAAAGATTGTAGGATGCCAAAGAAAAGATACAATGATAAGAAACCTAATAATATGTTGGCATTAAGCGCTGAAGGTTGCTCATCTGAACATGATGAAGAGGCATGGATACTTGACAGTGGAGCCTCAATGCACATGACTTTCAAGCGTGACTACTTCTGTGAGTTGAAAGAGTCTCAATACAATAATTCTGTTGAGTTGGGTAACAAACAGAGTATCAAAGTATGTGGTGAAGGAACTATACTGATAGATAAGCAAGTTAATGGTACATGGGAGAGATGCACACTTGAACATGTGTTATATGTACCTGATTTAAGGAGAAATCTGTTTTCTGAAGGCGCTGCCACTAGAAGAGGATATGTAATAGTAAAGGATAATGAAAAAGCAATGATTATGAAGAATAGTGTGGTTGTTATGTGTGCACAATTGACAGAGAACAATTTATATGAATTGGATGTTAAAACAATCAAACAAGAAAATTGTAATATTGTGCAAACAGATATAAAAGTTTGGCATGAAAGATTAGGACATTTGAGTGTCAAAGAACTTCAAAACATGAGTAAAAATGGTGTGATTCCAGTTACATTGACAGGAAATCAGAATTTTGTTTGTGAAGCGTGCCAATATGGGAAGCAAGCAAGACGCCCCTTTTTGAAATCTAACCGAGGTCCAACACAGCCTGGTGAGATTGTGTACAGTGATGTGTGTGGTCCTTTAGAAGAACCTTCTGTCTCTGGTGCGAAGTACTTTGTCTTATTCAAAGATGGAGCTACAAGCTATCGCCATGTTTACTTCATGAAACATAAGAGTGAAGTATTTCAATGTTTTCTGAAGTACAATGCAATTGTGAAGAATAAGTTTCAACGTGATTTGCAAATACTTCATACAGATAATGGTTGTGAATATGTAAATCAAGAATTCACAACATTTCTGGAGAATAAAGGAATAACGCATGAACGTACTGCTCCGTATACACCACAACAGAACGGGAGAGCAGAGAGAGAGATGCGTTCTATCGTGGAAACTGCAAGGACAATGATACATGCAAAGGACCTTCCTTTATATTTGTGGGCAGAAGCTATCAACTGTGCAATATATTTGTTGAATAGAAATACATCAAGCCAAACAGGAGATGTTACACCATTTGAACTGTGGCATGGAGTAAAACCTAACTTACAACATATCAGAATATTTGGATCTATTGGTTATGTACATGTTCCAAAAGAAAAGCGAAGGAAGCTTGCCAAGAAAAGTGTAAAGATGTTATTAATTGGATATGACCATGATAACTACAGAATGTTTGATCAAAATACCAGAAAGGTAACTGTATCACGAGACGTGAAGTTTGATGAATGTAGTACATCTGAAGAAAACCAAAGTTTTGTAGAAATGAGAATTCAACAAGAAGAAAAAGAACATTCTACAATGCCAACACCACAGAGTGAGCTTCAATCTCAACATGATGTGCTTGAAGAAATGTCTTCAGATGATAGTATGAAGAGTTTAGAAGATTCAGATGATAGTTATATTCCTCCAAAAGGTATACATTTGGAACAGGAACAACAGAGAAATATCACCTTACGTCCTCGTCGTCATAATAAGTTAGAAGCTAATTTCACAGAGTTGGAAATACCTAACACTTATGTAGAAGCAATGAATAGCCCAAATTCTCAACAATGGAAGAAAGCTGTGGTTGAAGAGCTTCAGTCACACGAAGAAAATCAAACTTGGGTATTGACTGATCGAACTGAGAAGAAGCCTGTGTCTTGTAAATGGGTATTCACCATAAAGAAAAATAAAGATGGAGCGATAGTACGATACAAAGCACGACTGTGTGCACGAGGATTCACACAAGTCAAGGGCTTAGACTATAACGAAACTTTTTCCCCCACTAGCAGGTACGACTCCATCAGGGTATTGCTGAGTATTGCTGCCAGAGATGACCTACAGATAGAGCAATTTGATGTCAAGACGGCCTTCTTGTACGGTGAGCTCTCTGAGGACATATACTTGGAGGTGCCTGAGGGATTGAACACTCAGTCTTCAAAAGTTTGTAAGTTAATTAAATCGATTTATGGTCTTAAACAATCTTCAAGATGTTGGAATGAGAAATTTTGTACTTTCCTAACTACTTATGGTTTCAAACCCAGTCCATCTGATAATTGTGTGTTTGTGGGATATTTTAAAGGTTTCAAAGTAATATTAATTATTTATGTTGATGATGGATTGTTGTTGGCTAAAAGTAAAGTTGTTTTGTCTGATGTGTTAAATGATCTTAAAGAAAAGTTTGAAATTAAAATTATAAACTGTAATGCATTTATTGGTATGGAAATAAATAGAGAAAAGGATTATATAAGTATAAGTCAAAAACAGTATATCAAGACAATAATAAATAAATTTAATTTGTTAGATGCTAAAGGTAGTAGTACTCCTGCTGATGTTAATGTACAATTATCTAAGAATACCAGTAATGAGCCTAATAATTTCCCATATAGAGAAGCAGTGGGAGCATTGTTATTCTTGTCATCTGTATCTAGACCTGACTAAAGCTTTGCCTGTGAATAAATTTAATTTAATTAGAGATAAGATGATGAGAAATATTTAAAGTACCTAAAGTTTTATGTTTTAATGAATTGAGTCATGTTTCATTTTAGAGATTGTTGTAAATTAAAGTAAGAGTAAAACAGTGTATAATGTTGAGATATGTGTACTATGTATTATGTTATAAAGATTTGAAGTTAATTGTTATGTCTACCTTATAAATTTAAGTGGGAGTGTTGAATAAATATAAATTTATACGGTAGACCACAAAGTTTTTAGTTTGTTTTAGTGTCTTGACAACTTTTTAAATTTATGTCATATTGTCATCCCTTTCTATTGTTTTCTTATAAAAGAATAAAATCGTGTTCGTAACAAAGTAAGAATTCTTACTCGTTATTAATAATTTTACCAAAATAACCAATACTCAGGATCTCCAGTTTTTAAATAAAAGACAGCTGGTTTTGGTAACAAAACTCCTCAAAAGTGATTTGATGACATGATATTGTGAACAACACTCCAGAGCAATAACCTAGGGCCTCAATTCTGCCATTTTAATATTGTATCAATAGACCGTCGATGGAATGTCGTCGGAATAGGTTTGCACTTTTCCTATTCTACTAACTATGTAAGACCAATGGCCTTTCAATGACTGATACAAATGTCGTCGATGACTTTGTAACAGTTTGGTAAACGGTACATTTTAAATTTGTAAGAAAATTATATATTTAATTTTCCAGGTGTGGCAATGTTATTGATATCACCATTGATGACCTATATTACTATATCGACCGTCTATTGACACTGTTAATTTATTTTAGTAGAATTTAGTAGAATACTAAAATAAATTAACAGTTATTTTGACCAATGTCAATGGCGTCTCAATGGCATCTCAATAGCGTGTCAATGGAATTACAGTGGCTTGGCGTTAACATAAAATAGCAGAATTGAGGCCCAGGTTACAAAAAGATTCCTCAATTCCTTAAAACTGATTGATAATGCTTGCTTAGTGTAACAAAATGGCAATTAAATATTCTTTAAATAAAAGTCATAAAATATATTTATCAGTTTATATTATATTTATAAAAACTTTTGGGAATTACATATTTTACATTACATTTTATTACATATTTAGAGAGCTTTTAAGTATTAGCTTAATAAAATTTCCGTTCTCACGCATAGCCCGAAAATCTTGGTTCGTCCTCAGCAAATCTAGGTTACAAATCAAGATCTGGTTAAGATCCAGGCTGCGTTATTGGCACTATCGATGTTGTTAATGACCAATTCTTGAAAGCACTTCAAGTATTTAAAATGCGACCAAGATCATTGCTCTCAAGTGTACTCAACATGGTAACTTCATCCAAAAAAATTGCTTCATCTAAACTACTTGTAGCATAGGGTAAATGTTCATGCAGCAGGACGATGTTCCTACATGTACCTGTACATGTGTGAGCTTAGCAGTTCTCTTTCATTTTTGCAATCCATATGTGGGATATTGCAATGGATAAAAATATCATAGAATTCGCTGTCACTTATATTATTTTTAACTACGACGAAGCCATAAAGAGCTTAGATACCTATATGTTTGACCTGTGTGACTAGGTACTAATTGGGTAAACCAAGTTTAAAGTCTAAAACCGAATGTCTCATTTTTTGCGCCAATTTGTGTCTTCAAAATTCCTATTCATCCATGATAGTTTAACTGGGACATCAAAATGAAAGATTTTAAAAAGTGATCATTTTTTTAATGTAAACTTTCTGCGTTATTTTGGTGATGGTAAATACCTACTGCGTGATTTAGCACTCTTCACTTTGACATTTCGACAGAAATATGATCCCCCTTTGAGTTTTCAACATCACATTTAGAGTTTATATAGTGTCAATTGATTAAAAAAAAACAAGATAAAAGCGATAGTGTCAAATGCAATGCATGTATAAGTAAAGTTGTAAAATAGTAAAACCGAAGGGATTACTAACCTAAATTCAGTATTTCAAAGTAATGATATTCAAATTCAGTACTATAAACAATGTAATCGAATAATTTGTGGCTTTGAAGCTGTTCTGATGATGAAGCCAGGATGGTGAATAGTGTAACTCTGTTTTTAAGCTATTGCATAGCTTCTATCGAGGGCCTTGAGCGCGGGGACCGAATCCAGAAATTCCGTAGGTAACGAAAAAAAACCTCACGCTCAAAACAAAACAAAAAACAGTACCAAAATCAAATGCTGAACGTCAAAGGAAATTTCGTCAACATAATGCAGAAAAATCTTACATGGATATGTAATTTGATTTAGTAATAATATTTTTTATTTATTTATTTAAAAACAAATTGTAATATATGCTTCAATATTTATATTTAATAAAAGAAAAAAAAATGTTTTCTTATCGGTCACCACGCTCAAAAAGTGTAACTCGAATTAATATCAAAGAAAAAGAAATACTGCATAAATAAAATAAATAAATAATTATAATTGCATAAGTTGATACAAAATGCTATGCAATAGCTTTACCGCGGCAGTCCCCGAGTGCCACACGTCTTTTTTTTTTATTCCATTAGACAAAGTTTTTATATTATTGCTATTATTGTAATTTTTAGATTGTGATTTTATATAAATTAAAGTATTTAATTTAATTTAAGTTTATTTTTATGATCCTCCTGTGTCATAATATAAAAGATTACCTTTATTTATATGACCAATTTTTAAAAGGCTTTTACTAGCTTATGTACCTATGCAACGGCATCGTCGAACGTTGTTTGGACCAACTTCAAAACGTCGAATTAAATTAAATCTTGGCACACTTATCAAGGACCGATGACAATACAATAATTTAATAAATTTGGCCGATTATCCTAATCAGGATCTTCAGGATTAACTGCTTTTTCCATACCTAAAAATACGGTAGTGTCTTTTTCTATGTACTACGAGGCGTGTGCTAAAGCATATGTAACTTACTTGTTACTTTTTTGGTCTTAACATTTATAAGCATAGAGAGAACACGGGGTACAGGTGCCTGTATATGGAAGGGATACATAGAACGAGAGATGGATGCCCGATAGTTCCCTCTGTTTTTGTTGAGCTAAGCTACGATTGGCTATCGTGATTCGATGATTCGATCGAAGGAGCATGGTTTTGATCGCACAACACGCGGGAGACGAATTTGCCCTGGTCAAGCACAGAGCTTACCTAGAAAAACATAGAGTGCACCATCTATTATCCACCCCTCTCGTTGCCTGTTTTGCAAAATTAGGGCTCTTGTTCACTATGCTTATATCTCTATGGGTCATAATGACAAAATAATCACCATTAATGATTAACAAAGCACAAATATGTTAGTTTAAAAAAAACGAATTAACAGGCTTTTGTAACTAGCCGAACTAAAAAAGTAGAAAAGAATTTTCTATGAGTCCAAAAATAAAAATCATTTTATAGTAAAACAGCGTGCGGTGCTTTTTAAGAGATATTTTATAGTAATTTTACTTTAACCAATATCTGTCAATAAAATATTTTTACAACAATGTAGCACCCCAGCATTTTTATGATAAAATGGTTTTTCTTTTCTTAAAGAAGTGGGGGCAAACGAGCGGACAGGTCACCTGATGGAAAGTGACTACCGTCGCCCCTGTACATCTGCAACTCAGGAGTCACACGCGCGTTGCCGGCCTTTTAGGAAGGAGTACACTCTTTTCTTAAAGGTTTGAATATACGACGTTTGAATATATGACGATAACTTGTTCTACAGATTGGTTGTGCTTAGCAAAAAATGTCTTGAAAAGCTCACTGTGCACACCTGACCCTCTAAGTGACCCCGAAACTAGACTTAGCTTGATATGTCTATGCCAAGGACTACCCTGGCTGAGGCAGTTAGGGGAGTGCTACGGTTGGGTACGGTAACGGGATTTTCTTTTGCGGTGAACGCGCAAACCAGTGTCTTTTTTGGTTTAAAATGGACTAGATTTAGTCGAACCCTATCTGAAACCGCCGCTAAGGAAGTTTCAATTTAAGACACAAGTTTGTTTCTACTCTGGATGACGTTTTCCCGAGAAATATTCTTGCGGCCGGTATAAAGGGCATTTCCCGTACTATCATCCGCATAGCAATGGATGCTACTAGTTTGGAACATGTCATTGATATGCAGAAGACACTGTGGGCGATAGCACACAGCCTTGCGCGACACCAGCATTTACAGATTTCAATTCACAACTACAACGACCTTAATGCTTCTGTTTGTAAGGAAAGTGGTGACCCAGTTACATAATTTCTCGGAAAGCCTATAGAAAGGGAGCTTTGATAGAAGCGCTTTATGCCAGACCCGATCGAAGGCCTTCGCTAGGTCCAAGCTAAACGCACAAGCCTCTCCCTTGTTCTCGATTCCCTGTGCCCACCGGTATGTTAGACAGACGAGAAGTGCAACCCGGCGGAAACCATATTGTCCGTCATTGAGTAGCTGGTGATTTTCTTAGTACCAGAAGAGCTTGCAGTTGATTACGAATTTTATTCCAGAGAAACGTTGAGCATAGCCCTTTTCATAGCACTCAAAGTGACTTTTAAGCTTGTGGACCAACCGTGCGGTAAGTGTCCACGTTTCGGCTCCATATGTCATGACGGGTAGGGTGCACGCATTGTCCAGAAGGGGTTCTTTATATAAATAAATTATAGTGGACTGTATAAAATAAGACTTGTATTAAGTACAACAAAATAAATATGTAAGGCGAGCGTCGCTATCCAACTATCCAATGTATGAATTGCGCGGAGTGGGGTATCACACTGAGAGGATCGTCTACTCGCACCGCTGTCCTCTTCTCCCCGCCGCTGCTCGGTGCTCGAGAACAGAGGCTCATTGAAGACTTTCGTCTTTAGGCACTATAGGATCGACGACAAGAAGACTCGACCTAGGTTCCCAAACGCTGACAACCCAACTGAAGTCACCTCATCCTCGAAGTTGTTTCTACCTAAGTGCAATGGCTAACGTTCTTTGAGAACGGCACCGTGTACCGCAATCGGTTTCGGTAGTACATGTTCCTTGAACATGACCTTGGTTTTATCCAAGTTTATCCATAGGTTCATCGCCATTGATTCAATATTAATGCCACGCTTTTTCCAGTGCAGCGTCTTGAACATGTCCTCGATTGCATTTGTGATTGTATTGTAACAAGATTGTTAATATTTTTATATTAACACTTCCATGTAGTTTTATTGGAGTCATTTATTCCCATTCCTAATTTAGAAAATAATATCTAAGAGACTACGATTTTGTAGTTGCAAAAGACGTACATAATTATAATGGAATATTGTTGTAAGCCACACATACCTATCCATAGCCAGTTCTAACAGAATTTTTCTTTTTTTTATACGTTAATTTTATTGATGTAGACCTGTGGCCCAACTATATTGCCCTAAAACAGTAACACTGTAAATGTCAAAATAAATCTACATAATGAGGTAAATAATGATACAAAAACTTAATATCAATTAAATTAGCTGCATTTATTAAAAAAAATCGACTGTTTTTTATATGCCCGTTTGTTATGTTGCTAATGTTTGTTAATGTAGAAAGACATTAAAAGTGAAATATTTGTTAATGACAAGCTTATCTATATCGGAAAGTGTCGACCGATGAATCATGTTGGACGCTATAGGTAAGAAATTAATTTACCGCTTGCCACTACTCCCTACAAAAAATGGCGCCAATTCGTACGTACGTATTTTTAGATTTAGAAACTACCGGTCTACCGCGCGAAGAGTTAAATAAAACGAAAATAATAGAACTTAGCATGGTGATAGTGAAACGGAGACATATTTTGGAGACGCTAGCAGGGCATTTACCGCGTGTCCAACACAAGCTTACAATGTGCTTCAATCCGGGAAGAATGATATATCCTGGAGCAAGCCAAGCGTCAGGACTCGACAATGATCTACTGGAATATGAAACTTGCTTCAATATAGAGGTATTTAACACTATCAAGTCGTTGCTTGCGTGCCAAGAGAAGCCTTTGTGTTTAGTTGCCGAAAATGGTCATGCTTTTGACTTTCCAATATTGAAAAACCATTTTCAGAAATTAAACGAAAGTTTGGATGAGGATGTGATGTGTGCAGATAGTCTTCATGCGTTTTATGATATACTCAATGGTGCACCATGTTCAAGTCCAGAACAAAGCGATGGTTCGTCTACAAATGGTAAACTGAATGTTAACAAAACGGAAAACAAGAAAGATGAGTTAGACTGCTCCTTAAAAGATAATATCTCAGGGATACTAACTGCTAGTGAGTCTGTGGTTAAGGATGATGCAGATGCTCTTTCTATGAAATCTCAAAACGAGAGAACACCGAAATCTAACACATTTAAAGTTACTCCCAAGAAATTGAGAGATGTCAGAAGAAAACTCTTTTACGTAAACAACAAAAAGCCAGACCAACTTTATAAGCTTAAAAACATATATGAGCGTATTTTAAAGCAACCAGGAAAAGATGCTCACAGGGCCGAGAGTGACTGCATAATGACAGCTGAGATAGCAACTGCCAAAGCAGAAGAGTTTGTGGAATGGATTGATAACAACCATTGTCCTTTTTCAGAAGTTAAGGCCATGACCCTTGCTGTACCAGTGGGTCATTAGGCTTTGAAGAAAGTTTCCTTTGCATGTTTAAGTTTATTTAAAAATAAGATAATTCGTGGGGTGCTTATTACATCTGCAGTCCGCTGGAGTCACGGACAGTTACTTCTGTAATTTTAACCTTAGTTATATTTCTTTATTGTTTTATTAAATAGAAACTTATCATAGATTACATAACTGCACCGGAATATTCTGCAAAGCTGTTGTATATAATAGCGCTGTCCTAGATAAATGTATTTTTCTGTTGGTGTTTTCACCATTTTACTTTCTTGAAATAGACATTTATAGAAGTGGTATTCATATTTATTAAATATGTACAGTTATACTTAAAAAGGTGACCACTTTGAAAAAATTTCATATCTGGTCTAAAACCAAAATATACACAGGAATGGAACTGTGAATCTTTGATAAATATAAATAATGTATGCACCTGTATATTATATGTGTAATTTATTTGTTGTAATTTTTTAAAATGAAATTTATATACATTTGAGATTATTTTTACTTGTTTCAGGAATTGTGGGCAATTTTATTAGATTTTATGTTTTATTTATAATGATTTACACATTGAAATGACAAAATTTGGACTGAATTGTCAATATTGATCTCTAAATTACCAAATTAGACTTTAATTCGGAAATAAAGTGCTATAATAATTTTTATAATAAATACTTTTAAGTTTAGTGTGTAAGGTTGAGGATTATTTACAAAATAAACATTACATATTTATATATTTGGTTGTTTTACTCATCTTACTTACCTTCAATACTGCAATGGATGTGTTAAACCACCTTAGATATTCTGATGAAATTGAATTAAAAACTGATAATTACTGTTAACCCAGAAACACTGAACTGTTCCAAGATCTGGCTACTAGCTGAGAAGAGCGGGAATGACAATAAATACGCCAGTTACCAGTGTGTGAGAGATGCAGTGATCCCTAAAAAAAATATTTTTTTTAAGAAAAACTAAATAATGCCTATTATACTGCCCATAGCTGCACACTCCAATAAAATTCCTAAAGATATTACAGATTTAGAATTAAATAGCTTTTAAAATGTTTCAAAAGAGTTCCTCATAAAAAATTATTTTATTTTACCTGAGTTTCTTGATTATAAGTCTGATTAATTTATATGTGTTATTTTTGTGTAGTTGTGTGTAATTTTAGGTCTAATTATATGTGGTATAAGGTTTTGTGTTGTTAATTTTTAGTAAACTGATTTTGTTAAAATAACTTATTAATTAAGATTTAACAATAATTAAAATTTGTATTGATACGGGTACAATGTAGCCATCTATTTTAAATAATAAATGTAATATCTAATATTTATTTAACCTACATTAACAAATAAATATTTCTATTTCTATTATGGTCTGTTGGTCTAGTGGTTAGTGACCCTGACTGCTGTGGCAGAGGTAGTGCGTTCAATTGCCACCCAGGATATTTGTCCTTGTGTGATGACCATGGTCATTTGTTCTGTGTCTGGGTGTACTTTATCTATAATATGTATGTATTTAGAAATATATAAGTACCTATGTTTATCAGCAGTCTGGTTACCATAGTACAGGCTCTGCCTAGTTTGGGATCAGACCACCGTGTGTGAAATGTGTGAAAATTATTATTATTGTTGTTATTCCTAGGACCACTCAGGTTTACCAGTTGACCAAATAGATTTTTGCTTCTGACTGCTATGAAAAGCTTTTGTATAGTCTCATAGTTTCTAAAATCTTCCTGGTCTGGAGATTTATGTAAGTTTCTTCTCACTGTTTAAGGAAAATGCCAGTTTTAAGTGTTTCTTTGAAAATCTTGGTTAAGATTGGACCTAGCCTTGCTGTGTCCCACAACAATTTATTTCGGATATCATCTGTCCTGGGAGCTCTTTCTAATTTCTGATATTCAATGACTTTTTGCACTTCTGCCTGGAGTACTTGGGGCCATGCTAATCTCCTTGCTTGGTTGGCTCACCTAGCTAACCAGTCCTCGACGCATAAAGGACCACTATTGAGTCTAAATGCGGAAACCAAAGCCCACAACCAATACCAATACTAGGGAGTACTTGGGATACATTGTTGTATCTATTGGTTTTAACAAGCCACTTGCTGGTACCCAATCTTAGCCTTTTATTAGATGGTTTTGTAATGTTTTGCTGATAATTTCTAAATTTCCTTTTGTTTGATCATATTTTTAAAGATTAAAATGCAACCAATGCTTTTCAATCTCGTAATATATTCCTATGCCAAGTTCTTTAGCTCCTTTAAAGCATTTTTACTTATGTACTTACCTCTTTTTTTAATAATATTTATTTTGCTATATCAACACTAGCTAAATGATATTTGGACTTATTGTTGCTGGCAACACTGCATTCATTGTTAGGTACCTAGCTGATTAAATTGACAATTATGCAGTTGACAACTTATCGAAAATAGTTTTAAACACTTCATATGTTTAAAATAATATCAGTGGAGATATATTTAATACATTATTTTTCTCTTAAATGGCCACAAGAACGCGGCATTATGGTCACGGGACTACGTGTGACGTCATCGTTCGACAGAATACTTAAATTTCTACAGAAATTTACTAAGTGTAAAATCAGCATTGTTTTCTATTAAGTCAAAGAAATTAACAATGCTGTATTCAAGGAGAATTCCTATCTAAGGAGACGCCTATGTCCAGTAGACTGTTAAAGGCTGTTGATGATGATGATGACTTGCTTGTCGCTTATTACTTGTAATTGTATTATTAATTTATTCCATGGTATATGTACTTAGGAAAGCTATACTTTGGCACAAATTAAGGAGTTTTTTTTTTTTTTTTTTTTTTTTTCCGTGCGGAAATCCCCTCGGATACCA
Organism: Arctia plantaginis; assembly: GCA_902825455.1. Taxonomy (NCBI): domain Eukaryota; kingdom Metazoa; phylum Arthropoda; class Insecta; order Lepidoptera; family Erebidae; genus Arctia; species Arctia plantaginis. The sequence continues at coordinate 2,377,340 of CADEBD010000322.1, read as the reverse complement.
CCTGTCGGTGGCATGTCGGACTCGAACCGACTAAAACCGCACGCCTTCGCCGGGTACTAATAGCCGGGGAACTAGGTATACCCTAGAAAGGAAGTCCCTGGTACCCCGACATACCTCGGGTCATCTACAGACGAGTAGGCGACCCCCCCCCCCCCCCCCCGTGTGGGAACCCCATGTTCCCTGTGCTCCCTCCTGGAAGCGAGCGCGCTTCGCAACGCGCTCGCCGCCACCCCGGCCTGCTTCTGCTAGGGTGACAGATGGCCTCACCTGTCACCCCCAGGCCTGAAGGAGCCTGACCTGAGTTATACCACGGCTTTACAGAAAACAATATTAAACAATTCTTACGTTATTTTTCGCCACCATGTTACGATTGTCTGTGGTTTTCACACTAGACATAGAGAATAGACTGCGCGTTCCTTAGTCAGTTTTGAAGTGAATACAGACCGAAAAGTACGTGGGAGATAAAGCGAATGTGCGGCCAGTGGTTGTCTCTTTCTAGTATTCTGATTTGTTCACGTCACTCGGTAAGTTTACAAATAAGTAAAGTGATGAATAGCAAGTGTATATATTTTATGTAAATTTACAGTAATTTACATAAAATATCATTTTTGTTATGTTAAAAAAAAGTAGCTAAACTTGTTCAGTTAATTAAAAGTTTAATTTAATTATTTTTTTGTTTTAATATTATACTACCGTAATAAGTAAAACATTGCAGAAAAGAGACAGGTATTGGCCGCACAGTCGCTTTGTCCCTTTCAAGAGAAGAGTGGTCACTTTTGTGAGAATAACGCTCAATCCATTATATATGTCTGTGCCACGTCCACGGCCCCACTCAGGCGTTGGCTGCTTGCGGATCAGACACAGGTAATTCCCGAAACATCATTTCCCAGTGATCACCTGCGTCAGCTGGTATGAGAGGGTCCGGTGATGCCTCTCGAGCCAATCTTCCAATATAACAGATACCCTGTCAATTTTGCGGCCACTTCTCGGTCTAAAAGTATTTGAACTAAATCTTAATACCTTTATGTGTCAAAACTCATCGGTAAAAAAACTAAAAATGAAAAATTGTTATATATATTGGTCTAACAAATAAATATTATTATTATATTTGAAATATGTTTGTTACATAAGGCATAGTATACACTTTTCTTAATAAGCGTTTAAATCTCTAAACTTTAACTTTTATATTAAAGTAGGTAGGAAATTTAAAAAGTTTGCTCTAAGAGGTGAACGTTTCAAAAGTGTTGTAAAAATTAATTACGGACGGATTAAGAATACAGAGTGCCACCACACCTATTCATCCCATGGATGTCGTAGGGCCGTCTAAAAGAGCAAACTAAACAGGACAACAGCACTGCAAAGAGAAGGAAAAGTTGAACCAATCCGTCTGGCCAGCGTTTCGTAGTAGGCCAAAACCCTCCTTTCTAAGGAGATGCCTATGTTCAGCAGTGGACTACTAAAGGCTGTTGCGAAAATGGAATGTACTATTTAGATCTTACAGTCTGAGGTTTTTTGTTCTTATTCCACCATTAGGCATGCAAATAAAATGTGCTGGTCTTAAAATAGTAATAAAGTGATAATAAAATACTAATAATTTGTGTTATTATATGTAAATAATGACGGAAAAAGGTAGGTACACATTTATGTATATAATACCAGAATTTTTATAAAGCAGGACAATATAGTTTTCATGTATAGGTAATATTAGTGTTTTTAAACTTCGCATATTCTAGCCCATTATGCGATAATAATTCTATTTATTATAATGGTTTGATAATAAGTTTATCAATATGATATCATCAAATCATTGTTGCGATGAGTAACAGCACTGATATAAAAAGGATGTTTGATGAAGGCACTCCATTTACCTGTAAAAATGGCACCAATTCAGTCATACGTATTTATTGATTTAGAAACTACCGGCTTACCGGTCAGGGAATCTTATCAAACAAAAATAACAGAACTTAGCATAGTGATAGTGAAAAGGAGACATATATTGGATACAGTACCAGGGACGCTACCGCGTGTCCAACACAAACTCACCTTATGCTTCAATCCGGGCAGAATGATAGATCCTGAAGCATCCCAAGTGTCTGGACTCGACAACGATCTATTGGAATTCGAAACAATGTTCGATATACATGCTTTTAACACCATCAAGGAGTTCCTCACGTGTCAAGAGAAACCATTGTGTTTGATTGCCCACAATGGTTTTAACTTTGATTTTCCAATACTGAAAAGCCGTTTTGAGATGTTAAACGCCCATCTGGATGCAGATGTGATGTGCGCAGATAGTCTTAATGGCTTTTATGACATACTCAGGGAAGGTCCAAATTTTCAGGTTGCTATGCCAAATGTCGTTCCTAAGAGAATTACTGAGATCAGGAGGAGATTTTTTTACGGTAACAACCAAAGGCCAAATCAGTCTTTTAGTCTTATAGACATATATGAGCGTGTTTTAGGGCGGCCAGCTATCGAACCTCACAGGGCTGCGAATGACTGTGTAATGATAGCTCAGATTGCAATCGCTAGAACTAGAGAGTTTGTGGCATGGATTGACAACAACCATTGTCCCTTTTCAGAAGTTACTGCCATGTCTCCTGATGTGCAATTGGGTTATTAGGCTTTGACGAAGGTTTACTTCGTATATTTCTGTCATTTCAATAATAAGAAATTTGGTGTGGGGTTTTGTTATAATATTTTGTTTTATCTGTGTTGATATTGTTTTCATGTAGAGATATAATAGTAGCACCTATATGCATTATTAAAATAAGTTACTAATTCTTTTTCTATAAAACAGGCACATACCACAGACTATGACACCATCGGTTTTAAAAACAATATCATCATTTTATTATTACTTTTGTGTTATAATTTATGTTAATACTTTTTAAAATGATATAATACTTGATTATTTTTCGGACATAAATCCTGTCATAATCCTACATACACAATAGGACATAATCCTAAATTCACACGCTTTATATTAGCTTCACTTGTATGTTTGTATGTTTGTTTGTATCCGACCCTTTTGGGTGTGATTTTGACTGACTTTAAACGGTCAGAATTCGTTGAAACTTTATAGATATATCGAGGACCGATGACAATACACTAATTAAAAAAAAAAAAAAAAACATAGTTTAAAAAACAAAAAATAGAAAATGGGGTGCTTTTTACTATTGACAACAGGCACCCAAGGCTTTTTTCAAATTTATTAAAATTTATTTTCTATTTTTTAGTTTAGTTTTCTATAAAAAGCGTGTTTTTTAGTTTTTTAAACTTTTTTTTTATTAAAATACATTTAAGATTATACAATATATAATGGATTATGTACAAAATAAAAATATATTTTCATAATATATTTTTTCCTTTCCTAATTTTTCCGTCTTACTTTAATACTAATCTTTATTCGCGCAAAATATTTTTCCAAACATCACACGTCATCAGTACACTTAACAAAAAAAAAATACAAAATATCTCTGGTGGCTTATAAAAAATTCCAGGTGTAATTCTTTATTATTATTGATTATTTTTGTGTGTATAAATAAGTGTTACTTGGTATTAGATATAGTCTGCTTTCTGTCTTCACTATTATTATCACTAGGTACTCTATAAAACTATCTTCCTTCTTCTACCTACCTTCTTTTCCTGCCCGCTTACACGCTACTATAAGTGGTCGTACTCAACCTTGACCGCTTGGAAGAGAACACCGTGGTCACACAAGAGGGCCATCTGTAGACAGCCCAGGGTCCGTCGGGTACCAGGGATTGCCTTTCTAGGTTCCACCCGGCCCCGGTTTCTAGGTTTCCCCGACTTGCGGTGTTAGTCAATTCGAGTCCGACACAACCGGCTGTCCGGTGGGAGTTAACCGAGGGAATTTAAGCTCTGAAAGAAAAAAAAACACTACGAGTATTATTGTTGAAAGTAAGCGCAACAGTCAATGCTTGCTCAACAGCCCATCATACAGACAACGCTCCTTTAAAAAAAGTTAAAAACGGTTTAAGGCTATCCAGCTTCTAGATCAATGTTAAATTATATTATTGATCATATAAACTACATTAAAATACATAGTTTTCTTTTGAAAGTTGCAAACCCTACTTTATAGAACATAATTTAATGACTTTGCCTTCCATTTACATTTATGAGTGTGCCATGTTTGTAAGGCAAAAAAGCGCGTTTCGCCACCACCCCGGCCTGCATCTGCTAGGGTGACAGATGGCCTCACCTGCCACCCCGAGGCCTGCGCTTATGGAGGACGGAGGTCATTCTGCGACCTCCGGCGCCTGAGTCGTCTGCGCTACCTGGCCCGTTGCCGTGCTTGGCGCTCCGGGAGAGTTCTAAACCTCTCCCTGTCCCGAACCACCATCTCCTTGGCAAGCATAGCTTGCTCGCAGGAGACGGCACAGTTCCACGAACTCTCGCTTTCTCTCTCTCTCCGATGGCCGCCACGAGGCAACGCCTTTGCTCCACCCACGCTGGGCATTCTGCCAGCGTGAGGAGCTCTGTGTCCACGGGCCGGCCATCGCAGTGGTGGCACTCAGGCGTTGGCTCCTTGCCAATCAGACATAGGTGATCTCCGAAGCATCATTTCCCGGTGATCACCTGCGTCAACAGGTATGAGCCTCTCGAGCCAATGCTCCATAACGGTTCTTACCGCCGCGATAACGGCGTGCCCAGCGCTCGGTTGCCCAAGTCGTTCCTTCCACTCCTCTACGAGGACCTGGTGGAGTTTTGATTTCTGATCCTAGATTTCTCGAGATTCAGGACACCGACCTAACTCCCGCGCCTCCTTGCGCCACTGATACAGAGCCGCAAGGGCCCTCGCCTCCAGGTCCGATGGTGCAGTTCCGGCCGGAAGACTGGATACAGTGCGGTACCCCCTTATGATGGGTGACCCTGGCCTTCAGCTTTTTCTGCACTGCACCACAAATATATAATAAACTACCAAAACATTTAAGGAATATTGAAAGTACACAACTATTCAAAAGGCATCTTCAAATACTGCTTGTAGTTAAATGTTATTACTCGCTTCGAGAGTTCTTGGAATAAATTTGTAATTTTTAGGGTTCCGTACCTCAAAAGGTAAAAAAGGAACCCTTACAAGATCACTTGTTGTCCGTCTGTCGTGTGTCACCACCAATTTTCTCAAGAACGGGTAGACCTAGCAAGTTGAAATTTATACCAGATACTGAGGTCTATGGTGGTCCCTATTAAGTGTATAAAAATCAAGGTTCTGAGTCGACACGATAAAAAGATATGGGCAAATTTCGATTTTCGCGAAAACTTGTAAGTACCAAAATTTACCTTGCTTTTAACCAAAATTGTCAATTCAAGGTCAACCGGAAGTACCCTATAGGTTTTGGGTCGAAACCCTATATGGTAGTTCCCACGTAAAATCACGAAATTTGGCAAAAAGAAACGTCTTACAGCACAAATAAAGGATAATTCCAAACAAAAAAATGAAAATTAAGATAAATTTTGGTACGTACAAATTTTCGCGAAAATCTACGTAAAATCTGGATAGATACGGAACCCTCGGCGCACGAGTTCAACTCGTACCTGACCGGTTTTTATTGTTGGGCCCTAGCACAACAATAAAATGATTAGATTTGCTAACATGTTATCATTTTATTGTAGACTTGCAACGAATATTCGGTTACTATTCTGTATTCGGCCTATTCGGCTGCTTTTATTATATTCGGCCGAATACCGAATATCTACATATTATTCGGCCGAATACCGAATACTTAAATAATATATTTTGTTATTGAGAAATAATTGGTAAAATGAAAAATTAAAATCGATTGATTACGTATATATTCATATTTTCATTTCTGTTATAATCATTTAAGTAGTCATTGGTGCATAACACAGGTACATAATCATCTTCTGAATTGGAAAAAATGGAGGATTCTATGTATTTGAATTATTGTGGTAATCAAAATTTAGAAGGGTAAGGTTCTCATTTCTTTTATAATCATTTATTAAGTAGTCATTGGTACATAAAACAGGTACATAATTTAATTCACGTCTGTACAAGTTTTTGGCGCTAAAATCCAGCCGAATACTTTTGCCTAATATTCGGCTATTCGGTCAGGGGCCTCGCCGAATATTCGGTATTCGGTATACTGCCGAATATACTATTCGTTGCAAGTCTATTTTATTGTAATTGTATGTATTTGATTATTTTATATTTATCAGATTATTTTATAACGACATTTTATTGCACCGTAGCGATAGCTCGAACACGATCTAACGGTTGATCACCTCTTTTTTGCCATCTTCTTTTGACTATCTAACCTAAATAGGTACGAAGTGTACTTACCTACTGTCAAATATTAAACAGGGTTTATGCAAAACCAATAAATATTAATAATTAATACCCTGCTTGACAGGATCTATTTCTTCGTAACTAATCCTTGCATGATTAAGAATACAAATAGACTTTGGTACCATAATATGTCATACAATATAACTCAAGTATTTTATTATTTATAATATTATATTACGCCACCAATATACTTTTATGTAGCCTATTCTGCAATTCTACTAAGTGTGTTTGTCTCTCTGTTACCTCTTCACTGAAACCGCTAAACTGATTCAGATAAAATTTCAGATCACTTTTCTGAATATATCGAGGCAGTATTTCACTCCGGCCCACCGCCTTCAACTCCATACGGTGCAAGTCCGGCCGCATATGGAAAACTGTTCTCATCTCTATGCAGGCGCACCTCAGTACCAGCTTCTCCCTCTGGACCGCGTCTAACGAAGAGCGACTCGAATCTTCGTTGGTCCAAACATCTCTGATCGGCTCGATCCCTTGGCGTTACGTAGAGATGTGGCGTCACTCTGCATTCTCTATCGTTATATCATGGAGAATGCTCCGAGTAATTGTTCAGACTAATACCAGTTGCTACTTTCTGTCTTCGTTCCAAAAGGCAATATTTTCATCCCCTTCACCTGGATAGTTGGCGCTCCACTACGGTGTGCATTTCGATACACTTTTTGCCTCCCACACACAATCTGTGGAACGGGTTATCGTTTGCGGTATTTCCGGACCGATACGACCTTCAAGAAAAGAGCGTACTTCGTCCTAAAAGTCCGGCCGTGACTCCTGAGTTGCAGACGTTCATGGGCGGCGATGGTCGCTTTCCATCAGGTGACCCGTCTGCTCGTCTGCCCCGTCTAACATAGAAAAAATTATTATAATTCCCAGAAAAGAATTAAAAAAAAACTAAAAAAATAAAAAATAATAATATATAAATGATAAATAGGGTTTGTTTTAAATGCAATAAAAATAAGAACAAATAATTTTACAATTTTAGTATTTTTTTAGTTTTTATACCAGAAATTGTCCTTTAAGGGGGTGGAAGTTTGTATGGGGTATCAATAACCGCTGGCCTTATTTAGATGAAATTTGTTATGATGATAATTCGATTCTTGAGGAAAGACATATGCTACTCTTCTACCACCATTGAGAAGCTAGGATTACAGAGTATAGGTCAGATTTCACTCGGATTAAAGTATTCACATAAAAGCTACTTAATTCCCATGTCAAGAGGGAGCCCACGAAGTATACTTTACTGATTGTATTCCAGGTTTCCTGGTATTAACAGGATTATTTTGGGGCTGTACAAATCCATTTATCCGGCAAGGGACGAAAGGACTACGTGATGTCACTGCCACCACACGACTTGGCCAGGCGTGGGCGGAGATCACCTTCTTACTTGGAAACTGGAAGGTAGAACGATATGTCAATCATTCTTTTTTTTAAATAAAATAATAATTTTAATGTTTTCAAATAGACTGAAAATAATTTTAAATCTAGAATTATTTAAAATTATCATGGTTATGGCATGTTTTAAATAATCTAAGTATTTAGGACAATTACCTAGCCACACTAATATTTTATAATAAAACTAGCTGACCCGGCAAACATTGTTTTGCCATATACATTATTTCAAATTTTTTGTCAAAAAAAATAAAATTAGGTGTATGAAAAATAGATGTTGGCCGATTCTCAGACCTACCCGATATGCACACAAAATTTCACGAAAATCGGTCGAGCCGTTTCGGAAGAGTTCAACCACGCACACCGTGACACGAGAATTTTATATATTAGATATTTAAACCGTGTTGTGCAAAAACGATTTAATCCACAAACTGGTCGAATAAATTATGCCAATGTACTGTCCAAAATTATGTGTATTCATGGCTAATCTTGTTTGTCAACTGTCAAGTGACGACGATAAAGAACGATGCGCGATGGTCTGATCAGGTCTCAACACTGACAGAACTCCTAATAACTGCTGCGCTCAGAAAAACCGAAAAACACAGGCCACCAGATGAAGAAGACGAACAAGAAGATGTATAATGCAATAATCAATGATTCCAGTACGTGTTGCCGTGGCTGGTGAACCAGGCAGGTTCACTGGTGTACTTAGCAGCGGTCCGCCGCGCTCCGCTATCAGTGGCGGTGCCCACTGCTAACAGTCTAGCCTTCGCCTTCACTGCTATCACTGGTGCCACGGTTGGAGCTGAGGAACCGCTTGATAGATGTACGTTATTATTATTATTATTATATTTTTAGAAGATTAGTCAAATCATGAAGTACATTTTAGATTACTTAGCGAGGGTGGGAGACTGGGTTTTGGCGGCTATTTCTTACTACACAGTTAGAGATAAGAATTACTCAAATCTTACGTTTACATTTTGGCCGTGTTTTTATGACCTAAACTACTCCATCTATCGTCATGAAATTTGCCAGGGTACACAAAGGGTACCCAAGAGATAGACTAAGTGTCTATCTCTTGGGAAGACACTTAGTCCATCTAGTGTTCTCCAATCACAGGTCTCTTCGAATTCCTGCAGCCTCAGACCCTTTAGTCATCCTAAACTTACGGTATCCTTTGTGCTAACTCGTCCTATAGTTCTTTCTCACTCCAACTTACGTTCTTCTAAAGTGATATTGAAGGCTTAGAAGCAGAATCCTGATGTTCCCCTCATTGACGGCTTTTGACAAAATGCAGTGTCTAGCAAATGAATCGGCGATACGAAGACTAATCCGATAAACAATACCAATACCTATACCTAGCAAGGATAATTCGTTATAGTCGTATAATAGTGTCGGATCTGACATTTATTAAACTTTACAGGGCAGACATTTCAAATAATTATGTAATTAAAATAAAAAGAACTAAATCTGTAATTATGAAAATTGGTATATAAATGAAAAATAGGGTTTGTTTTAAAATGCAATAAAAATAACAACAAATAATTTTACAATTTTCTAGAAAAATCACATGCTTCATTTTACTTAGAGCGCCTATCAAACAAACACTGAATATTAGTAAGTAATAATATTTAGACAATGTAGTATCCAATTATGGTAAAAACTGAATTTCGTGTTATTTTTTGACGAATTGATGTCTATTAAAATAAGTGACGCATTTTTTTTCGGATAGCTTTATACCAGAATATTTAATTTCACATTTATAATATACACTTTATCTCTATAAGGTTTAACGATATTTGTCTTCTATGTGCCATTGTTTTCTCTTTAGGGTTCGTTTTCTCAAAAGGATAAACAGGTACTCATGCATAACGAATCACTTGGTTGGCCTTCTGTTTGTCAAGGTCTAATTAAATGAAGCAAGTTAAATTAACGAAAACTAGTTAAGAAATTGAACCTCTGAACGTCAGAGGAATCCGTATTTTTATTCAAATCTCTCTCCCTACTGTCTTCTCTCTCACTCACTCATTTTTTATGGATATTTTTAACTCGATTTCTGAATTTTTTTTTCAATTTTGTGAAACTTTTTCTTGAAACCTGTCTTGACAATTTCAAAAACAACAAAAAACAATTAGCGAATTAGTCGTTCTGTAAAAAAAAACTTTCTTTTTTTGCAGGGTCTGTTCTTGGGATAGTGCTTATAATGGGAGGAACTGCATTGTGCTGTTATGACAAGACTAGCTGAAGAACGTCATATAGGATATATAATGTCATAAATATATATAATTATGTAGCCAGTATCAAAAACTAGAAAAAAAATATAAAAGCCATAGACTAAATAATAAAGTTACGAATGTGGCATTGTTAATATTTCTGTTTTATACTGTTATTTAATATTTAAGTATTATAATAAATTATGTAATAGATATTAAATTGATACTTTATTTTTCCAGACCCTAAAAAATTGTTTTGAAAAATTTAACTCTTTATTTTTAAATTGTCATCATTTCTTGATTTTCAAATCGAAGATTGAAACAAGTTGATACGATATGATTAACGATACACGAACTTTACGGAGTGTATCGATTTTGTATAAGGGCAAACAAATACAGGCCATCTAAAAATAAGTGACTACGTCCGTGGACACCTACAACTCAAAGAGTCGCAAGTGCGTTACGGCTATTTGAGCCCTTTCTTATAGCTACATATTTATTTATAAAAGAAGCATAAAATTGACCAAACAAAATAATATAATATTATGCAATATTAAGAACAATCTATGCCACATCTAGTAGCACACATCTTTGTTTACGCGCCGCCCCGTACGTTGCTATCGGCCGGTGTACCTATAGATGTAAAATAACCGATTTAAAACGTTTTAAATAAAGTGTTGCCGTTTTAAACCCTAAATATCTACAAAAATCAAAGAACTGTATTTTACACTTCATTGTGGGCAATTTTTGATCACATGAGCCAAAAATTGCCCACAATGTTTCGTTTTAATTCATCATCATCATCAGCCTATCGCAGTCCACTGCTGGACATAGGCCTCACACGTTTAATTAGTTTATACAAAATCAATAGAAAGTACCTACCTACATTACCTACCTACTACACGAAAACTTAAGTATGAAGGTATACCTACCAATACTTATTTTTTATATTATATTACACACACTAGATTAAAACAAAAAAAAACATCATTAACACAGTGCCCTTTGTTTTACTGCGCATGAAAGAGACAACATTATGTCTTCAAGACCGTCGCGCGAGTGCGAGTGTGAGTTTGGTTTTAAACCGAACCAAATTGATTATTTATATAGTTTGAAAACAATAATAATAATAATATTCTACCACATTTACACAACGCCATCTAGACCCAAACTAAGCAGAGCTTGTACTATGGGTACTAGACAACTGATAAAAAATACATATATACTTTTTTTTTGTAAATACATACATATTATACATAGAAACACCCAGACCAAATCAAACATTAAATGTTCATGCACACAAATGTTTGACTTGAGCGGGAATCGAACCCGCGACCTTTAGAATAGCAGTCCGTTACACAAACCACTACGCCATTCGGTCGTCTAACAATGAACAAAATGTTTATTGACCAACACAGAGTTTTTAACTTATAAATAGTGTTTTTATAGCTAAGGTAGGTAACTAGGTAATACCAACGCTTGGTCGGACGGACCAACTAGAACTAAACCCGCCAAGTAAATCAATATCAGTATATCACACATATAAAAATCTTTACACAGTTTATAGGTACTCCGTCATATCCCTACCTCGGTAAAATCAAGAAAATGTAGTTATAATTAAGAAAAACATAGGCATCAATACCAACCGTTTTAAATCGTAAAAATTGTTTATTTCGGTTTTAAACGGTTTTTCGTTTTAAACGGATTGGTTTAATTGGTTTTAAACCGGCCTCACATCTATAGGTACCTATAATATGTATTTATATTTCTCCTTATAGGAGTGTCACTCCTCATGTGTGTGTTTCTAATGGTTTGTTGAATTACTTTGTATAAATGTAACTAATTATGGTTTTTGTGCGTTCTTTTTATTTATTTGGTTAACTAAACACATATATATGTAATATGGTAAAATCTAGAAAATAAGGTTCTGATATATATGCCACTTCGGGCTAACACATTACATTGATATATGGGTATTAACAAACTTAACTTAACACTTTCTTACTTTAGTGAGTTCAGTTAGATATCAGTTTTAATTTCGGTTCAAATTTCGGGGTTTGCCAAATGATTTTAGTATTTTTACACATACGGTTTTTGTGTCTTGTTATAAGTGAAGTTTTTTTCTCATGTAGGTACTTTTACTTTATTACTATTGTTGACTGCACGGATGGCGTAGTGGTTTAAGCGGTCGTCACGCCGCTTCCTACTACTACCTACGAGTGTTGTGGGTTCAAACCCCACACTTTGTGTGATCCACAAATTGTTGTTATGCAACTGGGTGTTCTTTGTGTCCATGTATGTTTTTAAAGTCCCCCGCGACACAGGATATATTCCTAATGCGAGAGCTGTCTTTTTAAAAAAAGAAAAAAAAAAGTTGTAAGTATAGCAATTCATTCCACGATTGTTGTTTCTTATGTTAGCGTTTCATAACCTTAATCATTTTAATTGGAAATAATAAGAAATAATTAAATTGAACCAGACTGTTTCCCTAAGGAAATAAGGGGAGAGTTATGAATTAAAAGAAAAAGTAGGTCACGTAATTAATGCATGGTGGTCCTTTGCGTAGTATTCATGAATTTTTTAAATATTTTTTTTTAGTTAGAAGTGGGTATAGAAAAAAATAGTCATCACCTGTTTTTATTATTTTATTACTTTCATTATTAATTTACATTTATCGCACCTAAAAATATATAAATATATATATAATGACATGTATTGCACTGGTTAACGTATATTACAATAATTTAAGAAATCAGGCACTCAGTTGCAAGCACAACTTAAATAAATAATAGACATAATAGACAGACAAATAATTATAATAAAGATCAGATACTTCAAAGAGAGACTTCTTCTGCAGTGCTATTCTCTAAAGAAACAGCAAACTTCAAACTAAGTTCGTTTGAAATTTGACGCTACAGCGCTGTCACAGCGTCGAATTCTAAGCTAAGTTTGTTTGAAGTTCGACGCTGTGGCAGCGCTGTAGCGTATCACTGGTCCATGACACGTACTTCCATAAAATAGTTTTACAAATTTCAACATTTTTTTAGGTCCAAATGCTACTTTAACAGAATAAATTTTGTACAGGAGTTGTATTTAAAAAAAAAAATGTTTTTCACCCTTTTTTTAAATTATTATATAAATTATAAAATTAAGGTACATTGACAAAATTGGAATAGAAAATCTATTAAGTTTATAATTTTGTAATGTGCTAATCCATCGTTGCTTTTAAATGGTTTTATCAAGAGTAATCCAAGATTAAAATGTTATGGGCTCTCTATTGTGCCATTTCTATAAAATTTAATTGTATATTATATTTTATTGAAATATATAGAGCAAAATAAAACGCTACTGTAAAAGAAGCTTCTGAATAGTTCATACAAAATATTTAACGCGCTTATAGCAAATACACTGCAAATATATAATATTCAGATGCAAGTACTGTGGAAGATAAAATACTTAGACCACTCTTTTATGAGGTAATGGTACTTTTATAATTTTGTACAAAGTGAATATATTATGATGGTAGAGACTGGCACATTAAACTTAAAATTGTTTTCTAACAAAGCGATAATGTTTAATGCATTCTTCAAAGCGCGCCATAATGCACCAGATACTACCAAATAATTCAGGTCTAACTGATAATTTAAAGATTAGAACGTTTCAACAAAGCTGTATTGATTAACAAAATATAGACAAAAAATCGGTCTGTAAGTCGGTTTACTGACGATAGTTGAACGTGACAACGTCATAAGAAAATACTGATGGAATGGTTCATACTTGACGAAAACATGTAAATGTATTATTGTATAGCAGCTGTCCACGCGGAGGCATTGCTCACTCAAGTAGGAGAGAGATAGATGTCGAATGCTGCCGAACGCGGAGGCCGATTGTGCCTCTTTGTCGCACTTCAAGCCTTAAATGGAACGCCTCAGAGCGAGGTAACGCCGCATGAGTCATGTTTTTTCGTGCGTGCAGCCGGCTCCATCGAATTATAAGACGTTGTCACGTCAAAAACTTCACTGAAACTGAATAAAATATCCAAATATCTATGTGAACAAAGAAACGTTTTGTGAAAGAAAGAATATTACTTAATAAACCGGTACCGGTTTTTGTTGTGTTTACTTTGATAAACACGTCTGCCGATATTTAATAATATAGATAGGTACAAATTAAAAAGATCGACCACAGACAACAGGTAAACAAAAACTGTCTCAAAATAAAATCATTAAAAACAAACCAAACACCCATAAATGGCCATAAAAAACAACAGCTTTTAAAAAAGAAAATACTTGTCAGTGGCCGAGTTTTCAATAATTTTCAATTGTGCCAATATTAAAAGCGTAATATCCATAGAGTAAACCTAATCAATCTTTAGAACGTACTATGTACGTCGTGATATCTATTTAATACTTATCAATAAAAAATCTTACAATAGTTACAGATTATACGAAAATACGTTAGATTTTATTCATTTATGGGGTTTGTAAGTATTCGGGTATGACCCGAATTCCGGTTTGTAAGATATTTATTACTTGGACAACAACTTTAAAATTGTAATGCGCGAACACGCGTATTATCCCTACGCATCTACTTTATTTTTTGGTATTTTATTATAAAAATCAATTTAAGTCCAATATTTACAATGATTGTTTTGTAATACTGATCACTTATTAATTTTTGCAAAAACGACTTAAGTTGTCAGTAAAAACACACAAACTCGGCTTTAAGATTGGATTATACCCTAATTACTTGTTTAAAGGTTTGCTTGTTTAAACAGATATTCTAGCATAGATACAACAAAAAAGGCGTTCTTATAATACCTACGTATATTAAATACGCACTTCTGAGTTAAAAATTTCATAAACTAAATATTCTTATGAATGAATGTCGCGCCATTATAAATAATCATAAATAACATACTGCCCCTAATCTAACTCATTAAGAAGTATAATAACATAAATATAATGATGTTTACGGGAATTATGGCGCTCACGATAAGTACGTATTCAATACATGCCTTTGAAATGTCTGACGTTTCAACCAGAAGGTCAATTCTCGTAATAAAAGTTCGGTCTCAATTCAGTTCCGAATGAACTGAATTGTGATCGAACTTTTCTGGCCATGGTCACAGTCAGCGATAATTCCCGTAAACATAATAAAATAAAAATGTGAGTAGGTATTATAACATTCTAGAATCAGAAAGAAGAAAATACTCTAAATACAATCTAAGTACAGAGACTACACATATTTCTTAAATATAGGTGACTAGTAATTTAAATTGACGAAACTTACAGGTTATATTTATAATTTTTGGTTCAATTTATTCAGTTAAAGCTGAATTTTGATTAGTTTATGAGAGACAATTGAAAGACATTTTTTATAAATATATAATGCGGATAACTTATACACGGTACAATTAAAAAAAATGTCGTTTCAATTGTAACTTGTATTTTATGGGTTCATAAGCAAAGGTACAAAGAGAGGCTTGTTATTTAATTTTAATTATATTTACATTTACCAACAAGTGCTTGTGCCCCGTACACCATTGCCTTAAACATTTCTAACCTCCTTTTGTGTTATCTTTATTTTGTATATATTGATGACACAATAATAGGATCCGTAGTGGGTGACGCCCGTTCACGCCAATAAAAAAGTTAGTCCTATTATGGGCGCGTAATCCTTGTTTTGTCATGACACTAGTCAACGAGTGTTTTGTACATCATACCGAAGACTAAATAACGTCATTTAAACAAAAAGCCTAAATGTTGCTGATTTATTGTGAAATGTAACGAAATAAAATTTGATAAGTTACCAGTGCCTGAAGAAATAGTTACTAAACATTAAAATATATAAGGTACGAAATGTAATTTGATTACGTTTTTTTTCGTAAGGAATTTACCAATAGATATCGAATACCTATTTCCTGAAATAGTGATTACTGGTCAAAATAATTAAGTAGTTTTTTTAGTTATTCAAAGAAAAAGCACGAGTGCACCCTGCAAGTAAAATATTATTTGCGTTGTGTATGTTATGTTTAATAGCAAAATAAACATAATTACTTTTAAACTGAAACAAAATTTATTCTTGGAGAATAATTATAGTGGTATATTGTATTTTCCAAAATATAATTAGGTTTTAAGTTACAATAATTCAAAATTTATAAAAAATCCATCCAAATATTTTATGGCCAAATTAACTCATTAACTCCTCGGCATACACTTTGCGTATGCCACGGTACGTGTGTCTTGGTGGACATCACAAGTTTTCAACACAACACACACACACACACGCGTCTCAATCAATTCCCCCCTCCACTAAGAAGCTATAGACACGTCTACAGTCTCTGCGCGTCATATGTGCTCGAGACAGGTATGACACCTTCATGGACATTACTCACTGACCTACATACACTACAATTTCAGTGGCCTTTAGCAAAAATCATGAAGGCCTGTATAATTCTTGACCTCGTCAATGGCAGCTCGGAGGCGCTGCAGCGACATCCGAAGGTTGTTTTCTTCCATAGCGAGGTTTTGTCGTTCGGCCAGTAGAGCGCGGGCCCGGTCAGAGTCACGTGATGCAGCTCGTGTGATGTGCGCGCCCTCTACACGCAGAGTTGTGTTGCGACGGTGCAATTCCGAAATCTCTCGGCGGCGCGCTGAAAATTGTATTTACACTGATCTTATTTATTGAGTCACCTGACGAAAACAATCATAACACGAGGAGTATCTGGGTTACCTAGCTTTTTCAGGTTGTTTTAACGCTTTGGTGAGTAGTAATGTGGAAACAAGTGAAGATTTGTACATACTTGATTCCAGGAAAACATGTTTCCTAAGACGAAATACTCTATAGCTAACTTGTGATAAATTGTCAAAAAATCATGATGTACAATCGAAAGTTAACATATGACCAGTTACAAAACTTTTTTAAATTGTTTTTATAGCGCACCTTAAAAGTACGAGCAGAAATGAAATGCAAACATCAAAATCATTTACTGTTAATGCCATGATTCTCGATGTACCTGATGACCGACTGGAGCGCCTCCACGGCGGCAAAACCAGCACCAGGAGCCTCCAGCCGGGATGACTAACGAACCATCGTGGCTCGACGAGCGGCCTCGCGCCACTCTCTCACTTCTTCGGGGTGGGGGAGGGGGGAGGTTTCGACCGCCGCTAACCACCCGGAATATGACCAAACCGAACGGTCACCCCCCGGGATATGACCACAGTATTATCGGCGTAATAATTTACACCCAGCCCGAGGAGAAAATCTGCTCGAAGGGCCATGTCATACCCTATATTCTACGGGAGGGGTCCAAGAACAGATCCCTGTGGAACACCACACGACTTGGGCCGACACCTTAGATTATCATCTCGGTCCTCGTACGCTCCTCTAGATAATCTGTCACCAGCCGCCTCAGGTACTCTGGCACCCCATGACAGTGCTTTCCTGTTGAAGCTGAATGACAGACTTGAATGCTTGGCGATGTCCAAAGACACCACTATCAGCACGCCGCCACAGCGAGATCATTCGCCCTAAATCGATGTACCTACTCCGAACTAAGTAAATGACACTATTTTTGTAAAATATACTCACCCGCCTCATAATCTCTATAACTTTGAACAACTTTGTCTATGCCCGGCCAAATGTTCTCCTCAACTTGGCAACACATGTCAACGGTTTTGCAAGAGTCTGGGATTATCTCCACGAACATCTCAGTGACACCCGCAGCAGAACTATGTGGTTCATCCATAGATGTCGCTTGCGTTGACATCCCGCTGCGGCACTCCTGAGTCGACTTCAGCGAAATAATTTTAGAAATACTTGGTATTTTCAACTTAGGGTAGTTCTGAAATGGTTGTTCAATTTTTAGATCTTGTAATTGGATGTTTTCACTATCGAAACCAGGGTTCAAATCTCTTTTGCCCTTATTTTGACCACTGACTAATTTGACACTTTGGTCCGCCATTTTGGATAGGCGATTTAATTCGGAGAAGTTCTTCTCTGCCAAAACGCTGATACTTTCTTCATTGGCTTGCTTCTCGCGAACTGTATCCAACATCTTTTTGATGAGATTGTTGTTTTCATTAACAGATTGTTTAATTTCTGTCATTATTTCTAATTGCCCTTTCGTTTGAAGGTAAATGGATGGCCAGGTGATATTACTGTGTGATACTTTATCGGCTGTGACATTTCTACGTTGCCTTTCTTTTAATATTACTTCCCAAGCTTTCTCGTACTCTGAAATAAACAAAATGGACATATTATTATATTCTATATACATATATGGTGATGAATTAAGAAAACAGAATGTCACCACCCCTATTCATCCCGTGGGTTATCGTAAGAGCCGACTAAGGAAGCAAGCTGTGCAGGACAACAGCACTGCAAATAGAAGGAAAACTTGAAACAAACCCTATGCCAACCCATCTAGCCAGCATAGTATAGTAGGCTAAAACCTCCTCTCTAAGAGAGGCCTATGTCCAGCAGTGGACTAGTAAAGGTTGATGACGATGATGATGACAGGAATTGCCATTTTTTTCTTTTTTAAAAGACAACTGCCGCCTTAGGAATATATCCTGTGTCGCGGGGGACTTGACACACATACATGAAACGGACACAAAGAACACTCAACACTCAGACTCAGAACAACAATTTTTGGATCACACAAAGTGTCGACCCATGTGTGATTTAAACCCACAACACTCGGCGTAGTAGGAAGCGGCGTGGCCACCGCCTATCCACTACGCCATCCGTGCAGTCGATAGTCGTTTTTATCTCACATTATTCTTTAAAAGTTCTATACAGCAGGTCAATTGTTGCTTTTTTGGCAATGTAAACCGTAATATTTCAATAAAAACATTTGTTTTTGCAGCAGCAGTCGTTGGACTGTGTTACACCAGGTATTGTATCTAGTCAGGTACCTAGCCCGATTGGAGGATCCTTCTTTTGTGTGAGAGGGACTTTACACCTGTTTCCCGCTTTGTTTATTTAATACATATTTAGTTAAAACATTTACTCAAGCTTAGGCACTTAGATATATGAGAAAGACCGCTATAATTAAAATATTTTCTCACCTTCTTTGTGTCTTTGTGTGGTCTGTGTTAGCTTCAAATGTGACAAGAACATAGTTTTCTTCCGAGCCATGGTTAGATTTTGTTCTCCTACTATGCAGGCATTGACCCGGATCGGTTCTGGTCGTTGATGGACAGTGTTTTCTTCTCGGGATACGTTCAATAGGGCATCAAGACGACCAACTGCTGCGTATGCTGAACGGACTTTGTCGTGTTGCAACATCCTTTCTTGAAGATCCAACTCTTTCTCTGTAAAATACGAATTTAAAATCTTGAGTCCTGAATCATCTATTCAGCATTTATTTTAATACTCTTAGTAAATCTTATAAAAAGTCATTTCTTCAATATAATTTGTTTAGTGTAAGTAAAATCGTAATTTTTTTATTGGCCTGTAGAAGCAAGTTTTTTCGTATTAATAGATATTGGAGAATTTTGTTATTATCAAATTTTGTTGAACATAACATACCTTTATAGTATTCAGGTGAAGCCAACTTAAAATTAGATAAGAAATCGCATTTTCTCTTCTCATTTTCAGCTATTGTTACCCTATCACCGTACTCTTCAATAATACTTTCATAAAGTTTAGATTCTAGTTCGTCACCGTCGTCCGAGTCACTGCAGCTGCTGGCCTCGGCCAGTTTTCCTTTTGCACTCGCAAATTCTTTATAAATTTCTCTATTCATTTTATCAGGAGTTATTATATTTGCGTTGCGGAGATCACTTTTCTCTGCTTTTTTCAACGACTGTGTTACAACTGAAGTACAATTAGTCTCAGTCTTTGCCTCCTTAGTTGCATTAGATTCACGATTCGAAAGATATTTTAGACGTCTTAGACGTCTTCGTTTTTCATAAATATCTAAAGAGCTAATTTCTTCTAATTTATTTATTTTAGGTTTTAGATTTGTAATGACAATTTTTGGTTGCAATTTTGAATCCATTTGGTAAGGGCACGCTATGTATAACTTATCGTTAGTCGTTGCTTGTTCAAACGGTTTCGTATACTCCTGCTTAGGAGCAATAAATTTCGGATAGTCTTTTGAACTTATATTCATAATTGTTAGTGGGTTTATTTTGTCGGCTTCGACAATAGATGATATCGGAACTTGATATACCATTTGAGGGTTCACGATGACCTTCTGATTTGTTTGAAAAACTAATTCTGGCTTAGTTATTACTATGTCAGGTTTTGAAATTATTATATCTGATTTTGATTTCGACATTTCTGATTTTATTAGGATATTTTCAGAAGTGCTTACCATTATATTATCCAATTTGGTAACCATCTCAAGTTTTGGAATGTCAGATTTTGTTTTGTTTTGTACAGTCTGTATTACGTTATTATTTGATTTAAGAACATGTATTTCTTTGTTTATGGCAGGTGTATTTCCTTTTAAGGTTTTATTTAATGTGCTTCCAATATTTAACTCAGCAGTTGCTAAAAAATTATTCGTTTCATTAATAATTTTGTTCTCGTTTTGTGCAAATCTTGCTTTATTGTTATCCGTAGTCTGATTAACCTTCGTGTTATTTTTGACGATCATCATGTTAGGAAATTGAACATTACTTAAGTATAAAAAATTAGGCTGCAATACCACATTCTTAGCCTCACTCGTTGTAACTTTTTCTGTCACCGTTTTTTTGTTCTTCAAATCCTGCTCTTGCAGCGTACCTTGCGATTTCTCCTTCACGACTATCTTGTTACCGTAAATTTGATTTTCTGTTATCAAATTTTCAAAGTCGTTCTCGTCACAATTTTCTTGATGTAACCTTTTTAGCGCGACTACCTTTGATGACGCACTTTCATTTATCACGTCTTCTTTGGTCTTTTTGTTTTGGTTTGACGGTCGTGAAGGAGCTTGCAAGTTTTTTGACTCAAAATTTGTTCGTTGTAACAACACTTGCGGGTTCTGCTGCTGTATCGTCAGCAACATTTTTGGGCTCTGAGTGTTGTTATTATTCTTATTCTGTACAAACAGTATTTGATTTTTCGCATCACTGCTATATGGTTCCCTGTCTGTTGTTTTAGTAAAGTTTGCTTGACTAGTTTCTATATTCATGGGATTAAATAATGGTTTTGTAGGCGCTGCACTATTTTTAGACTCTAAAGATGTCTCTGATTTTGGTACTTCAGGTATACGAAATTGGTTTTCTGTTTTATTTATAGCCTCTGCTGCATTAATCAAAGTACTTATGTTGCTGTTTGATACTGGTATAACAGGTTTCGGTGACTCTTTGGCTTCAGGCTCTTTTGTAGCGGATTTTATAACGATATTACTCTGTATCTCAACTCTCGGTGGATCTTTAGTAAATGTCTTTTTTGTTGAAGAATTTTGAAACAAACAGTCAGGTGGATTGCTCACACACTTCATATCAATCTTACTTATTGGTATACTCGTCTTCAAACTGAACCTTTCTGATTTCTTTTTAATTTCTTTACTCGGTGATGGTATGGTTACTGTTGCTCCTGATCCTTGAGCCAACGATGTGATGCTCATCTTTGACTCTGTAGGTTTAGCAACCTCAGGGGATTTTACAGTTGGTATAGTAGATATTATTTCAGGTGTAAAATGTTCCTCAAAGTCGGTTTGAGGTAGAGGTTGCTGTGACTCCTCATCATCGGTCACCATGAGCAGTGCATCTGTATCCATACTTTCTTCCTCTACAATAGGTTCTTTTGTAGATGGAGCAATAGGTGGCTCTGAAAAGGGTGGGAAATCAGGATTCTGGCGCTCCGGAGGAAGAGTCTGATTCTGTTGAACTAGACCAGGATGATATCCTGGCATTCCTGAATGATTGACGGGCTGGAACGCTGAGTATCCTGGTATAGAGTACAGATAACCACCATAATTTGGGTACCCGGACTCTACTTGTTTTGTGGTTGTTACGCTTGGATTAGGGATTGGAATCGAAGAGGGTGAAATTTTTGGGGAGTGCGGAATGGGTTTCGTGGGAAGAAACGTGGGTTTTTCAAATATGTGGGGCTCTTCTGCTTTAAAGGCCTCTGGCGGCTTCGGTGGTATAGGTTCGGGAGGTATTGGTCGTTCGTGATCTTGAGTTGCCACCGGTGTTGGCGGCTTCATGGTCAACACTGCAAAATTTAGAAAAAATATGTTAGTTTGTTGAATTGTTGGTAATAAAAAGATAACGTTGATTAAACATATTATGTTACAATAGATATTCAGTAAAACCTAAGCCTTTTGAAATATAAACTAATTCATTGATTGATTTACAATTAAAGATTAAATGTATCGACGATTCGCATAGTTATTTTAAACCAAGTTTAAGTTACCAAAATGTGTGGTCATATTTAAGTGATTAAACTCAAAAAGAATAATTTTGAATGTTTTTTCATCCTCAAACGCTTCTTACTATGGAAGTTGTATATTTGGAAACAACATATACATATATTATTACAGTATCCACATACCTATATTTAGGTCAGTTTCAATGTTTTCTTTTTAATTTAATTTCCATAAAATTGTTCTATTCCATCATCATCCTTGCCATTAGTTACCTAATAAAGCGTTGTTCCAAAATAGTCGTGATTTTATCTCATTTACGAGGTCTTTTTTACCATTTTAAATTATGACCTTAATAATCTGAACCACACTTTATAAACGAACAATAAAACCTCCTTATTTCGTAAGCACAAATACATTCAATGATAATAACTACAAATAAAATCAATATAACATAAGGATTAGGAGGATTATCATGCAAACTACACTGTGTCAAAAAATATGTCTATGAAAATATAGGAAAGCAAATCAATCCTATTCCACGGGTTAGTGGCCGTTGGTCTAGTGGTTAGTGACCCTGACTGCTAAGCCGCCGTTCGATCCCCATCCAGGACAAAGCCACCATACAGTGTCTGAGTATAATTTATCTATAATATGTATGTATTTAGAAATATATAAGTATGTTTATCAGCAGTCTGGTTACCATAGTACAGGCTCTGCCTAGTTTGGGACCAAACTGCCGTGTGTGAGATGTGTAAAAAAAAACATCTTACCATGTCAAAGCTTGTGTTTTGTTCCTTTTTTTCGATAAACACACATTTATTAAAAAAAGAAAAAATACATACATACGAGTCCTGATAATACTTTGATTGTTATCAAAGTATTATCAAGACTCGCAGACTAAAGATACAACTTTCGGTCACAATACGGTATAAGCACATTACAGTCAAGGTACTTTATTACGAGAACACCTTTTATATCATTTGTGAGACACACCCGCACCTCAGGTGTTCTCAGACCTCCTTGCTAATCGGTTCCCAATCAATTTCATTATACTAAAACAGTGTAATAATTCTAATTTATTTATTATAGATAAATTGAAGGTTATATTAAATCTTTTTTTATTAACACGCTTTTATTAGCTTGTGTGTTGTGTTGTATGTGTGTTTGTTATGTTGTGATTTTGATTCACTTCAAAACATCGAATGAAATGGAAACTTCGCACACTTATCAAGGACCGATGACAATACAATAATATCATAAATATGGTCGATTATCCTGATCAGGATCTTCAGGATTAACTGCTTTTTCCATACCTAAAAATACGGTAGTGTATTTTTCTATGTACTACGAGGCGTGTGCTAAAGCATATGTAACTTACTTGTTACTTTTATAATCTTAATAGGAAAATAAAATTATTAATGACTAAAAAACAAAAATAAGTAATAGTTTAAAAACTTAAAAAACACGCTTTTGTAACTAGTCGAACTAAAAAGTAAAAAAAAAATTTTCCATAAGATAAAACGCGTGGGGTGCTTTTCGAGATATTTTATAATATAATAAAACAGATCTCAATTATTAACTAACTTAAAACATTTTTACAAAAAATTGAGACCTAGCACCCCACGCATGTTTACGATTAAGTGATGTTTCTTTTGGAACTTATAGAAAAATATTTTCTTATTTTTAGTTCAGCTAGTTACAAAGGGGTGTTTTTAGGTCTTTTAAACTATAATTTATTTTATATCATATCATGTCATGTTTAATTATGATAAGAAGAATGTAGATATACGGTGTATAGTACCGGATCAGCAAGCTGAAGTGGCAGTGGGCTGGCTATATTAGCCGCAGAACCGATAACCGTTGGGGAAAACGAGTTCTTGAGTGGAGACCGCGTCTCGGCAAACGTAGTGTAGGACGCCGAAAGGCCAGGGTTTTTGCTAGGTTTTGGCCTACTGTACCACGCTGGCCAGACGGGTTGGTATAGGGTTTGTGTCAACTCCCTTAGTCGGCTCTTACGACACCCACGGGATGAATAGGGGTGGCGACACTCCGTATTCTTAATCCGTCACCACACGGACGTACAATTTACAAAGTAGTCTTAAAATTACCATATATCTCGTAGTCAAGGTGATTTAAAGTCAAAAAATAAATCAGCAACCAACAAAAACTTTATACACTTAGCAACGCCGGACAGTTACCGCGGACAATCCTAAAACATATCCCTACCTAGCTCTCTATTTTATTTCAGTCGTGTATTGTAAACGGCACCATTATACATCACCACTGGGGTGTCATTTAGAATTTTTTTTTGTTAACGACATCATCGTAATGAAATTCCAAGGCGTCCATTAATTTCATTAATGAGGGGTTTTCGGCGATTGTTTGATCCCTCCTTCCCATCTGGTGAGATGTTGTAAGATTTGATTCAACCCACTCCCCTATCCCCCAATCTTACGTGAGATTTAAAAAATGTGTTTTTAGTGTAAAGGCGGTTTAAAGATGTAAAGATGGACTACTGTGCAACTTTGCAACACTCGCAGGTTTTACTTTCCTTTAACCTAGTATTCTCGTAATTATACACTGTTTCTTGCGGATAACAAATTAAGTGATATTTGCCGAGATACTAGGAGACGGAGACCCGAGATACGAGACTCCCCCCCCAAGTAAGATTAGAAGTGATTCGGATCGAATCAGATCAAGTTTTATAAATTAATTTAGTTGTTTTTTGTTGTATTGGATACAATTTGTATGTTTTACGAATCCCTTTGAATTGTTTCATTCACGTTATACATCACTAGTCAGCAGTGTTGTCATAATTGTTCAGTTCAGTGTTGTCTTGTTGTTCAGTGGTTCAGTGGTGTCTTTTACGATACACGATCTCAGTCAACATATTCAGAGATTCCCATGGCTTCATTAACTTAGTTTTCCCCTAACGATATATGAAAACATGACCTGTCGTATTATTCCAAACATAAAACAACAGTTTTCTTATCTTGTTGCGTGTATTAAATGGAGGGTATCTAGTTCTGGAGCCAACGCCTGAGTGCCACCACTGCGATGGCCAGACCGTGGACACGGCTCTCCACACGCTGGCAGAGTGCCCGGCGTGGGTTGAGCAGAGGCGAGAACTCGTGGCGGTCATCGGAGTGGGAGTTCTCTCGCTCGATAGCCTGATTGCGGCTTTCGTGCGGAGCGAGAGTGCGTGGAACTCTGCCGTCTCCTTCTGCGAGCAAGCTATGCTCGCGAAGGAGACGGCGGAGCGGGACCGGGAGAGGTTTAGAACTCTCCCGGCCCGCCAGGCCCGGGAACGGGCTAGGTACCGCAGGCGACTCAGGCGCCGGAGGTCGCAGAACGACCTCCGTCCTCCATAAGCGCAGGCCGGGGGGTGACAGGTGAGGCCATCTGTCACCGTACCAGAAGCAGGCCGGGGTGGCGGCGAGCGCGTTGCGAATGTCACCTCCCTCGCCCATGTTCCCTTTGCTCCCTGGAAGCGAGCGCTTCCAGGGAGCAGAGGGAACATGGGGTTCCCACACGGGGGGGGGTCGTCTACTCGTCTGTAGATGGCCCGAGGTATGTCGGGGCAATAGGGACTTCCTTTCTAGGGTATACCTGGTTCCCCGGCTATTAGTACCCGAGACGGCGTGCGGTTTTAGTCGGTTCGAGTCCGACATGCCATCGATAGGTATTATCCGAGGGGATTTCCGCACGGAAAAAAAAGGGTATCTAGTTCTCGCACCTTCTTTTCATAATCATTTAAATTTAATTTAGTATTGACGAATGTTTTTACACGACTGACAACTTTTTATTACTCGAATAAAACCTCAGCGAAGAGAATACCTACTTACATATCTCGGACTCCATCTGTTGAAAAACTTCTGAACCACTCCAATGGCAAAATTATAAACGGCTTTACAGACTTTTCTTAGCGAAAATTATCATAAATTCATACAGTACTTTTTATACAGTCTTAGAGTCTTCAAGCCCTTATAACTGGATTGATTTAGATACTTAACATTGATGCCTTCAATGTAAAGCTGGGTTTTTTATACAGGGGCAAACCAGCAGACAGGTCATGTGATGGTAAGTGACTACCACCGCCCATTGACTGCTGCAACTCAAGAGTCACAACTGCGTTGCCTTTCAGACCCTAATCAGGGGGAGAATGTGGAGGGATTTTGGGCTCCGGTAACTTCACTCATTCTGCCCTTCTGACCTAGGACGACAAATATTGAGTGATGAGCATGGTCATTTGTTTTATGTCTGGATGTTATTTATAATATGTATGTATATAGAAATATATAAGTATGTTGCAGCAGTCTGCTTACCATAGTGTAGGCTAAGCCTAGTTTGGGATCAGACGGCCGTGTATGCCCACACATCACATTTTTGTGTGTCAAATTATTCATTTCACACACATTCATTATATTTTTTCTCTGGTAAGTCTAAATCAATATTGACTGCCTCGGTGGTGCAGTGGCAGCGTAAGCGACTGTTCTGCTAAGGTCTCAGGTTCGATTCCCGGGCCGGACCAAGTGTTTGTATGATCTACAAATATTTGTTTCTGAGGTGGGTGTTGTCTATGTAAATCAATATTGTATGTCTCGGTGGTGCAGTGGCAGCGTAAGCGACTGTTCTGCTAAGGTCTCAGGTTCGATTCCCGGGCCGGACCAAGTGTTTGTATGATCTGCAAATATTTGTTTCTGAGGTGGGTGTTGTCTATGTAAATCAATATTGTATGTCTCGGTGGTGCAGTGGCAGCGTAAGCGACTGTTCTGCTAAGGTCTCAGGTTCGATTCCCGGGCCGGACCAAGTGTTTGTATGATCTGCAAATATTTGTTTCTGAGGTGGGTGTTGTCTATGTAAATCAATATTGTATGTCTCGGTGGTGCAGTGGCAGCGTAAGCGACTGTTCTGCTAAGGTCTCAGGTTCGATTCCCGGGCCGGACCAAGTGTTTGTATGATCTGCAAATATTTGTTTCTGAGGTGGGTGTTGTCTATGTAAATCAATATTGTATGTCTCGGTGGTGCAGTGGCAGCGTAAGCGACTGTTCTGCTAAGGTCTCAGGTTCGATTCCCGGGCCGGACCAAGTGTTTGTATGATCTACAAATATTTGTTTCTGAGGTGGGTGTTGTCTATGTAAATCAATATTGTATGTCTCGGTGGTGCAGTGGCAGCGTAAGCGACTGTTCTGCTAAGGTCTCAGGTTCGATTCCCGGGCCGGACCAAGTGTTTGTATGATCTACAAATATTTGTTTCTGAGGTGGGTGTTGTCTATGTAAATCAATATTGTATGTCTCGGTGGTGCAGTGGCAGCGTAAGCGACTGTTCTGCTAAGGTCTCAGGTTCGATTCCCGGGCCGGACCAAGTGTTTGTATGATCTGCAAATATTTGTTTCTGAGGTGGGTGTTGTCTATGTAAATCAATATTGTATGTCTCGGTGGTGCAGTGGCAGCGTAAGCGACTGTTCTGCTAAGGTCTCAGGTTCGATTCCCGGGCCGGACCAAGTGTTTGTATGATCTGCAAATATTTGTTTCTGAGGTGGGTGTTGTCTATGTAAATCAATATTGTATGTCTCGGTGGTGCAGTGGCAGCGTAAGCGACTGTTCTGCTAAGGTCTCAGGTTCGATTCCCGGGCCGGACCAAGTGTTTGTATGATCTGCAAATATTTGTTTCTGAGGTGGGTGTTGTCTATGTAAATCAATATTGTATGTCTCGGTGGTGCAGTGGCAGCGTAAGCGACTGTTCTGCTAAGGTCTCAGGTTCGATTCCCGGGCCGGACCAAGTGTTTGTATGATCTGCAAATATCTGTTTCTGAGGTGGGTGTTGTCTATGTAAATCAATATTGTATGTCTCGGTGGTGCAGTGGCAGCGTAAGCGACTGTTCTGCTAAGGTCTCAGGTTCGATTCCCGGGCCGGACCAAGTGTTTGTATGATCTGCAAATATCTGTTTCTGAGGTGGGTGTTGTCTATGTAAATCAATATTGTATGTCTCGGTGGTGCAGTGGCAGCGTAAGCGACTGTTCTGCTAAGGTCTCAGGTTCGATTCCCGGGCCGGACCAAGTGTTTGTATGATCTGCAAATATTTGTTTCTGAGGTGGGTGTTGTCTATGTAAATCAATATTGTATGTCTCGGTGGTGCAGTGGCAGCGTAAGCGACTGTTCTGCTAAGGTCTCAGGTTCGATTCCCGGGCCGGACCAAGTGTTTGTATGATCTGCAAATATTTGTTTCTGAGGTGGGTGTTGTCTATGTAAATCAATATTGTATGTCTCGGTGGTGCAGTGGCAGCGTAAGCGACTGTTCTGCTAAGGTCTCAGGTTCGATTCCCGGGCCGGACCAAGTGTTTGTATGATCTGCAAATATCTGTTTCTGAGGTGGGTGTTGTCTATGTAAATCAATATTGTATGTCTCGGTGGTGCAGTGGCAGCGTAAGCGACTGTTCTGCTAAGGTCTCAGGTTCGATTCCCGGGCCGGACCAAGTGTTTGTATGATCTGCAAATATTTGTTTCTGAGGTGGGTGTTGTCTATGTAAATCAATATTGTATGTCTCGGTGGTGCGGTGGCAGCGTAAGCGACTGTTCTGCTAAGGTCTCAGGTTCGATTCCCGGGCCGGACCAAGTGTTTGTATGATCTGCAAATATTTGTTTCTGAGGTGGGTGTTGTCTATGTAAATCAATATTGTATGTCTCGGTGGTGCAGTGGCAGCGTAAGCGACTGTTCTGCTAAGGTCTCAGGTTCGATTCCCGGGCCGGACCAAGTGTTTGTATGATCTGCAAATATTTGTTTCTGAGGTGGGTGTTGTCTATGTAAATCAATATTGTATGTCTCGGTGGTGCAGTGGCAGCGTAAGCGACTGTTCTGCTAAGGTCTCAGGTTCGATTCCCGGGCCGGACCAAGTGTTTGTATGATCTGCAAATATTTGTTTCTGAGGTGGGTGTTGTCTATGTAAATCAATATTGTATGTCTCGGTGGTGCAGTGGCAGCGTAAGCGACTGTTCTGCTAAGGTCTCAGGTTCGATTCCCGGGCCGGACCAAGTGTTTGTATGATCTGCAAATATCTGTTTCTGAGGTGGGTGTTGTCTATGTAAATCAATATTGTATGTCTCGGTGGTGCAGTGGCAGCGTAAGCGACTGTTCTGCTAAGGTCTCAGGTTCGATTCCCGGGCCGGACCAAGTGTTTGTATGATCTGCAAATATTTGTTTCTGAGGTGGGTGTTGTCTATGTAAATCAATATTGTATGTCTCGGTGGTGCGGTGGCAGCGTAAGCGACTGTTGTGCTAAGGTCTCAGGTTCGATTCCCGGGCCGGACCAAGTGTTTTTATGATCTGCAAATATTTGTTTCTGAGGTGGGTGTTTTCTATGTATTATATGTATGTGTTTACAAAAAAGAAGTATATTGCTTATATACTTTTCGTATCAGTCAGTCTACCTTTACTCGTAATAATATAGGCTCTGCTTAGTTTGAAATTAGATGGCGTTGTGTGTTAGATATCTGAAATATTGTTATTATTAATCTAAATAGTGAAATTAACACCCTTTCCATAAAGTTATTTGAGGTCGGCGCGTTGAGTTTTCTTTATCCATTCTCATCAGGTTGGTGCTTACTGCCTCTCTAGCCATACTCTCTTTCACGCAGTTCATCTTTTCTTTGGTCATCCTCAGGGGCGGATCTTGAATTTGTGGGGCCCTGGGCTAATACTGCTATTGGTTCTTAATTTTTGTCTTGCAAATCCATTAAATTTTATTTTTTTTGCTATATCTCATAAGCTTGGCTTTTATTATTTAAATATATCGATAAGCGATAAGCGGAGGGAAGTCCCCAGTAATAGACAATACACGGAATACACCGACCGAAAACAAGCGACAGGGAATTCCCCGTTCCGTTTGATTGATGCGCACACGGGTGGATTGATCGCAGTGTTGCCAACCTTGTGATCGGTTTTTTTTTAATTCTAGATAATTTTTATTGTTGACAATATCGTCTATTGTTTCCAGTTCTGCTGCAGCCCAAAAAGCCTTTAAGTAGATCCGCCCCTGGTCATCCTCTACTTCGGTGCATAAAACTTTCTCACTACATTTGCTCATCACTACCAGGATAATCTGTTGCTTCTCAACTTTCATCCATTACTTTCAGGCTTTCTAATGTTTTAATTCCTCACTTTGTCCATTCTAATCACACCACACATCCATCTTTACATTTTGCGTTTCAGCTAAGATTTATACTCGAAATTTATAAAGGTGTCGCTGAAAATGTGACATGATCTCTGATTGTCTTTGGCATTAAAAAGATTCTTTAAAAAAAACTATCCGTTTAAAAGTTATGACCGTTCATT
Organism: Arctia plantaginis; assembly: GCA_902825455.1. Classification (NCBI taxonomy): domain Eukaryota; kingdom Metazoa; phylum Arthropoda; class Insecta; order Lepidoptera; family Erebidae; genus Arctia; species Arctia plantaginis. The sequence continues at coordinate 2,346,749 of CADEBD010000322.1, read as the reverse complement.
TTCAAATGTTATTATTAGGGTTCCGTACCTCAAAAGGTAAAAAAGGAACCCTTATAAGATCACTTTCTTGTCCGTCTGTCCGTGTGTCACCACCGATTTTCTCAGGAACGGGTAGACCTAGCAAGTTGAAATTTATACCAGATACTGAAATCTATGGTCCCTATTAGGTGTATAAAAATCAAAGTCAACACGATAAAAAGATCTGGACAAATTTCGATTTTAGTAAAAACTTGTAAGTATCAAAATTTACCTTAATTTTCAACTTTTTTATTTTTCAGAATTTTCTCTTTACTTGTGCTGTAAGACCTTGCTTTTAACCAAAATTGACAATTATAGGTCAACCGGAAGTACCCTATAGGTTTTGGGTCGAAAACCTATATGGTAACTACCATATAGGTTTTCGACCAAGTCGACCTTGAATCGCGAAATTTGGAAAAAGAAACGTCTTACAGCACAAATAAAGGAATATTCCCAAACAATAAAAAAAGTTGAAAATTAAGATAAATTTTGGTACTTACAAAGTTTCGCGAAAATCTACGTAAAATCTGGGTAGGTACGGAACCCTCGGCGCACGAGTTCGACTCGTACCTGACCGGTTTTTTTCTTGTTTCATATTGAAACAGGTTAAATGTGTAAAGTTAAAATTGTTAGTTGCCTATAATTGGATGAGCACAAGGCATTTATTTGTATTATTGTACTCATATAGAACATGTGTATCATTTTTTGACGAACAAAAAAAAAATATAATAAGAAAAATAAACATTTTAACTTAGACTAGGCTCATTTTACTAATGAAAGTTTATATACAAATATCAGACAAATCAATTCACGACAGAAAGAATTGGTTTCGAATTTTAGTTAAAATTCACATCTTTATCAATGCTTATGCTAATTGCTTTGATTAGATTTGTTTAAGAACAGCTGTTGTTGTATCCATCCAAATCAAAGTAAAGATCCTAAGACCCGGCGAGGTGATGCGGTCCGCCAGGCATCGCAGAACGGTTGATGTTTTGAAGTTGTAAATTTATAATCGACGCGAGAACTATCACTGCGCGATGCAGGATTGTCAGTTGCTCCGTAGTTCGGTGTGTCTTCGTTAGATGTCACTGAAGTATGTTTTCGTTTCATTGTATGTGAAAGTCGTCACAGATTAAAAGCTACTTAAGGACAAGAAATACTTTCTTGATCTTTTATTGAAGACGGAGGCGTTCACAGGCTTTTAAGAGCGATACCTAACCCGCAGTATACTATTAAAGTAGAAGCCAGTAGAGTTTCCTTTGGTCTTCTAAGTCAGAAGTATATCAATAAGCATCGACTAGCTCGCTTAGTCACTATTATAACAGATTTTCATTGTGAAGATTAGCCGTGGGCGAGCTATACCTCAGCATATAAGGACCAGATGGACTCTCTTCAGCCGCCATCGAAACCGTTGGTTTGTAACCAGTTAAGGAGGAAAAAATGATCTTTGTACGAAACCAGTTTCGAATGATCAATTTTTCCTCCTTAACTGGTTACGAACCAGCCGAAGGGGATTGACCGGTGTGATACCAAGGCCTCACCGATAAATCAGCTCTTTTTTTGGTTTTCACCGAGTGAGGTTTCTTGAGATACGGTGACCACGGGTGACGGTGGTCACTTACCGTCTGCTCGTTTGCCCTCTTTACTATAAATAAAAGATTCGGATTGCAGCGGCTGACCATATTTTGTAAACCATACAAAAATTTACATATGAATGACAATTGTTAATTTTCAAGAGATAAACCATCCGACTTTCTCATATTCAAATAACTTCAAAGTTCATAAAAAACGAAACTTTAATCATGGAATTAAAACACCACAAATTTAAAATAGTATTATAATATATAAACTACATTAGATTTCACAAATAACTGTAATAACCTAACATTACTAAGTCGAAGCGATCCCAAAACAGAAACCGCCGACGAATCCTACTGAATAACAACTGTTCTGTTTAACAAACCTGAAGAGCCAGTCCAGCCACGCCTGGCTCTGCCCCGCTGACTCTTTTATCCTCTCCCAGTTCACGTTAATATACCCTAACTCACTTGCAAAATGCAGAAGGATTACACTACCTCCGAGACCGAATGCGGCGATTCTTCCAATTTTGACAACAGACATTCCCGCCATCCATCCAGAAAACGTTCCAATAACAAAATTCTTGCCTGTATTGTTGCTAAATCGGTCTGAAATATCGAATATTGACTTATTACTCTCATTGCTGTACACTTCAACGTCTCTCTTTGATTTCTTTCTTAGGTCAAGGTCCGGTGTTTCTGGGATAGGGCGGGCCATAAGCTTGCATATTCCTGATGTTTACTGAAGTCTATAGTGTAGTATTGTCTTGGTTTTTCTTTATTGGCGTTGTTGATGACAGATTGATAAAGATGTCAGAATGGTTGGTATGTTAGCGGTTGTAGAGAAATTAAGTTCATATAAAGCCTTTTTGCATTGTTAGTTAGATAATCTACCCATATTGTGTTCAGTGGATTTGGATTACAACTCTGAATCACAAATTGAGTACCAAATAAAGGATAGCGTAACTTTTTTTTTTATTGGGACTAATCCCACCCACACGCCCACGGCTGTAACTCCTGTACACCAGGATCCACAGCAGTGACCCACGAACACACCGAGTTATGACACTCGGGAAGTCCCAGGAAGAAATTAAACTGTCTTGGAACCCGCAACGAAAATAATCAGAAGAAAATTGGAGGAGTTGGAAATACAGTAAATCCACTTCCCTCCTTAGCAAAGCGGGAGACAAAATGAAGTAAAATGGGCATACACCCTTTTAAACAGGGAAGCACACGGCCACAAATATTACGGGTCCTACGTGAGCTATGTTTGATTTCTGTAATATGTATGGCAGAATCGCCTAAACGCACGGAAATTCACCCTAGTTGACACAAGATCCCCATAGTATACCGCCCCAGATGTCACCTGCAAGCTATTCAGCATTATATTACGTTCATTATACCAAAGACTACATTCCCAGAGGATATGATGAGCAGACTGTTCATAGTGAGAGTTAGGTGTTGAGCATTGACAAAATGGTGACTCGACTAATTTAAATGAATAAAGCTTGCTCTTAAAGTTACCATGACCCGTAAGAAATTGAGCGACACAGTGATCCACCTCAAGCTATATCCTCGACAACCGTTCGCGAACAGATGGAAAGAATTGGTAAAGATGGCGCCCCTTGGATGATTCAACCCAGCGTTGTTGCCATTCGTCTATGAGGTCGTTATAGACATCGGGCTGCTGTTGAAGCAATCTTGTAATTTTACCGCGATCCCGCGCGCCCAAAAAATCGCATTCCATGTTTTGTTGTCTTGAATAGTACATGGCTGCACGTCTCTGCACCTCGAGATCGACCGGAAGCACACCCGCCAACACCGGCAAAGCCTCAGTGCTAACCGTCCTATATGCCTTACACAAGAATATCAGTGCAAGTCGTTGGCCTTGTAACAGTTTGCGACGGACAGCGCCTACGGTCGCCCTATCGGCCCATACAGGTGCACCATAGCACATAGAACCTAAATAAGTAGCTCCGTATATGATCTTTAATGTATTAAATGATAGACCCCATGTCGCAGTTGATATCCTTGTCAATGCACAGAAACTCTTTTTAGACTTTTCGTTTTAGCGTTACTTATAGACTAAAAGAATAAACCTATATTAATTGATTGCATTACGCAAATAGTATGTTGATTTTTATAGGTTACAGAGCTCAGTCTTTCCGGCAACATTGGAACATTCTGTTCGCGGTGAATTCTAACTGACCATACAAAAGGTAATCAACCGATCAAAATAAGTTCACCTTGAAAACAATGGAATTTGGAATTTCACCTTCTGTATGGTAGTTATTTTTATACAGTGAACGGGAAAGGTTTATATTTAATAAATTAGTTGTACAAATCTTTGACTAAAAGTAGTCATTTAAAACAGTTGTAGGTATTAACAAGGTTTTGAGATATGAATACCTGTCAGTCACGACTGAGGGACCACCTTTGACCAATCGTAACTTTTCACTGGCTACTTTTAAAAATTAGAGGCTGAATTTACAATTGTTTTAAAACTTTGCCGAAAGGCTGGTGCATTCAAAAGCTTAAATTTAAATGCGGTCCCTCAATGGGAACACAGATAGGATATACTACCCTGACCTGCTTAGCAATATCCTTTTCCTACCTATCCTAACAACTAATTTTATCAAATTGAACTTCCGCAAATCTTCCCATCTAATCTCTCAAGTGCCCGGTGGATAGTAATAGGCCGAGTATGATTTTAGTCCCCTCATAAGTGGGACTAAAACCACAGTCAGCAAATAGATCTACACTTGAGAGTGTATAAGACATATATAAATAAAGATTATTCTATACTTTGTTGTGGGAGTTTTTCTTTCACTTCATACACCATTCCATTTTTAGAAAACTGAGAGTGAATATCCTAAAGATTTCCAAAAGAAAAGTCCTGTTACGAGTTCTTAATATTATCAGCGTAAGAATTGCGAAGACAACCAATATTACATATAAGTATATTACGAAGATAACATTCCAATCCTCGCTAACGTTTGCTTAATGTTTTGCCGGCATAAATTAATATTCCGAAATCCTTCTACCATTCATTTAACAGAAGGCTAAGTGCGAGTTTATTTCACATCTACTCGATCGTCAAGGTGACGGCGTTCGGCGCTGTGATTGGCCCGCACTGAAATCTTAACCAATCACAACGCCGACCGCGCTCGCTGTCGAGAGCGAGTTGATGTGAAATAAACTCGCACTTGGCCCTCAGACCTGCTTTTCGTGGTACCTGACTGCTGAGCCAGAGTCATCCACCCAGGACAAGTAGTTAGGTGAGGAGCATGAGGGTTTGTGGTAGCTGTGTGTAATTTATCTATAATTTGCATGCATTTAGAAATACATACCTAAGTAAGTTTATCAGCAGTCTGGTTACCGGGGAGTACTGACTCTGCCAAGTTTTTGGAACAGATGACAGTGTGTAAGGTTGAATTATTAGTTTCAAATCGTTTTCTGTGTGAAGATGACATGATTAATATGTGTGTGTACTTTTAAGCTCATTTCTCCAGCTACTACAGACCCACACACGACGATAAACTGGTCTGTGCAATAGTTCTCTAAATCTGTTTCACCAAAAAAATAATTCATGAATTTATTTGATTGAAAATATGATTATTTAGATCCTTAACCATAATTGTCAATCAAATAAAGTACATATCGTAGAATTTTTATAGTGATTCTATGAACCTTTGTAAAAAGGGCGAATATTGGTTAATATCTATATCCGATATTGTTAATACTCGATCGATAGTCGGACATCGATAGTCAAAATAAATAATACTCTAGGACATTCACACTATTCAGCTTTAACTGCCTCGGTGTCGCAGTGGTAGCGTATGCGACTGCTGTGCTGTGGTCTAGGGTTAAATTTCCGGGTCGAACCAAATGTTTGTATGATCTGCAAATATTTGTGTCGAAGTTTGGTGTGTTTTTATATGCATGTATTTACGAAAAAAAAGTATTTGAGTATTCTATCAACCAATCTAGCTTTCATAGTACAAGCTCTGCTTAGTTTGAAACTAGATGGCGTTGTGTCAGGATGTCCGAAAATATTACCATTATTATTATAAAAATATTAGAGGAGCAAAAAATATTACAGGTTTTTATAAATTGTGGGTAATTTTTGTAATATTCATTTTTTTGTTATACTCTCCAACGAATATGTTTTCTCTATATGTTATCTTGTCCACCGTGGAATTCGTGATCCGGAAAGTTCCGAAAAGAGTTGGTTCGACCAGAGTTACACCACGGCATCACAGCAAACCGATTTTAAGCTGTTCTTTTGTGGCATTTCACTGAGTAAGGTCATCTGAGACTCGGTGGTAGTAAACTGCCGGCACCACACTCATGACTCTTGTCGTCCATGGGTGAGGGAGTCTTCTTATCTCTTAGACCACAAAATAAAAACCTGATGAGTTTAAAACAGGGTATTGTGTCTTTTGTTGTGTTTCATAAGTTACTTAAGTTAGCTGGAGGACTGGGTGTTTTAGTAAATTGAAATCCACAGTAAAGTGTAGGCTCTGTCAGACGGTCTATTACTCGATTGTGGATTATATGTATAGATTAGCCTAGGGGTTAATTAAGCACAGGCTATTTCTTAAATGGAAATGTAGTTTGGAAAAGTGTTTTTTTTTTCTCATTTTATATGGTTTACTTTACATTCAATTCTATTCCATTTTTTCTTTATCTTGTTTTCTCTTTATTGCTTTCTACCTTTTAATACTTAACAACTGATATACTTTCAAAACAATGTTGTGATATATTTAATAATGCGACTGAATCTAGCTATAATTGAAAAAGAGTGGCCCGTGAGTTTGTTTGTCATTTCTTCTCATAAGACTCGATCCCTTGAAAACAGGCGGTTGTAGATCGGCACAGACATATAATGGACTAGCTGACCCGCGCAACTTCGTCTGCGTCTCTCAATAGTAATAAATTTTCTCCGTTTTTGAAACATTCTTCATTGGTGCTCCCCTCCTAACGGTTTCAGCGTGATGATATATAGCCTATAGCCTGCCTCGATAAATAGGCTATCTAACAATGAAATAATTTTTCAAATCGGACCAGTAGTTCCTGAGATTAGCGCGTTCAAACAAAGAAACAAACAAACAAACTCTTCAGCTTTATAATATTAGTATAGATTAACTTCATTTTGCTAAATATTAGAAAAAAACTGATTTCGGTCTTGTGTCTTTATAAATAGTAAGACGATTTAAAAAAAAAAAGAGTTTACTAAACCATTATGGGGGTAGTAGTAGGGGGCCCTAGAAGGGTTATTTCGGGATTTATTCGAGCGTGGCAGATTAACACAGGAGGAATACCTTACACCCAGTTGAGTACCTCCACCATACATGAGCATAAACTATAGGTTATAAGCGCCCAACCCAACCAACATGAGCCCTATATAGCACATGCTATATGCTCAGGGCAGCTGATAAGTAAAAAAAAATCTATGGTCAGAAATACTCGAACGTGTAAGATTAAGGTAAGTTGGGTTAATTACATGCCGAATAGTGTGTATTTAAAAGATTTAAAGATTTAATTGTGACAAAAGGCAGTGTCAAAGTCACAAAGTTATAAAAAAACACATGATATTTTTTTATTATGAAACAATCTTACCCAAAATGTCTAAATAATTTTTCGTGCCTTTATTTAAAACATATTGTAATTTAAAAAAAAAAATAAGCAAAATTATTTCGCCTTGATCAATGGCCAATAGTTGGGGGCAACACACTTGTGTCTAAAGTTGCAGGCGTTCATGAGTAGCAGCAGTCATTTCATCAGGTCACCAGTGTGCTCATTTGTTCCTATCAACAGCCTTTAATAGTCCACTGCTGGACATAGGCCTCTGCTTAGAAAGCATAGGTATGCCATTAGGATATCCATTGCCCCTAAATAATTTAAAGGTAAAATGTATCAAATGTTTGAAAGACAAACACTATCTAAGCAATTGGTCTGGATCTTGACCTGGCCTTCGAGAGATAATCTAGTGATTAGTAATTCTAACTGCGATAGAGGCCTGACTTCGATTCCCACCCAGGACAAATAATATTGTCTATAATTTATCTATACAAGTAAATATTTAGAAATATAATATGTGTGTATATCATCAGTCTGATCACTACAGCGCAGGATCTACGTAGTTAAGGATCACATGGCTGTGTGAGATGTGTAAAGTTATTATTATTATTTATAAATAAAAATCTTAAGTATGGTTGGTGTGCGCTTCAAGAACTAAAGAAGCTCTGCACTGATTAAGCTAAAACTTTGACACAATATACAAACCGCTTTTTAAATATCGAGGCCTGCCTCGAGGGTTTTGGCTTCACACGCCTGAGTGTGGTTTCCCGTTGGGTATCCCCGTACCACACGCGAGTAAATTAGCTAACCTTTAATTTATAATTACGAGTATATTCAAAATCGATCAGGGAGTGCTGTTTTCCCTTACGGTCCGCAATGGTTCCCGTGAGTATCACAGTGTAGGTAGTGACGTAGAAGCTGCACAAGAACTAACTACACACTAACTGCAAGCGGAAGAGAGGGGGGGGGGGGAGGGTGACAAACAAAAATAAAAGTAACTACATGGCAAGCGACGACGCGACAGTGGCGCCACAGTCGCGCGACTATCTCGCCTCGCCGCTCGCCAATTAGCATGCACATTAATTTCATTGAATGTATTTTTCAATAAAACCATATTTTTCACTTGTTAGGTATTGTCCATATCATATCTAACTATTAAATATTATATTTACATGACATCTCTGACTTCGACACTTGGAATACGACAACACGTCGTCTGCCTAAATGCTGCTCGTGAATGAAAAAAAAAAAGATTGAAAAATATTGAACACCTATTAAAAGCTAAAATTAATAATAACTATCTAAGTAAACGTATAAAGAGGTTTTTTGTTACAAAATGTCGTGTTTTAATTGGTGGAGACACGAGAGTCGCGCGGAGCCCCGCTGCGAATACTGATCGTGCCTCAGCCGCCGCCCCAGGGGCCCCGCACGAGGGCCCCACTCGAGCTCCCCGTACATTTAAACTTGCGATGGCCCCGCGCGACCGACAATTACAAATTAAATTATCCGTCGTTAGGATAGAGTCGCCCCGACTGTTGACTCGACGTATCGATAAGTACGTTTTGATTAGTTTGTCGATGTCGATAGTCACGCGACGCTATCCCGATACGACTACGATCTACGTATATAATTCGTACCTTTATCGATCGATACATTTTTACATCTAAAATTATGTATATATATATATATTTAAATAACTGCACATCTGCACCGGGCAGTTTTCTTCGTCGTAGTTTGATCAATAGCGGTTTATAACAATTGATGTATATCTTAGCGGCGTCCTTGGTAAGCGTCGATGTGCACCGTAGTGATGTGACAGCATGTCGATGTAGCGTCGACTGGGTGGTATTTACTATATTCAACATTCGCTTATATTGACTACTTTTAGGTAAAATAATTATGATGCATATTTTTAACACAATATATACATTTGCAAAAACTGTGTTAATCTGTTACAAATGTTGCTTTTTAAGTTACATCGAAATTCATGAGGATATGGCTAGGAAGGGAGTAAACAGTGAAGAAGAATAATACATACTGCACCGGCCCCAAATAATATACAGCGGTTACAAGCTTTTAACTAAGAAAAATTACATATTAATTTCTGTCACGCTACTTCGACACGCAGGTCACAAACTATAATGTAGGAACTAGGCAATTTGTCCTGTTACATGCGAGGTCTCACTCGCACATTCAGGAAAGGAAAGAGACAGTATTAAATAGTTACATACACTTTTATCGATAACCACAGACTTAGTACATCACTTAAAAATTATACTTATTCGATGTACGTTAATTCAATTGTTAAAAATCTCATGTATCTCAGGTACAGTATACTCTAACAATATAAGAGTACAACCCACAGACTTCATTTATTTATTATATTCACATTTATTTATCACTTTTGGTTTACTGATACATTTTTTTTTTACATTTTTAAATATAAATTTTACTTCCGAATTCGAGTAATACGACAAATGGTAATAAATATATATATAAAAGGCTGAATATACAATGTCCAAATGATTTTCATTCAAAGATATAAATTAGTCGATAATCTATCGATATCGATAACAGTGCACAATAATCTTACATAAAATTAAAATTCAATCAATGAATTAATAATTTCAGTTTATTTATACAAAGAATCGAACGATCAAGTCGTTATTTATATTACAAATATAACAATTTCAGTCGAAAAGATCTATCGTCTTATGAGGCTTAGTACGCGAGACTTTGTAAATACGTTTTAGTAATGTTTTATTACTAAATATAATTACTTTTGTACACTTAATAAGAAAATGTACTACAATATACACATATACACTGCGAACTTTTATGGTAAGTACTGGCGACACAAGCAATAATCGATGGGTGACCAGTGGCATTGATTACAGTAATTAGGCTCGCACAACTAAAATATTAATTTGTTCATAGTCAATCTTCAGTAAGTTTGTATAAGTATTTTAGTTAGGTTTAGCGACGGAATTGATCACATTTAATCTCTTAAAAACCTCGTATTGATTAGACAACGATTTTATTCCATTTTTTTAAATTTAATTATTGTAGTTATCGCCATTATTTTTTATAGTTACAATTTGTACACATCACTAGTGCAACGGAAAAGCGTGTCTCACTATAAATATATGTTCTAATCAGTACAAGGTTCATAAGAATTTTTTACTGAAAATTGATCACAATTTAATATATAAAACTACCAATATTAAGGTACCACTATTATGAACGTTCGTTCATAGTTGGTATTGCTTCGATGAGGGTGTATTATAACGTAATTTATACAACGGCAATGGTATAATACGTGAGCGCGTGGAGCGAGCGGCCGCGGAGAGAGAATCGTCCGAGTCGTCGAACGTCGCTCTCGAACTTAATCTCGTATACAAAAATATTTGGTAAATTTTATCGTTCGAGTCGCACAATAAACTCAGACGCGCGTCGTCGAGAGACACATCGAGGTGACGACTCGTACTCGATGTGTCGAGGCGATTTCATTTCGGTGGGAGCGGACGAGCGCGGTCGAGCTCGACGACGGTCATGCGGGAAAGCTATAGAGGCGTGCGACGCTCGGGCGGCTCTCTCCCCGGGGCGGCCGGGGGCGCGCGTCACACCGCCGCCTCCTCACCTGCGGCGGGGGGCGCGGGCGGCTCCTCCTTGGCGGGCTCGGCCGGCTCCGGCTCGGCCGCGGGGGCGGGCGCGGGGGCAGGGGGCGCGGGGGACGTGGCGGGGGGCGCAGGCGGGGCGCTGGGCGCGCGCTGCGCCGGCTGGTCGAGGGGCGCGAGGGGAGCGAGGGGCACGGCGGGGGCGGCGGGCGCGGGCGGCAGCGTGCGCGGCGTGTCGAAGGCGAGAGGCAGAGGCTGAGGCTGGGGCGGCAGCTGCGCCTGCGGCTGAGGCGCGGCGGGGGGCGGCGCGTGCGCGGGCGCGGGGGAGGCGTAGGGCCGGTAGGGCCGGTACAGCAGCGGCGGCGGCAGCAGCGGGCGCGGCAGCGCGTACACGGGCGGCGGCAGCAGGTGCGCGTGCGGGTGCAGCGCGGCGGCGCAGAGCGCGCGCTGCTCGTCACGCGCGCGCTCCTTCTCCCGCTCCCGCGCTCGCTCTCTCTCCCGCTCCCTCTCGCGCTGCTCCTTCTCCCGTTGCTCGCGCTCTCGCTCCCTCTCCCTGAAATAGCATGGTGATGTTGCTATTTGTCCTCGTTAAACTTTTACCCCTAACTGCTATAAATTAGACTTTTTAAAATAATAAACAGCGAACGACGATTCATTAAATAATAATTTTAAATCTATTTTTTCTACATTAAAGATATTCACTTAATACTATTAGACGAGTCTTTATTTTATTAAACACGAATCCTTTTAAATTGCATCAAACAATTTCGTTGCTTATTATATTGCTGTCACAATAATTTAACTAAAATAAACTTGTAAATAATAAATTCTAATCAGTTATAAACTTTAACAAGAAATATCTGACCTTTCTCGTTCCCGTTCTCTTTCCCTCTCGCGCTCTCTTTCTCGCTGCAAAGCGATTTCCTTGTCGCGCTCCTCGTGCATGGCGTGCGCGGGGTGCGGCTGGTGCGCGGGGTGCGCGGCGTGGGGCGCGTGCGCGGGGTGCGCGGAGTGCGCGGGGTGCGTCGCGTGCGCCGTGTGCGCGGCGTGCGCGGAGTGGGCGGGGTGCAGCGACAGCGGAGGCGCCAGTTGCGGGTACAGCGCGTACGGCGGTAGCCAACCCACGCCCACGCCGCTGCGGAACACGCGCTCCAGGTACATCTGCTCCTCGGCTGCTAACCTGCACACACCCCTCACATAAATACACCCTTCCCACTACACTCACACGATGAGAAAGTGAACGATGCAATAAAAAATAAAATTTATTTGTTCAAATGTAACAAACACCGAAAAACAGATGACATAGCCTGAAAGAATAATAAATTCGACAACCACATTTCTAAATAAAATATTTTTTCATTTTTATGTAAATTCCAACCAGTTTAATAACAAATTATAATTAACAGCCATAATTAGCCAGCTGATTATCGTGTCGTACGCCGCAAAGCCACAAAGCCAAAGTGAAAATAATCAAACCCACATTTTAAAAATGATATTTTACAACACGTAAGCAATAAAAGGTATTTCAGTTTTCATAAAAAGCAGTAGCTTTTATCTGTCCTGAGTACGTGTTTTAAGTGGCTCTGCTAGGGAGTATGCTCCGCAGCAGAGCCAAAATCGATGCTCATTATTTTGTTACCTAGTGTACGTACAGCAATAAGTACATTATAACTGATCAGTATTTTTATGGCGGCTCTGTGGCTGAGCACGACACTGATAATCGTGGTGGTATCTTCGATCAAAGGACATTCACGTTTGACCATCTGAAATGTGCCGTATCCCCAGCTCTCTTAGCCTATCCGTTTGCCTCACCACAATACTTCTGTTTACCGTCTAAATACCATTAAATTCCCAAGGATCAGGCATCAGGCAGGTGGCCGGCCTGGTTACACCCTGGTTATTGAATGGTTAAAGTTATAATCCTGTCAGCCTTCTGTCTCTCTCTGGCTATAAAATATGAACGAACGTTTGTGTAACACCTTTTATATGTCACAGTTACAACATAGTATTTATGACACATTATTCTGTTTACCTGTACTGTAGCGCCGCGCTGGAGTATATACTTGGATGTGCGTACGGAGAATATGCCGCGGGCTCCAGCAGTGGGAACGACGCAGCTGGGTGGGATAACCTATAAAATACATCATGTTATATTAACATTTCGCTTGCTGACTATGACTCTGTAATGTTTCGAGAATGTTAGTCTAATTAATAACGTTTCATGATCATCACCATTAACAGCCTTTCATGGTCCACTGCTGGACATAGGCGGCTTCGGGCTACTATATCACGCTGGCCGACGGGTTGGTATAGGGTCTGTTTCAAGTTTTCCTTCTTTTTGCAGTGCGGTTGTTCTGCGTAGTTTGCCCCTAAGTCGGCTCTTAGAACACCCACAGGATGAAAAGGGATGGTGACTCTCCGTTTAACGTCTCCACACGTACAAAATAACGTTTAGTTATGAAAAAGGGGGCATTTAGTTATCTGTATTTGTAAAATATACCTGCCCAACCTTTAAAGACTCGTCGATCATTATCAATCGACATTTAAGACGTAAGCTGAGGATTTTTTTTGTTGACAGGGTGGAAATCCCTTCGGATCTCCAGGCCCTTGGGGACGCATCGTGACAATGTAGGAGCTGGAAGTATGTGATATTTTTAGTAAAAACCACCCCGATGGCCGGTCTCAGGAATTTAGTTAGTGTTAACATTCTTGAGGACCTTGAAATCTGATGGTCCGGGTCCTGGGGTGGACCCCTCATACAAATCATTTGGCAAATGCGAAAGATTTTAGTTTTCCGTTTGTTTTTACAATAAAATATAGCTTTTCTAGTTACAAAACAAAAACTGTGCAGAAAATTTGTCAACATTCCTATTTTCAGGACAATTATTTAAATTTTAATTAGGGCTATAATGCGTATTATTGAAATTTATGAATTAACAGAATTTTCTTTATTGAACACACAAAAAAGGTAAATGTTTACAACATAATAGTTAATGATAAAGATGGATAACTAGGCTGCGCTCGCGCCGGATAAGTTAACTTTTTCTATAAATGCTTTAGTCAGTGCTCAGCTTCACTCATAATGGATGCTCTACAAACCACTCCGCTTTTCACTTGGCGCACCAAGGCGCAATTTTATTTTTCAGTGCCCCTTACCCCGGGATTAGAGGGGGAAGGGAAGTGTGGACAAAGGTCACCTTCTTAGCTTGGTAAAATGCCACGAAAGAATGGCTTAACACCAGTATACCGATATGTGACAAAGCATGGAACGATATATCAATTTCTAATAGCGCTTAACAGAGTTCACGCAAGTTGAGAGTATCCCTATCAAATAGCAATAGTAGTATTGGTAGAGAGGCACGTACCTATCATCAGGTCGGTAAGGTTGGAAGCCGCTGGCGGGCAGGTGGTGCGGTGATGCCCGCTTGGGCGGCTGGGGCGGCGGCTTGTCCTTGACGTCGCGCGCTGTGACCGCGCTGCCTGCGCCGCCTGAATCGTACCACTCGCATCGTCAGCCACGGCGGACTCATGCTAGCTCAGCGTTCAGCTCTCATACACATGGGACACCATACGTTGGGTCAAATTTAGGTATGACTATTCAGCCGGTTGAATGATTAAACTTTTCTTCAAAAAAACTCTAATTATTGCAATAGTAATGATACTTTAGAAAAATTAAACACGGTAGGGCAAGTTTTACCAAACCATTGTAGTATGGCAACTAGGGCAGTAGGAAAATATCCTATATACTGATTGCTGTGACAGGTACAGTTGTTAAAAACTCATAAAATAAAGCACCAATAAAATAAAGCAAAAAAGATTTGTGAGGGGTATGGTTCATATTTAACCAATTTTAAGTTGCCATTTTTCAACACAGGGTATTCGTATTCCTCATTGTAGTTTTGAGGAAGAAAACAATTAAGAACTGGCTGGATGTGATACGTTATTTATAGTACTTGGATGACCCATGATGGGAAATTTTCTAAAAACGAAACTCGTTTGAAGCAATAAACTTAATGGGAATAACTATACATATAATTGGTGCCCAATAATAGAATTTCGGTTTTAAATTATTTGGAAAATATGTTGTTTCAAAAAAATAGCGGCGTATATACCGTCTTTTTCGTATACCTTGATAATTAAGGAAAGATTTGTTGTAGGTGTAAAGAGCTGAACGCAATAAAACATGAATAAACAAATAACACAAAAAAATCCGAAACAGACATGTTTCATTATATAAAAAAATGGTGACCCTTATTAATAAGGGTAAAACTTAAAAATTAAATTACAATGATAATTATTTGATCTACTGTATAAGTAAATGTTTGACAATTATACGAAATAAGATTGACAAGAGTAAATAGTTGCCAGATAAAAAAATAGAGGTGTTTTTTTTACTCTGGTCAACCATCACAATGTATGTAAAAGTAACTAAAATCTAGCGAGACAATATTGTATCTGATATTGTTTATATCACGTATGGACAAGTAGTAAACCCAACAAGTGTTCTGCTGTGGTTGAAGAAAATAAATTAAAAAGGATGAGCACACAACGCGAATCGTGAACAGTGTAAGAAAATTTGCGAGTGAGCACTTCTTTGAGGCAGTACAACATGGGAACATAGATGCAACAGGTGTGCTGTAACAGGTTTACGGTAATTACTTCAATACTAAATTTCCCATTTTATTACGTCTTTTAATACACAAAGTTTAAATTACGTTTACATAAAGTTTTTTTTTTTGTCAAATTTTTGACAAAAACCAACCGTCTTGTTCCTCATTTCTGTCTCGTCTCGTTTGCCACTGTTTACGACTCGGTTATGTTAGGGAGTATACAGGTTAGCTACGATCACTCACCGTCCTTCGCCTCGGGGTCCGCGTTCTTGGCGAGGTTGCGAAGCGCTGCAGCGAAGGGACCGCCTTTGTTCGGAGGGACGGCCTCGCGTTTTGGGATCTTGTTTGCGCTCACACCTGAGGACAATATGATGGATATCAAATAAATGTGTATTGCAGATATTTATTAGGATACTAGCTGATCCGGCAAACGTTGTATTGCAACAAAAAAAAATTAGGGATGGGTCACCCTTACCATTCAAAATTGTGAATCTAAACCATTCCCAGATCCCCTTGCACACACAAAAAATTTCATCAAAATCGGTCCAGTCGTTTGAGAGAAGTTCAGTGACATACACACTCACAGAAGAATTATATATATAAAGATTTGAGGAACAGTAAACCTATAGAAATGAGACTGAGCAAAAAAGGTTCAATCGGTAGTTTACAAGCTACCATTTTAATAAATCTAGCAAACAGTTAAAACAAAACTAGATCAAAATCTTTTACTTCAGTTAAAAGAATTCAAATATAAAAATACTACTTACGAAAGTTTAATTCTAGATGAGAATGTGGGACATAATTAAATATTTTATGTGGGTATTCATCAATACGTATATATGACGAAGAGATTTATTGGGCTATTTAATTATACTGTTATCTGTTGCCACCTGTTGCTGGCAGACGTTATTTATTTTAACTGAAGATTATTTTCATATTAACGTTACTTTTTCATAGTAACGTTCGCACCTTATAAAAAAAACAAGGTAGCTCCAAAATCAATTATATTCCTTCCTAAATTGAATAACTATCAACCACAGCGGTTGCAGTCAACTTGTCACGGTTCCACATAATTATATCTTTTCAAAGGCGGAGCGCGTGCCCGTTAAACGTCAGAAGCAGACTTACACCATCTGTTCACACCCTTGCCCTCGCGTCTCAAACCCTCTGTATTATATTTATTATACTGTCGAATATAACAAAGTGTGTTATTAATTGTTACATTAAATGAAACGGATGTGTTGAGCTTGTGTAGTCGATTTTAATTTGGTTTGGCTTCGTTAGATGGCGTCGTGCTACTCTTCTGACGATGTTATGAACCTCCGCTAATACATTACGGCTTACCAGTTTAATAAAACTAAACGCTTAGTAACTCTAATGTTTTAAAGCATGTTTAAAGATGACGATATGACAGTTACTTGAGACTTTGAGGGAATCCGAATTAAAAACAAACAGCTTAGAAAAATATACATTTGAATCCTTAGCCTTAAGCATTAACATCATCGGTAGAGACGACAGATACTAGAAACGTCAATGGAGTGACAAGCATTTCAACTCTCGTAACGTATGCCAGCAACAGGTGGCAAGGACCTCATGATAGCAGTTTAAATAAGTACTGCAATAGCGTGTGGCGTGAGTAAGAAAACTACTTGTTTCATTAATGAAGTCGCACAGATTGCACTTAGTCAATTAATATGCAAGTACGTAATGAGGCCGAGGATCTAGAAAATAAGACAAAAAAAAACATTTACGTTTTTCTTCCTGCCTCACCTCACCATCTATCGTGTCCTCATTAACGCGATATTATGACTTATCTTCTTTTTCTACTAACAGAAAATGGTTGACAATATGAGAAATAGTGACGTCATATTATATAGTGATTCCTAAGTGTGTTTAGTCGTTATTATATTAGTATAGTGTACTGTCTTATTCAGCTTGTAAGCGCCTGTTAACAAAAGGTCGCGAGTGGGCACCGCTCCGGGCGGCGTAATTGGCCTCTTGATCAATGTGGACTGTACTATATGTAGTGATGTTTTATATTGATGAATAGGGTTACCAGTACTATTAGAAGGATAGGGTTGGCAAAGCGCAAATAATATAGATAACCGCTTATAGCCAGGTAGGCCATGGTTTTCTTTGAAAAACCCTTAGCCTTTTAAAGATATTGAACCTGAATCCTCATAATTTGCATCCACATTCAGTCGGTTTCCATCAATACACAAACGAAAAATAGAACTATTATTTTCTGTTGTGTCAAGATTCTTACCCAGTTAAACTGCTCAAATTGAACAGAACTATAAAGATAATTTGCCACCTGTAGTCTATTCTTTACAGGCATATCTTTAGAAGTATAAGTGAGTCTGTCCAGTCCACAATTAAACGGAAAATAGTCCTGATTTGGGCATCAGAATTGATCACACTCTGACTCAACACTTGGCGACTGTAGGGCAATTTCTTACGAACCTCATAAAATTCTATTTTTACAGTTTCGTAGTAAACGGCACGCAGTTGCCTATAAACAAAATATCCATGATGGCTTCCGTGTCTATCGCTCAATGACAGATACAGCTCATATGGGTGTCGTAAAGTAGTTAATCAAGAAGCAGGGAGTGAATAGAAGACATAACATAACAGAGTTCTATGTAAGAAAATCCCAAAAGAATTTTCCAAAAGAAAGGACGTAAAACTCATCAAACCCTAAAAAGGAAGTATCAGAAAACATAACACGACTATTTCTTTCTTAAAAGGTTCTGTATTAAATGCTGTTTCCCGTAGCTTTGCTATTTCTAATGTGGATTTTGTAAATTTTGCCGGACTAAAAGTTGCGTATGTGGTAATATAGACTATAAATCTCTGTACCAAATTTCTGTGACCTATATCGCAATATTGCTCGCCGTAATGACGACAACCTGGAGCGTTTGATGGTGACAGCAGGGGTAAAAGGGAAGAGACCCAAAAGATGGTCAGACCAGATCGCTGAACAGCTGGAAACGCTAATAAGTAGCGCAATCCACCAAGCGACTGACCGCAGCCGATGGAAGCAGATGGTTGACAGGATGAAAAAGAGCCACGATCCTCAGCAGTGAGGGATCGACTAGGAAGTAGATATCACGATAGTTAGTTTGGCAATTGTCGATCGCACATTCACGGTTTAGAATCTTATAGTGTACATATAAGTTCAAAATACAAAGTAACAAGGATCAGGTTCGGAACCGAATTTGATTCAGTAGCCATAGTTTGAGTTTATTTCACATCAACTCGACCGCCATGGTGAGCGCGTTCGGCGTCGCGATTGGCCCGCAGTGAATCTCCACCAATCGCAACATTGAACTCGCTCGCCGTCGAAAGCGTGTAGATGTGAAATAAACTCCCTCTAGGGCCTGTAGATAACCCGCTTCAAGACATACCGGCTGCGGGAGAACCATGCTGGGATGTTTATAAAGCTGGTGTACACAGTCAAATGGAAGTAAAAACTACTAGCTGACAACTTCGTTTGCGTGTCAATGGAAATTATTTCTTCCCCGTTCTTGCAGCAGTGCACATTGATGCTCTTCTCCTATGGGTCCTCGCGTGATGTTCTATAGCCTATGGCCTTCCTCAATAAATGGGATATTTAATACTAAAAGAGATTTTCTATTCCAACCCAACAAACTCTGGCTTTAAAATATTAGTATAGAGTCTGGTTCTTCGACGTGCTGAGATCTGCGGTATTGAAGCATATATAATGCGACGTCAATTACGCTGGTGTGGTCACGTGTTCCGTATGCCAAATGAACGGATCGCCAAGTGCATCTTTTATGGCGAGCTTCAAGAGGGTAAGCGCAAGCATGGCGGACAGCTCCTGCGATACAAAGATGTGCTTAAATGGCATATGAAAAGCTGCGGTATTGACCCCTTATCGTGGGAGTCATCTGCGGCAAACCGCCCGGAATGGAGACGTCTCGTAAGGCAGAAGATCGACGCCTTTGAAAGCTCACGTAAAGACGAGCTCGACACAAAAAGAGACGAGCTAAAAGCCAGACCACCAACAGCTTTAAGTTACCACTATAGTGGCGGAGTTCTCACTTGTCCAAAATGCTCTAGAACTTTTAAGGCCAAAATTGGCTACAACAGCCATATGCGAGTACACCACCGCGCGGACCAACGAGACGCCATCTGCTGAGCCTGTCCAGCAGTCGCTGTAGCCGAAATCGGCTCGGAGAGATTATTATAGAGTGTAGATTAATTATGGAAATTGACCCGCTTTCTTTTCTCGAGAGAGTACCTTTTCGAGAGTCTGACTGTTCATAGACTAGCCTGGGTGTGAAATATCACGAAATTCTAATATATAGAATCTTCTCGTTTTCTCCTCAATTTTTGTTTGTTTGCACTAGTTTACGCCCTGTGCCATAAAACGCTGGGGATTTTTTGAAAACTTACTAGTGTGATCTGTGTTTTAGGACACCTGAGTCTGGGACTTGGATATCCTGAAACACAACAAGTTTAATTAACAGTTTCAATTTACTCCTATACTAGGAATAAACACTGTATCGTGAGGACTCTACAGACAATTATAAAACGGACATACAGAACACCCAGACTCTGAACGACAATTTGTGAATCACACAAAGTGTTGTCCCAAGTGGGAATCGAACCCAAAACACAGCACCTTAGGATGCGGCGAGGTTGAGGGGGAAGTGTTTTCCCCCTGGGATAGGGCCTGACTAGGCATGGTGTCAATTCGGGGAGGACCTGAAATAACATGGTCCAGGTCCTCCCAGAGTAGGGCATATGAGGCCGGCCGTCGGGGTGGTTTTTAGTGGAATTACCACATACTCCTAGCTCTTAGCCCCGAGGAGCAGGAGATCCGAAGGGATTATCCACCCCGTCAAAAAAAAAAAATAGGATGCGGCGAGGTGACCGTGCAGTCAAACAATTCTTTTTTTTTCCAGATGTTTGTTACATAGTCTTGTTCTAACTACACAAGTATAACACAGTATGATCTTAACGTTCGCTGAACGCAATGTTCGCACAAATGAACCGCGTCCTTACACCGTAACTGCGAGGCGCGGGGCACATTAATCTCACGGGTCAATTGCCCGGGCAATTGCTAGTCGGACATCACTAACCAGAATAGAATTCGATAGAGATAGAGCTATACATAAGGGTGGGCCCATCTTGGGTCTCTAGGAAGAGATCTGAGTGGCACAGTTTAGCGAAAATCATATCTAAAATTATAAATTCGAACGTTTTTTATGTTATGATTACACACAACTACTACATAACGATGAAAGGATCTGTCCAGAAGTGGTTTTTTTAATCTTGAAAAATACCAGTGGCGTAACAGTATTTCCATATAAGCCATACATGACTCAAGTTAAATCTTACATTGGGTGCCAGAGCTCGACTGCTTAAGTTTTCACTGATGCTGTTGTGATAATATGTATGTATGTAAGCATTGTACTTCTTTTCTATGTCAATAAAAATATTATTATATTATTATTATTATATGTATGTATTTAGAAAATGTATCAATATTAGTTCTACTAATATTAAACTTGTTATATCGTGTCGCTAACCCACAGGAACAGCAGGAACTACCTTAGTGACATTAGAGCTTTCCTATTCAGATCGTCCATTTCTGACGAGAACATATATTTATTTATTTGGATCGCCAATTATAGTTAAGTTATAGGCAATCATGACTAACATAACTTGTACCATTCTACAATAAAAAAGGCATAACAATAAAACAAATTAAAGAAAATGAAAACTATTAGGTAAAAAAAGAAAAAAAGAGGGTTTTATATATATATATATATATATATACTAGCTGACCCGGCGAACTCTGTTCCGCCTTAAAGGCAATAAATAAGCCGATTTTCGAATTTAGTAAGTTAATTTATTTCTTAGAAAAAAAATGAAGTACATTAATCATTTATTATTGTTTCTACATTTCAGTACATAGGTTGCTCTTCACTTAAGTACCTTATGATACACGACATTTTTTGTTTTCTTATCAGGCGCAAAAACAAACAACGCAGATAGTCTTCCGATCAATACTCAACGTTGCAATGTGTCTTAAACGTTTTAGAAATAAGTGGTGAATATGGAACAATCCAACTGTTGTCGACAACGAAATCCATTCTTTTCACTTTTGTTGTGACAGTTCCACCGTTGCCATCTGGTGATCGACGCCAATACAAAAAAAACGGAATAAATAGTATCCTATGTCCGTCTCCTGGCTCTAAGCTACCTCCTCACCAATTTTCAGCCATATCGGTAAAGCCGTTCTTGAGTTATAAATAGTGTAACTAACACGACTTTCTTTTATATATATAGATGTTCTATATATCACCTATATATTGAATAGTCCGTGATATGTGGTTCTTGATGAATCTATATATATATACAGAACAACAAAGAGAAGGAACACTTGAAACAAACCCTATACCAACCCGTCTGGCCAGCGTGGTATAGTAGGCCAAAATCTCCTTTCTTAGGAGAAGCCTATGTTCAGCAGTAGACTGTTACAGGCTGTTGATGATGATGATGATGATATAGAACATAGTTTAAAAAATAAATTACCTACGGATTAAATGTGATATTCTTTTTTATTCGTTCTCTGTACAACCACACATACATTTAGTAATTTGACGTGGTAATCCGAGTATTATTCAGGTCGGTATTCACTTCGTTTTAAATCTGTAGCTCAGAGCACATTAAACCAGCGAAAAAAAATTATTATTGGCTGACATAAACTGACTGTCATTAGTATTTTACGACAGTCATTAAACAGCTTCAAGTATTGATCGAACTTTATAAATGTAAATATAATTTCATCGATTATGTGAGGTCTACAAAGAGTTATTTTTATTTACATTAAGTTTTTTCTTTCTTTAATATGACCCTAACGATGTCTGTATTATTTTTAGAATATTCTCATGTGTATTTTGCTTTAAAGGGTAAAGCAAAATGTTGTTTTTTATCATTTATTCAAGCACAATTTACACAAAATTGGTAAACATAAAGGTACAATACGCTTCATTAGCTAATAAACGGCTTGAACTATTTCTTAATTAACCTAAAATATTTTTGGCGCAATTCAGAGATATGTTTTTTAATTAAACAACGAATAAAAGAAGTTCGTATAATATTTGACGCTCGCCGTATTAGATACCATTGAAAAACTTTATATATACATTTCTATACATCTATTTATAGAAATAAAAATGAAATGATATTCTTTGGTATTGGTAAATTTGCCAGCTATTTTCGTGTTGAAACCTTCTCGGGCCGTCACCCCGCACACACCTGTGTCGGAAACCAACAGACTAAAGCCGCACGGTGTACCACTCTGCGGGACGGGATACTCAAAGTACCGGCAACGCAATTGTGTCTCTTGAGTCCCAGGGTTCCATGGGGGACGGTAGTCACTCGGTTGCTGTCTATCTATCTACGCAGCCTGTTGCACCCATTGCTGGGTTTAGGCCTCTTCTCTATCACGCTACTCCTGGCGGTTTTGTGCTAGCCGGATCCATTACTCAGAATGTAGTCTGACCATCGGGCAGGTGGTCTGCCTCGAGGCCGCCGCATATCTCTTGGCCACTATTCGGTAACTGCCTTAGTCCATCGGTCATCAGCCCGTCTGGCCAAGTGCCCGCTATACCATAAAAAAAGCGTTTCGCAACAAGATCATAGATCCCGGCTATTTTATTTATTTGAAACAATTTAAATCCTTAAAATTATTATTTTAAACACCGATGAAATGACAACAGAAGTAACAAAAAACAATGATAAAGCAACTGCAACCTCAATGCACCTACCTCACCAGATTTCTACACCCCCCAAAGGTTGGCTGGTAGAGAATGCCTTGGGCATTAAGCCCGCCGTTGTACATAAGTACATAAAGTTTGTAAAATAAATAAATAATATTCAGCCAAAAACGCATCAACGTTCGCGTAAGTGGGCTAGCACCCTTACAATCGTAACTCAGTAGCTCGGCGCACATTAATCTGGGAGTCAACAGCGCGGTCAATGGAACCTGCCACAGGGAACATCGTTCGGCATAATGCACGACCGACATTCCAACTGATCTATTGCTTCTTACAGATTTAATGGGATATTATCAATGGCATGTTACGATTTGAATTGACTACGTGCAAATACAAATTGACTACGTGATGGTAAGTAGTGATCACTGGGGTGCCCTCGTCACCAGCAGAAATACAGAAGCTCTTAATTAATTCCGATCTCCTGAAGGAAATCTGTTACATAAAGGGTGCAAATGGTGTATGTAATGAGATGTACCTTTAAGTAATAAATGGTACAATTAAAGTTTATGGTATGAAATAAATATTATTATTATCAATAAAAACTATCCAAAACTCGTAACGTATTACTGTCAAATATCAAGTATGAACGTAGCTTCTTTCGATTTACCTGTTGCTTGTGTAGCGTTATATGGTAACACATATGCCTTCATTTACGTAATGGCAACAGGTAGAGGAAAATATAACAATATTAATTACAAGAACTTCGTTATACGAAGTCCCTTATGCAACTTTTTAGCGGTAATCTAAATACCCTATTATTAATAGTAACGCACTTTTCGAAGAACCCCGTACATTTATAAAGCCTCTGGTCACTGAAAAAACATACAACTTTGAGGTAGAAATTAAATTAAAGGATAGTATAGTCTTCCCTTCCTTGGAATACAGTTTTATTCACATAAGCAACAGAAGAACTCAACGGAATGAATTCGTCTAACAGGACCGTCACTAGACCAATAGAATTCACAAACATCAAGAAAGCCGACTTGTAAAATAGAAACAGCAGAATACAGACAGTTGCGAGATTATGTTGATAACTTACAACACGCTAACCCTAATATGTTTAGACAGTTCTTACAGGTCCTGGGTCGCAGTCTCAATTGACCCGCGCGCGCTCAACGCTCTTCTCAACATATCGTTGTACGCGAGGCGCTTGCGCATTCCTAGATCAATTGATAAATGGGTTCAACATAAGTGGAGCAATACATGATGAAGTGTTTAGGAACTAATCGTAAAAGGCGGTCAGTCATTCATCAAATGGAAACATGAAGAATAGCATCAACCAACCTGTATTATCTGATTTAGGTTTCGTCACGGTGTGTGCCGGTTAAAAGTAAAAATGCAGTTAATTAATTTAAAATCAGTAATAATTCCAAGGTGCTATCGTTCTAAGTGTAATATTTACTATATGTGTGCGTACTATCTTCACAGATAATTTTAACCGCCTTAAAAAAAGAGAAGTCTCTCAACTTGGTTGTATTTTTTTATATCTGTCACCGTATCAGTATTTCGTCATTAATGAACCGATTTGGAATACTTTTCACGGCAATAGAATAGGTTTGCCGTCAATTACGTAATTTAAACTAAAACTTTGATTAGCAAAATGAGAGCGTTTAAAACGCTTCGGAATACGTCTAAGGGGATATGGGCGTTTTTTCTTCAAATTACAATAATTTTAATAGTAAAATTTAAATAAAGTTTTTTTTTTTAATCACAGTTTAAAACACTGTCATTTGCTATTTCATCTTGGCTGATGACTAAGTGATGAACGTTGTGGCATTTGACTATCTAAATATGTCAATGTATTTAGGCAATTGTTTAGGGTTGGGGTCGTGGTGTCAATTGACCCCGCGTGCCGAAGCTGCGCTTTCTGTCTAAGTGAGATAGATACTACGAGTACACAATACCTAAATCTATTTGTTTTGTAAACTTACTGGAACTACGATGAATAGAAGGATCTGCATTAGAAACGTGTTAGAACACGTAAAATACTGCGATAATTGTGTCTCATTACAATATTTAAAATATCTGAACCCATTATCATCTCTGTCTCTCTATCTCTCTCTCTCATTTCTCTATGAGCGTAATTTCATGGAAGAGTCGATTTTTCCTCTTTTGCGCGTGTGTCTTCGTTAGAATGACCTCGAAAGTGTACAAGATGAGGTTCCAACCACTGGATCCCAAATCCCTCGATTTTGTCATTGACTCCTATTCTGCGATAAAATATATAACAATGAAATACATTTTACATATTGCCAATTTCCCTTTACCGCTTATTTTATTTATTTTGTGTTGCCAAACCAAAAATGTTACGAGTCTCGTTAGTACCCAATCAATGATAGCGAATATGCTAGGACTGTCTAGCTGATTATTCCATCCCTAAAGTTTTATATATTGTATTATATGTGTATATATGCATGTAACTCGGCAAGTTTATATGTATGTTTATCTCAGTATGTATGTATGTATATCTGTCACACCGTTTCTATCCATCTCCTTAATTATTATTATCTCGCTATCAAAAAAAACTTAATTTCTAGTGCACCTACTCAGACATTTCCCCACCACCAGAAGGTAGACTGGGAGAAAATGTAGCATTAAGTCCGCCACTGTACAATCAATTATTATTTCTGTAAAAAGAAATGAATAAATACGAGTAATATTGAAGTATATTTATGTTCGAAGAGGCTAATGTCCAGCAGTGGATTGTGCAAGACTGCTTGACTGTATTGATTTCGAACATAAACTGTACACAAATAATAGACATTGAACAGTAATCCAACCAAATTAGGGGGTAGAAGTGTACACAAAATGAACACCGACGAGTTACAGGGAGATATGTTTGTGAAGCACAGTCAGTGGAAAAACTTCTCTACACTTGTATAATAAAGGTGAATATTGTTTGTTTTAAGGTTGTTTTACTGTTGATTGCAATAGTCTTTGTCCTCTTTGGAAGCGTGATAAGTCGAATTTGGGTTTTAGGTTATTTAATATCAGGGTAGGACACCGAGCAGAACGGAGTCTATAAATGGACGGTCAGTAACACGATATTCTTTTATACTTAGTGATGGCAATATTTTTTTTATTTAATAGGTGGGAAAGGAGCAGACTGGTAGCTGATGGTAAGTGACTTCCACCGCCCATGGAGACTTGCTACGTCAGAATTACAAGTGCTTTTGATATCTGTCTTGTGCCTTCGTGGGGGGAGGGGAGGGGGGCACGAATTAGGGAGGACCTCCTCCTCCCGTCGTAAGGGCAAAAATCCCAACTTCTTGGAAAACCTCACCCGGCTGCAGACAGTCCAAACTGGTGCTGACCGAAGTCACAATACGACTCACCTGCAGACTGATCAGTCTTAGCAGAATAGACATTCGAATAGTTGTAGGAACTATAACAGGACACATAGCCCAGTAGTGCAACGGAAAGTCATCTTTGCAGGGGATGCCTGAAAGCAGAAGAAACGGCAGCCCACGTAATCCTGGAATGCGAGGGAGTGACTACACAACGAGCAAGTATCATACTTGATATAGAATCGCTCCTTGAGGCCTGTGAACGTCCTAGAAGGCTTCTGTGCTTCTGGAAAGAGCTTGGTTGGCTCACATAGCCAATCTTTCCTCGACGCATAAAGGACCAATCTTGAGTCTAAATGCGGAAACCGGAGCCTGCAATACCAATACTAAAAAGGGTGGCAACGCAGGTGTCCATGGGGAGCGGTATCACTTATCATCAAGTGACATGTCTGCTCTGCGGCCAATACAATAACAAATACGACCTTACTTTTCTGAAACTTTATGTATAATATAAGACATAATGGTTTTAATACACTATATCATAATAATCCTACTAAAATATGATAACTAATTCTACATCGGCGGGTTTGTAACTAATCTATATCTATGTACGCGGGGGTTGACTTCTCTCAACTCAAATTAGCGCTTCAGACTGAATTAATTACCGCTCGTCGCTTCGGTGACAACCCTCGCAGGGCTGCCACCCGCCCGAGTGGATTTTAACGCAAGGTTTTGACTTAATAATGAATTATGTCCTCCGTGTCATCTTCGCAAATTGGTCGAGAGATTGATATGCTCCTGTGTATTATTTTTATCTTAATTATAATATGTTGTGACTTTGTACTGTTTTATTATTTGTTAAGTTGATTCTGGTATCCATTAAATATTACGTGGTACTAAATACAACAAGTTTAAAGTATAGCAGAATACCTTTATTAACGAGCTTCCTGTATTTTATAAAAATTTGGACACAATTCTAGTTTAGAATATAAACTGAAAAAGACTGGAAAACATTCAGAGTGAAACACTTAATTTAGCATCATTATCGTTATAAATAACCCCACTAACAGTTTCACTATTACGTGATCTCGTTAATTCCCGTACGTTTAAATAATTATCATGAACGCTGTTTATAAAAGCTAGCCCCTTTTAAAATGTAAAATTTCCATGTGTGTTTTGGATGGGTCGTTCATTTCATCATCATTGGCTCGAACTCAAGACTAGTCAAGTCTGACACATGCATCCAATCAAACGTCAACGATTGCTCTAAACTAACATTTTTATGTGTTTTTTAACACAGCGGACTGGCATTTGTTTTCAGAAATAAACGGAGGGTGACGCCTGAATAAATATATATGACTGTATCGTTCACCAGCTGTTAAGGTGGATTGGTGGTAGATATGAGGCGCGGATGATGACCCCATATACTACATGTTTGTTGTGACGTGAAATGAATTTAAATTGTTCGTTTACAGGTTTTGGACGTGGTTAAAGTGAGTATTAAACGTTGCACGGATTTATTTATTTATTACGATTCTTTATTGGACAATTTTAAGCGATGCAATAAACATAAGGTTTAGGGAAATTTAAATTGTTTCTTTATATTTAGACTCCGGGTTCCGGTAAACAAAAATTTCGGTCACGTTTTAGCATCAACATATCAAGTTATTTAAAACTATACAATTTTCGGAAAATAAGAATCACAAATTAGTTTTTTTATAGATACCTAACTAGGCAGAGCATGTACCATGGTAACCAGACTACAGATATTTATGTGTTTCTGAATACATACACATTATACATAGACTACACGAAGACACATAAAAAATAATCGTGCCAATCACACTATTATTCGTCCTTGGTGAGAAACAAACTCACGGCATGTGACTACACCAATAGGTTAGTCGAACTAGCAGTTTTTTTATATAGGGGGAAAATGCGCAGACGATCCACCCGATAGAGAGTCAATGCCGCCACCCATGAATGAATAAAGGTAAGGTTACGCTTTTCTTAAGGTTTGTAGGACATATCGGTTTGGAAATACCGTTGGCAACAATTTGTTCCACAGATTGGTTGTGCGATACAAGTGGTTTTTGAAAAGCGCACATTGGTGACTCCACCTGGGATATAAATTTTGCAGCCGGGATCTATGACGGAAAGCTGTGACCAATATGATTCCGAACAATTCCTCGGGCACTCTCCGTGATACAGAATGCGGATTCAAGCTACTTACATCTCTACGCAAAGCCAAAGGGTCAAGCCGATCGGAGATATTCTGACTATCGAGGTTTTTTATCTAGTTTAGCAGTTTCTAAGCTTTGTCAATCTAGAGCCAATATTACACTTTTCAATATTTGCAAATATAGACTGTACGCTCTTTGCTTTTAAATTTAATATGCATCGATTTAATCTTATTGATTAAGAAATCTAGAGTCTGGGAGTATGTGCGGTGGGTACGCTGTATCGTGTTAGTATTCCCTATTAACTGGAATCGCCTTATTAAATCCTTGCTATTACATTAAAGGGTATTTCTACTAGTTCCATAGTTTAATCTAACAAACAATGTTTATCTAAACTTGTACCGTACAGTATCTTCAGCAAAGCGTACCGGCGATCAATTAGTAAGTATTACAGCATCCCCAGCACAAACATTGTCTGTCTGCACCACTTGTTTCCCTGGTGATATCGGTAGGTAGAGCTAGAGGGGCGATAGAGCCGAGTCGGCGCTCTCGACCCGTCGGGGTTGCGCCCTGCGACCGGAGGCGGCTTGAGGCTGAAGCGGTAGCGGGATTTATATAAATTATGATAAGATTTCTTTTCATAAATAAAGCGTCATGAAACTTGGGTGTATGTATTTATTTTTCAGCTAAAGGCGTTTAATTTCTGATCTCCTGGTAAACACACCACTTTCTTTGAGAAAATCCTCCATAATGGGTATAAGTACAAGAGTGAACAAAAGAGCGTTACACATATCCATACGATATGCATACACGTATCCCTTAAACCCAATTTTCCTGGATGGAAAGATGTGTCATTAACGTCAAAAAGGCTGAACGGCCCTAAATTAATTTTAGCTTTCTATTCCATAAATAATTATTGGCAAAATTGACATTCACGAGAGCGAAGAAATGTAAATAATGATAATATGCCCACCACCTCATACCTACTGCGCTGAGTGTTGTTTCGATCGCTACATGGGATATTTTTTTTGTGTGATCCACAAATTGTTGTTCTGAGTCTGGGTCCTGTCCGTTTCATGTATGTCTGTAAAGTCCCCCGCGACACAGGAAATATTCCGAATGCGGGAGTTGTCTTTAAAACAAAGAAAAACGACTATCTATACTCTTAATTCTTGATTATTACTCGATGTTATGCTTTCAGTTTAGGTATTTTATTATTCAAACACTGCTATGCTTTGTGACGTAAGTAAAATTCCTGAGATCACAATATCAACACGATATAGAAATATACATGACATCTATTCCGCTTCTCTTGTGCCTTTAGCCCACAGTTAGCGTATAATATCTGCGGATTTCCATTACAGCCACCACCCCAACATATGTTACTGTTGCGTAACAGATAGTTTGACGCCTACGAATCGTTTGCCTCACTGAAGACTACTCAATGTAGGCATATTACCTATATACGTCATGTGTTTAAGATATAATTGGACATGATATATTTTGGTAAAAATAGCTCGTGAATGGCAGCACGTTATACAAGAGTAAGAAGAGAAGTAATTTTTATGTTTGGCAAATTAATTAAATACGTAGTTAATTAAAATCCTTTGAAGTACCAAGTAACAAGGGCAAATTAAAATCTCCATCAGAAAATTCGAAGGTATGTACTTTACACACCTATCGTGAGCGCGTAATTTCCATAAACATTATTATAAATTTAAATCTATTCGCGAAGAATTCAAGGTAAACAAAAAGAAACCTACAATTTTCGCTTTGCTAAGTTTAAAAAGTTATGTACGTGATGTTCTTTTTCCTATTATTAACATTTAAATAAAAATATATAGTAGGCCAAAATCTCCTTTCTAAGGAGAGGCTTATGTCCAGCAGTGGACTGTTAAAGGCTGTTGATGTGTGATGAAATAAAAATATATTTAACTGAGCACTAAAAATAGGTAAAGTTGTTCGCATGTCCGCTCTGCTACATCCATAGTCTTGAATTGCGGGGCATAGCAGTCTGTTACCAACTTCATTGGGATCAAGGCGATTACTGTTAGTAATCGTGGTCCCTCGCCACTTCGAGCGTACAAAACCCCTTGATACCGCAACGTAATACATACCTAACAAACGAAAGTATCACCCATATAATCTGAACTTCCTCGCTCCTCGCAACCCTACTCTAACACACCATCGAGGGTGGGTACTCCATCCGTCGGGAGGTCAATGTAAGTTGTTCTGTACAGTGGCCGCTTACGACCTTACGTTTCACAGCGAATCAATTTCCATTTGGGCGCCTTTCGTCGATTGCGTCACTCGAGAGTGAACTCAGCGAAGGCTACAATAAAGTATAATTTACACAGACACGAATTTCATCGAGATTTCCAAGGGTTGTTTGTTGAAGTAATACGTGATTTGCGGTGTCGACTTCGGAGAGCTTCGATTTTCACGGTACTTCACGGTTCTTATTCTTTAGGCGGTAAGGGATATATTGGTGAAGATAATTCGTGGATGTTCGTCGAGGTTTTAATTAAAAGTTGAGCGTTGAGAGTATAAAGTGATGCGTATAGGCGTGTTATTAGATAGGTGCGTCTGTTGAACGTTGTGATTTGATGACACCGCACTTTAGGAGCGATGATTTGTTTGATGGGCAACAGGGGCGAGTGGGAGAATTGAATTGTTCGATGTCTGACGCGAGACTACTCCACTTTATCAGTATCGATGTGAGCAATTTGAAAATTGAATCATTGTAGATTACCGTTGATAGGAAGGAACCCCAGAGGGGGGCAACATTTTAATCGTTGAAAGTTTTATGAGTAAATCATCCAGTAATTTTTATTAAAGGAAGATATCTAGTATAGTTTTTATACCAGATAGAAGGGAGGTGGAAGTTTGTATGGGGAATCAATAACTGCTGAACCTATGCTATTTCTTACCGCGATAACTGACCAACAAGTGGGCGGAGCCGCGGGCAAAAGCGAGTCAGTTATAGTGTAGATTTAATTAATGACAAGCAAAATGTCTTTTATTAGATTTAATTATAAGCCGCTGGATTTTATGTTCCTGAATTTGAAATAATCAGCATTTCCGAGAGACATTACAGTAGACATTTTAACGTAATTTCTCATGTCCTGTCGGTCCGTCTGGTTGAGAGATGTCAAGCCTGTCCTGGTCGGAAGAGAGTCATGGTCACAGTAGCGAAACCACTCAGTAATTTATTACCGGTGTTACACGAGTTAAGGGGTGAGTGAGTGCCACATGTGTTAAGAATTTCCAATGGCTATGATTAGAGAAATAAATAGAATTTTTGTTTAATAGTTCCACCTTCATTAATGCAAAAGTAATTGTCATTTTTTCATACACTAATCCGCCGTGGCAATCCAAAGACTGTAACTCCACTTATAGTGTTTTGCCTTAACAACGCTCAATCAGTTTCTTTACGTCGGTTTAGTACCCCTGATCAACACTTTTGTTATTCTAAAGTGTATTTTAGAAGAGACAATAATTTAAAAAGTACTGTATTGTATTGAAATAAAAAAAACTGTAACAAAGCTTTCGTCGTTTTCAAAAGTTACAGTGTTTTGGATTGGCACGGCAGAGGTATATTTCTAAAATTAAAATAATAATAGTTTAAACAAACAGACTCCATGACATGAGTAAACTGAATTAACAAGTAGCAAATAAATTTTAATATTACATGTTTGTGTTGTAAAAAAATTTAATTACTTTATTAAACATTGAGGCAAACAATAAACAGTTAGTGTGACTGCACGGATGGCGTAGTGGTTTAAGCTTCCTACGACGCTGAGTGTTGTGGGTTCAATCCCCACATTGGACGACACTTTGTGTGATCCACTAATTGTTGTTCTGAGTCTGGGTGCTCTTTGTGTACGTTTCATGTATGTTTGTTAAGTCCCCCGCGACACAGGAATAATGACGGGAGTTGTCTTTTTTAAAAAAAAGAAAAAAAACGACCCCCGGTTTAGCAGTCAGGGTCACTAACAACTAGACCAACAGGACGTCAAGAGCCTCACGGCATTTCTTCTATACAAAACTCTTTCAATATCACACACAGTCTAACTGATATGGGCAAGTTTTTGCCTATATCTCACATGCTAACTTTCGAAGTGGATTTAGTTGGTGGTTCCGTATCCTCAGTCAGATCTAGGCTAAGATATTTGTTTTAGCTAATAATTTCATTGTTTTTCAGTTTATTGCGTAACTCAAGCTTATCAATATTTTTATTTTATTATATATATTCTTTTCGTCATCATCAACAGCCGTTAACAGTCCACTGCTGGACATAGGCCTCTCCTTAGAAAGGAGATTTTGGCCTACTATACCACGCTTGCCAGTCGGGTTGGTATAGGGTTTATTTCAAGTTTTCCTTTTCTTTGCAGTGCTGTTGTCCTGCGCAGTTTACTGCCTTAGTTGTCTCTTACGACACCCATGGGATGAACAGGGGTGGTGACACTCCGTATTTTTAATCCGTCACCACACGGACAATATATATATTCTTTTAATAATTTCAAAATCTGTTTTAATACTAGCTATGTAAAGTATTTGCTCTGTTTTATGTAGTATATTCTAAGTTGTTAGGTATGAATTGTTATGATAAAATATGTATGTGTTGCTAATAATAAGCACGCAGGATTCATATCCAGTAGAATAGTATTGTATTCATGCTTGTCGTACATTTGTGATTGTACCTACATCAGTTTTGTGAATTAAATAAAAAAAAATGTCGTCACTTCGATTTAACAAGCCTTACTGCCAATAAATACCTGTCTACTGCCTACCCACATACCGCTCCATTACTAAAATCACATAATATAAATTATCGCGTACAGCGGGGGCGGTAATTGGCGGGCCGGCGGGGCGACAAATCTGACGGCCATTTCCGGCCGGATCCCGTTACACCCCGTCACTCCCCACCCCTAAAGCTACCCGGTTGCCTCCCGACTACGTTTAGCGATGCTACCCACTCGGGTGCCGGGGTTACAAACAGAAGCTGACGTAAGGGATAAGATATCGCGAGTAGCACTAACAGGTTGCTATCCCCTCTATGGTATGTTTGTTGTAACAAAGAATAAATCGCTACAAATTCGTGACGTAATACGTTGATACATAGGCTTTTAGACACACTTCTGACTTCATGTTTTATTTAAGAGCAAATTTTCGCTAGGATTTTTTTTCAGAACACATTTGTTAACAGTAAGTATATTAAATTTCCAAATAAAATAAATACGTTACAGAAACACACTTAAAAAGTTCACCGTTTCCATTTATCAACTTTTTGCAAATGTGGTATATAGGCGGACTTGATGCCTAAGCATTGTCCACCAGTCAAGCTTTGGGTGATGCAAAGGAGGTGACACTTGAAAATTACGTTAGTACATTTTAAAATAATTAGAATTCAAACTAAACGAGTATATAATACACAAATTTACATAAAACTTCAGTGGAAGCAAACCCCGCTGTCGCTTACGTCTTAAAGACACGCAACAAGGAGTCGGCAGTGGCTGTGTGCGCGCGCAGCCTGATAGGGTGACGATGGTATCGCATCGTTAGGAGACGTCCCGGTCGTAACCCCCGCGCCTATACACTCACGGTTTATTGGGGAAGCTTACGTTTCGCCCCCGATACTGATGTTATATTCTCTGAAAGAATATTGCGGAAATAGGATGTGTTATTGTAATGAAATTCAGCGAACATTGACAGTAGGAAAATGCTTTGATTTTTTACGATGAAAAATGGCAATATTTTTATGACGCAGTTGAGATTTTTTACACAATGATTACCTTGTAAATTGTATTAAGTATTATTGAACAGTCGGTTGCACTACCTAATAGAATTTTCGCGATTATGGTAACTTATGTTTTGGTATTCACAAGCCAAAAACGTTCAGGATAAGATTTTATGAGCTTTTTTTTTATGGATAGCAAATACATCGCGTAAAATGCACATAAAAATATAACCAGTATCAGTCAATATCAGTCGAAGTGAGAACTTTCATAAAAACGTGCACCGAATACATTTGCCTGTCCTGATCCTATGTTTTTTTAGTGCAGGTAACGGCACTACATCTTATAGTAATCATTTGAACAGACTGATGTCATACATCATAAATCGATGGGCGGTATTAGACCTGACATTGCCAGTTAGCCGTGTCCGCAAAGGTTCGGTACAAGGTGATCTATCAAAGCGCCGGTTGACATTTTGCTCTCGACTCGCTCAATTAACCCGTCGCTCGACGACCCCTGGCCGCGGGGGACCGGCCCGTCCTCGTCTATAATTATCTTTATGCACGCGTCGCTGTTTATAGGGAAGTACGGGGATGAATTGTAATGAGACCGCACTTTTGTTCGATGTACATACAGTACCACCACTTTTGTGCTAAATGTAGGTGATTCTTTGCCATTTTCAATTCAATAAACTCTTTCAAGATAAAAGGGCCTATTAATAACAATGCAATAAGTTAACATAAACCTTGTAATTGTTATGCATATAAACAGAGTTGAATAAAAACTAAATGTCAAATGGTCCCTGTGTGACAAGGACTTTATGAGCGGACTCAAGTTACACAAAGACAATGAACAGTTTTTATTGATATGACACAAATGTTGTCCTATTGAGGGATTGAATTAATAACACTCGCCACAGCGGGACTAACCTTTTTTATAATTGAATCGAGCATCGTAAGCAATCGGTTTTGTCGCCTACATCACTATGTCTCATCATTTCGTTTAATCAGTGTTTTTTTTAAACTCATTCGAATCTACACATAAACAAAGACTAAACAAAGACTGGGGTGGGAGGGGTGTGAGGGGCGAACCACCATCTTTCGCCCCAAGCCAACCTCACCTGCCCGCGGTGCATCCTGCTGAACGACGAACGAGGCTCTGGCGACCGACCGATGGCGGTATATCCATCCCAATATAATAGCGTAGCTAAATACAACAGGCCGGTGACGGGCAGCAGCGTTACCGGTGCGACAAGCTACGCCCTGCGATCGCCAACCCGCCTGCCCAGCGTGGCGATTATGGGCAAACCCCTCCCATGCAGACGCAACAAAGGCCACGGCCCCCAGTTCCCGGCGGCCCCGCTATTCCTGGTCATGGTGGCGACCTCGGTAAAGGCGGGGCAGGGGGTGCGAAGAATCTCCGGGCTACGGGAGGCCACCACAACCGACTGACCCTGGCTACGTACAACGGACGCACGCTACGGCTAGACTCGCATCTGGCGCAACTTGAGGTGGAACTTGGGAAGATTAGGTGGCATATCCTAGGGCTATGTGAAGTCCGAAGAGAGGGGGAGGACACCATAACCCTCGAGTCAGGCCACCTAATGTACTTCCGCGAGGGAGACCAACAATCCCAAGGTGGGGTTGGGTTTCTGGTAAATAAGTCCCTATCTGACAACGTTGTGGAAATTTCCAGTGTGTCGAACAGGGTAGCGTACCTCATTATCAAGCTCACCGAGAGGTATAGCCTCAAGGTTGTGCAAGTATACGCACCGACCTCGGCACATTCGGACGACGAGGTGGAGGATATGTACGATGACATATCGAGGGCCCTCCACTTCACAACTAAGACCCACTACAACGTTGTTATGGGTGACTTCAACGCTAAAGTGGGAGTACAGAATTGCTGCGAATCGGTAGTAGGATCCCATGGATTTGGAAGCAGGAATCATAGGGGGCAAATGCTGGTCAACTTCCTCGAACGGGAGGGGCTGTTTTTGATGAATTCTTTCTTCAAGAAACAGCCCCAAAGGAAGTGGACGTGGCAAAGCCCCGACGCTATGACCAGAAATGAGATCGATTTCATCATGACGGATAGAAAGCACATATTCAGAGACGTCTCAGTGATCAATAGGTTTAATACCGGTAGTGATCACCGACTTGTCCGGGGCTCTCTGAATATCAACTTTAAGGCGGAACGTGTCTGTTTGATGAAATCCAGGCTCCGACCAACTCGGCTCCAAGCCATGACAGGATCTGAAACGTTCCAGTCAAAACTGGAAAACCGATTCGCTGCCGTGGAAACCACAATCGACGTAAACCAGAACCTCAAAAATGTGGTTCAGATCCTCAGGGAAGAAGGTATGAGATTTTGTGAAATGCAGCGTAAGGGCAGGAAGTCGAAGCTTTCAGAAAGGACCCTAGGGCTGATGAAGAAACGACGTGAAAACCCACCTGTCACTTTGTCGGCAAAGCGGACTCTAAACCGAGAGATCAGTAAACTCGTACGACACGACCTCCGGTGCTCCAATACTCTTTCAATTGAAAGAGCGATCGAGCAAAATCGGGGGTCAAAAGTGTTCGTACAATCTCTTGGAAGAAGCCACCTGACAAAGTTGACTACAGAAAGTGGAGAAGTCGTTGCTTCGAAGCCGGCAGTCCTTTTGGAAGTGGAAAGCTTCTATGGCCGGTTATACGCTTCGCATGCATCTCGACCTGATCCCGAAAATGAGGACTCTAGAGCCACATTAACACGTCACTACACCGAAGACCTGCCAGAAGTTAGCATTGACGAAATCGAGATGGCTCTTGGACAGCTGAAAAATGGAAAAGCCCCTGGAGAGGATGGCGTTACAACAGAGCTGCTGAAGGCCGGGGGTAAACCCGTACTAAGGGAGCTCCAAAAGCTCTTCAACGCTGTCCTGTTTGAAGGGAGAACTCCAGAAGCGTGGAGTAGGAGTGTGGTCGTCTTGTTCTTCAAAAAGGGTGACAAGACCAGGTTGAAGAACTATCGACCCATATCCCTTCTAAGCCACGTCTACAAGCTGTTTTCGAGAGTCATCACGAACCGTCTTGCGCGAAGACTCGACGAATTCCAACCACCGGAGCAAGCTGGGTTTCGGAGCGGATATGGCACCATAGACCACATCCACACAGTGCGGCAGATTATACAGAAGACCGAAGAATATAATCAGCCCCTGTGTCTAGCATTCGTGGACTATGAGAAAGCCTTTGACTCGATCGAGATCTGGTCTGTTCTGGAGTCCCTGCAGCGTTGCCAAGTAGATTGGCGATACATCAAAGTGATGAGATGTCTCTACGAAGCCGCCACCATGTCCGTCCAAGTACAGAATCAGCAAACAAGGCCCGTACCATTGCATCGAGGAGTGAGACAAGGGGACGTTATTTCCCCGAAATTGTTCACAAATGCAATGGAGGACATGTTCAAGACGCTGCACTGGAAAGGGCGTGGCATCAATATCAATGGCGAATACATCTCTCACTTGCGATTTGCAGATGACATCGTCATCATGGCAGAGACGTTGCAGGACCTACAGCAAATGCTGAATGACTTAGCTGACACTTCTGTACGCATCGGCCTACGGATGAACTTGGATAAAACCAAGGTCATGTTCAACGAACATGTACTACCGGAACCGATTGCGGTACACGGTGCCGTTCTCGAAGTTGTTCAAAATTATGTGTACCTCGGGCAGACATTGCAGTTAGGTAGAAACAACTTCGAGGACGAGGTGAACAGAAGAATTCGGTTGGGTTGGGCAGCGTTTGGGAAGCTACGTCGAGTCTTCTCATCGTCGATCCCACAGTGCCTTAAGACGAAAGTCTTTAATGAGTGCGTCCTACCCGTCATGACATACGGAGCTGAAACGTGGACACTTACGGTACGGCTGGTCCACAAGTTCAAAGTCGCTCAACGTGCTATGGAAAGGGCTATGCTCGGCGTTTCTCTAAGGGATCGCATCAGAAATGAGGTGATCCGGCAGAGAACTAAGGTCACCGACATAGCGTACCGGATCAGCAAGTTGAAGTGGCAGTGGGCTGGCCATATTAGCCGCAGAACCGATAACCGTTGGGGAAAACGAGTTCTTGAGTGGAGACCGCGTCTCGGCAAACGTAGTGTAGGACGCCCACAGGCCAGGTGGAGTGACGATTTGCGCAAGATGGCTGGCAGGAGCTGGATGCGAGAAGCCCAAAATCGATCTAAGTGGCGTGCAATGGGAGAGGCCTATGTCCAGCAGTGGACTGCGATAGGCTGATGATGAAACAAAGACTATATTCATATATTTACCTGGATGAGGGAAGTGTGGGGTCCCGACGCTCATCATGGGATGAGGCGCGCGATAATCCATCTCCGTCACACTACACACACTTCACTTACGTAATCGACTAAAAACAACACTATTGGCTATTCGCGCACTCCACACACTGTCCGTTATTCCTTTTCATTTCGGTCTACGTTTTAATTCCCCAATGTTAAAAATGCACTTGCTGAAAATAAAATAGGGATGCTAACATATCGGCAGCGTACTATCGATATCGATACCTTTGTGATGTCAGAACGTTTTGTGTCGAGGTTGTGTTGTCAATTGGCGTTGTGATTTAGCACCGGCTGTCATACGGCTATTCTCCTTCACTCTCGAGGGAACACTCGATACGCTCGACTCATAAATAATAAAGAGGGCGCCACAGTGCCAGTAGCTAGGACGGATGAATCGAGCCGTGTTTGAACCGCACATTAAACTAATTGATGTAAGCATACCGCGTCCGACTGGTTTACACGCACTTGTTGAACTATTTCTGTATTTATGACTCCATTAAAGTTAATAATGCGAGATAAGTTCCATTTAATAGTTTGAACATTTTGGGTGGTGAGTGTTAAGCCTGTTTGTTGTCATTCAGTTGTTCAGTTACTGTCGTTTTAAATGGATGGCCGTTTGATTTCAACCAACCTGATTAGGTAAGATTAGGTTGCAAAGAAATTGTTATTTTGAACGTATTACACTGCCGTCTACTTTACCTTATCTATATATAGCGTGGCCTACATCAAAAAGGATTGTTTTTCTAAAAAGTTTTACTTTATATTACTTAACCTGCAGATTACTTTTATAACAGAAAATAATGTGTTTAATATGATGTGATGTATTCAATACAGTAATTTCTTTAATATATCTTAAGACAATAAAATAACCTAACCGTATTCGTCATCTTTTCTTTTCTTTTTTTTTCTTTTTAAAAAAGACAACGCCCGCATTAGGAATATATATTCCTGTGTCGCGAGCGACTTTACAAACATACATGAAACGGACACAAAGAACACCCAGACTCAGAACAACAATTTGTGGATCACACAAAGTGTTGTCCCATGTGGGGTTTGAACCCACAACACTCGACGTAGTAGGAAGCGGCGTGGCGACCACTTAAACCACTACGCCATCGCAGTCATGAAAAAAAGTTTATTCAAACCGTTACAAAAAGTCAGTAACGCGCTCCGGCGAGGCAGCTGCCGCAGTTCTCAGGGCTCACTTGTGCAACTGCCCACTCGATAGGCTCTACAATCTCACCTTCTTTATAACGCCTATTAAAATAATTACTGACATTCATTCAAAGGAGTTATCGTTCGAGCCAATAAATATAAAAATAGAGATTTTTAAACGACTTTAAATACAGAAGGTTCTCAGTTCGACCGAATCTTGCTTCTCTTTTTTTTTGTATACGATTTCGGTAATTATTTTCTTTAAAAGGTTGTCTTAAGATTGATTATAAAAAGAACTTTTAAACTATATTCAATCATTTGACCTGGATGGGAAATAAAGGAATGATAAATTCAACATTAATTTGAATATATATCGATTTAAGAGATTGAAGTCGGTGAGACTTTATAAAATATATGCAGCTACATATCTGTTCAAGGGTTTTATAGTTCTTAAAACTTTTTTCTAAAACATTTACATTTACACATAAATTTATCGTTCTCTGTACACCAAATTATGTGTCATTTACGTAACCTACGTGGTGAAGCCTAAGGCCCTCTTAGGTGAAACTGTTGACCTTGATAGTTACACGAACAAGACTGCACAAAGAGGATTTACGAGTGAGTACTAATCCTTAACAACTAATAGTTAGAACTATCAATCATCATCAACAGCCTTTAACAGTCCACTGCTGGAGATAGGCCTCTCCTTAGAAAGGAGGTTTTAGCCTACCATACCACGCTGGCCAGAAGGGTTGGTATAGGGCTTGTGTCAAGTTTTCCTTCTCTTTGCAGTATTGTTGTAATGCGTTTGCTCCCTTGGTCGGCTCTTACGACACGCACGGAACACGGAACTATCAATAGCATATTTTAACTATGTTTATATTATTACCGTTTCATCCAATAAGAAATTTTATCCACTGACACATTCTTATTTTATTATGATGAAAATGTGTATGTAAGTGCTTGAAACGAAATAGTAGCTACAAAAAAGTCTAGAGCCAAATTTTATGTCACTAAAATTGTTTTTGTTTGTTTGGTTATTATGGTCAATCTTAAGAAAGAGTGGATCGATTTTCACGAGACATTTACTAGCTAAAAATCAATCAGAGATACAATGTCGATAAATCCCATCACTATTTCAATCTCTGAATATAAAATGTTACTGGTAATTTCGCGTTGCTGTATTACGAGACCTACCAACAATATCTGTATAGATAGAGCTATATATAGACATGTATATATTTGTATGTAACAGCGAAATAAAAAGTGGTAAAGGCAAAATAACTATATCCGTTTCCATATTGAAAAATACAACAGCTTTTTGACAAAATTCGACTGATTC
The DNA here is from genome assembly GCA_902825455.1 of Arctia plantaginis. NCBI lineage: Eukaryota > Metazoa > Arthropoda > Insecta > Lepidoptera > Erebidae > Arctia > Arctia plantaginis. Next base: position 2,305,490 of record CADEBD010000322.1, on the reverse strand, counting down.
GTTTATGTGTACGTAACATGATATGTTGGTTATTTGCAAACCAATCTGGTAGTATTTTTTTACTGTACCTTAATATTTTAGTCTGTGTACTTATAGTTACTGTGCCGTTTAATTTTAAAATGTTTACCCTCCTCAATGAGTTGAAAATTAAGGAGTTGAAGAATTCAGATTGTTAAAATTAATAAGATTCAGACTACAATATTGGATGAAAATTTAAACCATAAAGATGACAAAAAGTCTAATTGGTGGTAGGTTACCGCATCTATAGGTTCTCATAGTCACATATAATAATAATAGTTCGGACATAACGCCATCTAGTTTCAAACTAAGCAGAGCTTGTATTATGAAAGCTTGATTACTTATATACTTTTTTTTTGTAAATACATACATATTATACATAGAACACACCCAAACTATGAAACATATATTTGCAAATCATACAAACATTTGATCCGATCCATACAAACATATCTAACGTTAGAAATCTAATGACCTTATACACCAAAAGACAAAAAAAAAACACTATGCTAATGAGTGCTGGCTCATCATGATCATCTGCAATGCATCGTATCTTAGACCCTAGTGTCACTTTTGCAGTTTTATCACCCATCAATAATCTATACTATTATTATAAAGCTGAAGAGTTTGTTTGTTTGTTTGTTTGTTTGAACGCGCTAATCTCAGGAACTACTGGTCCGATTTGAAAAATTATTTCAGTGTTAGATAGCCCATTTATCGAGGAAGGCTATAGGCTATATATCATCACGCTAAGACCAATAGGAGCGGAGCACCAATGAAGAATGTTTAAAAAACGGAGAAAAATTATTACTATTGAGAGACGCAGACGAAGTTGCGCGGGTCAGCTAGTCAAGTATATAAAGAAGCAAATAAACTATTTGTCATCTTTAAGTTACTCAATCCAGTGACATATAATACGAGGAACACTAAAATCCGTATAAACTTCACACCATCTAAAGAAATCAGGGTGTCCAAACGAGCGGAACAAAAGGAGAACAGTCCTAACATCTTACAAAGGGGCCAGCGCTTTATAGGTGGTCAGAGCACGATTAAAACGCAACAGGCGCGACCGCACGACCGCAGCCGAGTTCCGTGTGTAACGAGGGAAGTGGGTTCGGTAGAGGGGTCGAATTAACAAACACGGAGCGCCGCGGCACGCACGAAAAGCCATAAAACCGCGTATTGAATGGTCCGGCGCCATTGTAGCGTTTTCAGCGAGCCGTGTGGCATTCTTTTCAAAATTGACGTTGTGTGACATTGTTTTTGTTTTAGCTTTGATAATGTTTTTGGGGTTAATTAAACTCTTTGCAGGTGGAAAAATTGAGTACAATTATTGAAGGAAGTAAAAGAGAATTGTTTAAGTAAAACGATGCCAGCAGGGTGCTTTGTAGAAACTTATAACTCATAGTATTAACCATGGTTAACCGCGCTGGGAATTATCATGAGCCACCGTTACCGTCTTCTTTCAAGTTACAGTAAACAAATTCCATCAAAATGATCGTTCTTAAACTTTTAATTATTTCGGGTCTTTTGATTTTGGATAAAAACCACTTGGGTTTCACATTAACCTATCTTTTTTTCTACTAAAAGTGCGATAGCTTGGATGAATGGATATTTGTTACCCAATCAAGTTTGTACCCAACGCCAGAAAGACTAAACCTTTCTAGATGAATTTTGGCATGGAGATAGATTATTGTCAGTAATGGCACATATGCTTTTTGTCCAACAAAAAATTATTGGCGAATTCAACATTAACGCGAGCAATAAGTAATATTATTATGACAACATTTCTGGATAAAATTAGATGTGGAGAAACATCTGTCTGTCTGTAATAAATAGAACGAGAAAAAATATTGAAAGCGGCGGTAGCCTAATGGTTAAGGCGATCAAGAGGTCGTGGGTTCAAATCCAGTACACTCCTAACACACGCAATGTAGCTTAGAGGGAGCGGTTAGCGGGAATAGTAGTAATTTCGGTTGCTAGTAGACTTTTATATTTTTACTGTGGAAGCTGTTAAGCGCTGCACCGGCTGAATACCGTGTTGCATATTTACAAACAGTAGTAACTCCCAAGGGAACTTCGTACCGCAGTCCGCCTTAATGGAAATGCACGCAAAGCTGGATGTTTAAGCGTTGTAATTAAAATAAATATATTTTCAGCCACACTGAACACTAAAGGTTTGTAGTAGTAGTTGTATTTACGATGTTATTACTGGAAAATTGAATGGAAATTATTGCAGAGTTCCCAATAGTTATGGGCATGATACCATCAGGTAGTAATGATATATAGATGTCAATTTAAAAATTGTGGGGTCAGTTTGCGCAGTGTCAGGCATTTAAAGTGTTTCATTGATTTAGTGCGAGGAATATCATAAAGTATTGTTTTTATTGACTGTTCCGAGCCGTTGATCTTTGAGTTAAGCAAGTCAAGTGTTTGCTCTAACGTTATGTGTATGCACGCAAGATATAAACAAGAATTAGTGTTGCTATAAACTAAAAGTAACTCTAGAACTTTGAATTGTCGATACATCAAAGTTTCACAGTGACGCACAGTTTATGCATGTTCTAGGCAACTTTCATAGGAAATTACTATCGATTCCAATGATAATGTCTATAATAACAAAACAGTGCATAATTACAGAAGGAAGTGAATAAAAGAAACTGCCAATAAGATTATTCTAGATACTTCTTACTCCTTACTACTACTGTCTCTCCAAAATATTTTAATCCATCCTAAGGTTGCCTGGAAGAGATTGCTCTTAGCAATAAGGCCGCCCTTTGTACATTACATGTCTGATATTTTTATGTACCATAATACTTGTAAAATGTGTGCAAATAAAGAGTTATCTATCTATCTATCTATCTACTTACTAAGAATTTATAGCTACTCTTCGATAACTTTGAAAGTGTATCCCCCTTTACTTCTCTTAAGTATAATATCTAAGATTCAAAAGTAAAGGCAGCAAACATCAGAAGAGTAGGGAAACATGCTTTTAATAAACATGTTAAAACAAAAGTGTTACTTGATATTTACTTATTACACGATTTTTGTTATAAACGCTACATGTGTTCATGAGCACTTACAAAGATTTACAACGTTTTAATATTTGTAAGTCTTCCCAAGTGTACACGAGGTTAACATGTTCTTTGTAAATGCAGTATCCAAACCTTTACCCCCCAAGTGAAACTTGAAGCGGAATTGAATAAAGCAATCTCCACGCTCGCACTACTCTTATTTCCACTCGAAAAGCTAATACGATTTAGTTCACGGCTCCCGATAAATAATTCAGTCGACACAAATCAACCGCAAGTCAGTTGCCCTACGAAGTGCGTCTATGGAAGCATGTATATTGAAAAAATGGAGTACATTCCTCTAACATCGTATTTTCTAGATGGTATCTTGTTTCAACGTCTCGGTTTAATGTTCTCCTGGCTATTGAGTGTACTCCTTGAGAGGAAATTGTATGATTTTGTTGACGTTGAATTATGGCGAATCAGTCAGTACAATACAAATAAGATATTCGAGACTCTGGTTTACAGAATATAACGAGTGGTGGTTCGATAAAACTTTAACAAGAAGTAAGTATTGTCACAAGCTCATATAGTTAGTTAAATATAGTAAGACAGTTGACATTACATCCCCTCCTCCTGACTCTTGTTCAAAGGGCAGCCACCATAAAAAAATCTCTTTGAAAACAGGAGCTATTAGAAAAATCCGATTTGAGGTTTATTTTGCGGTCAGGTCACAGTTTAAGTCAATCTTTATTGTCGAGTGAAAAATATATTTAAAGAAATATTGAAATAGGGTCAGACGCGTTAAAAGGTTGATTGAAGAGTAATGCCAGTCATCTTCTGCGTGATGCTATTTATTAATTATAGATAAGGGCCCTTGGGTATATTTCAGGGTATACCTTTAGTGTTCATATAAGACAAATTAACTCTATTCTAAGCTCATGTAATTCTTCCAAATGAAATGCCTATATTAAGCCCCAACGTGAAGCGGTAACAAGCAATGTGCCCGGAAAAGACTTTCTTTTAATAAAAAGGTACCTTCAAAGCACTAATTACATTTCATTTTAATTCATTGAACAATTGAATTCATCATAAAACAAGGAAAGGAATAGTAAAACAACTTATTTATTAACTATTAACGACTTCAATGAGCCTCTTACTTTTTCACCCTTAGGGGTGGTGGTCTAGTGTTTAGAGACCCTGACAGATGTCCTGGGTTCAGTTCGTGATGAGCACGATCATTTATTCTGTGTGTGGGTGTGATTTATCTGTAATATGTATATGCATTTAGAAATACGAGTATGTAAGTATGATATGTGTATAAGCACTCTGGTTATCAAAGTACAGGTTCTGCCTAGTTTAGGATCAGACAGCCGTGTGTAAGACGTTAAAAAAAAACTCCAAAAAAATATACTTCTAAATCAGCTCATAAATGAAAAACTTCAGAAGCAATAAACAAAATACAACTGAGAACCTTCTATTTGTTTTGAAATAACTGACTTAAACAAAGAGAATAATATATAAACAACCGTCAAGCTCCTTCAGATTTCCAAAAACAATACTCAACAATTTTCCTTATATACCTAACACCTAACACAATTTCTCAAACAAATTAATTCAATGAAGTCAACACGGCTCAATGTTCTCAAATCGTAAGTTACTGTGGCCACACTCAAGCGCTAACGGGTACCGTTGTTCACACGAATTTGCAATAAAACGACAAAATTTAAACAAAACTCGCCTTTACAGTCTGTCTATAAATTCAGCTGGAAGAAAAGGCAATAATATACCTTTAAAATCACAGACAAAATTGCGCGTAAACTTCGCTTAAGTCATTGCCAATAAAATAAAACCAACAAATACGTTTACACGTTTCAAATGCTTGTTTATATTTATAGCCGTATAGTAAAGAAAATAGGCGAGCTGTTTAATGGAGCTTAATTCGCGAATACTCGTTCATAGTTCGGTCATGATGGGTTGCGAATGCAAAAAGGAAGTTTATAAGGCTAGCTACTGCAGTTGATTGACAGCCAAATGTTAGTAAGAGTTGAGACTTTAGTTCAGAGTGGACCTATCTGTCCTAATAAAGTATTTTTACTGATCAATTTTTAACTAGATCTTGGTCTTCAAGCTTTTTTTAGTAAAAGGATCTATCTGGGTTTCCGAAAAAATATTCTTGTTTCGATTTAATTGTTTCGTTTTCAATTTTTTTTGTTATTTATTTACGATAATAAAGTATGGTTTAAAATTTACTTATTTCTTCTCACTCGAGTTGAGAAAAGGAAGAGAATGTCCGCGTGTTCTAAATACCGTGGCGACAGCAGCGGTAGCGCGGCGAGCCGTCACCGGGGGTAACACCCGCGACGCTAATACCTCCATTATTAAAACATAAACTGTGACACTCTGTGGGACTACTGTCGAGTGCCTTCACACCCCCCGTATCTTACGCTACACCGCACATATACCACACTCTTTTCTATTCTCTGTACTAATATATTATATATTTTAAACCTCACTTTTAAAAATCTATGAAATCATGACATTTATTGAAACTTTTTGTAAGGAATTTAATACTAAAAAAAACATCGATGTCGCAAAACGTCACATCACTAATGTGTACTGCTATTACGAACGCGCACGTGCGTCCATTAACGCGACCGGCGGCCGACTGACAAAACACAAGCGTCTACCGTGTTGCGCATGCGTCATAGATTAACTCAACAACGCTCGAATAGAGACCGTGTTGGTCATAAAATAAGGTGTTTATTACGTCTGGAATGGCGACAGACACCTGTATAAGCGTGTAGGGGTCGGAAGTACGCGGTGCAGTGTCATTTCCACTCTTTCCACATTACTTCCCTAATAAAAATGAGATTTGCCCCGCGGCGGCATGCTTCAGCAACGCGATTACGCCTGCATCAAGCGGTTATTGGGGCTTTAGCTTCCGGAGTGGCAGTGCATTAAGTAAATATCGTAAAACGTTGTTTATCTACACAAAATGTATTTTCCAAGCTTCTTATTTAAGAATAGTGATAATATGGCGTAATATTTATGTTCTTTTACAAGGCATTTGAAGGATAATTTCAACTATAGACCTTATTTACGACTATAGTAGTAAATAAGGTTTACAAACTATTATTTACATACGCGTATTTTTAGTTTAATTTTTTACTTTAGATACATTTCAATTCATCTATTTGTCTGTAATCACTAAAGATTTTCGTTCGACGGCCCGTAGCCCTGAAAATGCATGGTGAACGGGGTATAGCTGGCAAAACAATCAATAAAACAACAAAAATGACTATTTTAGTAACTTTATAATAATGATAGACGATTACCATAATCATTATTCTGATTATATTGTGCCCATGTAATTTACATTAATGGCACAGAGTTGTTTTCGCTGGTTTGTAAAGCATCGTTACTTTTGTGCTATCCTTGACACAATGAAAACTTCAGTACTTTAATATTTATAGCTTCATGTCTTTATTATACCTCTACTTCAGCCTATTGCCGTTCACTGCTAAACGAAGGCCACCCTCAAAGAGAGCATTAATCCATCAACATTAAATTTATAATTTAAAACACGTGATGAAAAATAGAGTATCGCATTCAGTAAGAATACCTTTCATTTATGTTTATATTTCTCAATGCATTAAAACTTAATTACATTAAAATCTCAGAGTTTAATAATTTCAGATAATCGCATAACAGGATTTATTGACAAATATTGCGACAGTGATGTCCATTTGTAACCAATTTTATCGATAAAATTGGCTGCAAATGGGCATCACTGCGCAACACTGCTGCTGCTTTTGAGCTGTTTTGTGCTTTAATGTCGCAATTACACAGTGTAGATTTAGTGTAGATATACCGTGCAGCGCAAGCTTACAACACGAACGCAATATAAGTTCAATTAAGGATGGACGGAGGAGCTTGATAAGCGAAAAAAGCTTACGTGTTCTCAGTTTAGCTATTATGGTTATTAAATCTATTTTCACTTACTTTTATACTTCGTATTAGTTTCAAGATTCAACGTTTTTTAACAAGGGTCTCATGAACTGTCTGGTAACAAAGTGACTGTATTCGTAAAACTGTGACTTCATTAACTTCAGTCAGTCAGTACCCAACTGTATTAGATATTAATACAGTAATAGTATTAATAAATCTTGTAAGTTATATAACTGTATAAGCGATAAGACCGCCGATTGTATCAGAAATGCATTGTTGTGAAATTTTATGCTTTATGTTTTTATGGTATACAATAAAAAAATATTGTTTTGTTATAGGTACCTGAATAAACTATTTCCAGGAAACCGCAACAAGTTTATTTTTGAATTTCTGAATTCAATGATTTGATTCTATGGATTTGATGAACGGCAATGTCGCAGAAATTGACTTTTAATTATATTAAATCAACTTTATGCCGTGTTACAACCATGTGATTTCAATCACGGTCGAAGAGTCCCTTAGAATATTTTTGCCTCATTAAGTAACAATTTAAATGGTTTAAAAGCAGGCTTCTTAATAGCTGATAATTTCCTTTTCTATTACGTATTTTAATGGACTTTATTTCTTTAGATTAAGAAGAAAATTTTCTTGCTAGGTATGTTATTTGCGATTATTTAACAAAATGAAATATTTATAGTAGTTTAGAACTTGTGTATATAAGTTCAGGAAATTAGAAACACAACTGCAATAGTTCGCTATTCGCTATCGCACCTCCACATCACTATACTCCATACTAGTGATGCGTATCTAGTGATGCGACACGTACATATCGATAATACGCGGCGTGTCCTTCACAACTGTATCAACGGGTATAGAGACGGGCGTGTTGGGAGAACGTGGGTGCAAGGTGGGTGCAATCTCTCGGCCCGAGACCACGGGGGGCCAAGACCAACTACTAACATTACAGGCGGAACTAACCGCTGCGCTGAACGCATGCGCGATATCACTTACCTAGAACTACAAATACCGTAGAGAAGGTAGGCGTAAATAACTTTATTAATGATTCTTTGAATACTCACGGTAAACATAAAGGAGATTGACAACTTACCTGAAACAACAACAATATGGATTAGTCTTATTAATTATTGAAATATACAGGTAAAACATAGGTGACAGCTTCAACTCAAACGAATAATTAAATACCGATTAATAACACTCAATATTACCTAAATGTTACCATGCTACTTGTATTTAAATAAAACTTTACTTTGAATGTACTGTACCTTTTTATTACAGCAATTAAAAAAATACATATTTTTTCATCATCATCATCATCATCATCATCAACAGCCTTTAATAGTCCACTGCTGGACATAAATAATACATATATAATATATATATATATATATATAAAATAAATATATATATATATATTTATTTTAATAGAAGAAGGGGCAGACGGGCAGTCGTGTCACCTGATAAAACACTTTCCAACCGCGGTCCATGACCGTCTGCAACTCAGAAGTCACAAACGCGTTGCCTAGTCCTAGGGATAAAATTACACTATGTCTCTACATTTTCATGAAATTATCAAACATCAGTGACATCAACTCATCGTTTCCTTTACACTAGCTATAAATCCATATTGCACTAAAGGCGTATAATACTTATATGTATGGCAGCGCGACAGCGGAGCTCGCTGCTAATCACGAAGAAACTTTGTCCCCATTCTACTCCCCCTGTGCAGTTAGTGATGTGACGCGATATCGATAAGGGCAAGAAGTCGGAAGTTTTAATGTTGCCGAGACATATAATGTATCTTTTCTCTCAGACTAATGTGAAATGAGACTCGAGAACTTGATTAATTCATTCAGCAATAACTTCGGTGATATTAATAATTCTAATAGACGTTAAATACAAGTGATTCTCAAGAAGTAGCTTATAACAATCCCTACAGCTACATTTTGCTAATATTTTCTAGAAGAATAGTTCTCATTAGCAATTTTTATGTTCACGGACCAATAGTATACGCTAGATAAGTATGGGGTAGATGTAATATTGCTGTGCGAATAAAATAAATATATCCACTTCGAAAGTATACTAAATACTTGTGTTACGTATGTATTTAACCAATTTATGTATTTACTACCTTTTGCCCGTGGCTCCACCCTTATGTATTTCGGTTGTCATGGGTTCAGTGGTTTAGCCGTGAAATCGTATCAGACAGATAGGGTTACTTTCGCATTTATAATATTAGTAAGGATAATAAAACTTAAACCACCCATATAATGTAATCCGTATAGCATTATTGCACCAGATATTCGCGACGCGACATTTAGTCTCGACAAACTTCCAAACGAATTTCCCAGACAATGGGTGACTCCAAAAAGGAAGTGACAAAACCATCGACAGGTTCGTTTCCGCACCACTAGATAAACTACGGTCAGCAACAGAAAGTCGACGTAAATAATTCGAGGAGCAAAACAAGTGTTGTCGTGACTCCTCCCGGCCCTACTGCGAGCGGAGGAGGGACTAATCTCTAAAGATGGAAAAACACGTAAAGTTCTTTAGAATCCAACTGAACAACTGCTGAGTGTATCCTTAAATTGTAGAAATCAATAGATAAATAATTCTGAAATTTGACGAGAAATTCGTTTTGATGACAGTCGGAATACAAATCACAAAAGGTTTTGGGGCTAAAATGGAAAAAACACATTCCAACAGAATAATGTCATAGCAGCTAGCGTCTGGTAATGAACATTGACCGTAGACGTCTTAGCTATTGTAATTTATTTGTCAAGAACTCACGTTGCCTTTCCTACCTGCAACCGAAATCCTAGAGAGAGAAAACATGAAAAAGCTAGCCAAATCTAAGGTAACATTGTTGTCAAAATTGCAATTAGATATATTAAAGCAAGCTCGGTCATTTCTCTTTTATTTTCCGCTTACACTAGTAACCAGTCCTCGTCAACGAGCCGGTTCTGGCTGTTACCTCGGCTGAATTAATAATACACCAAGGGGCGCGTTTCATACGTATTTACGATTCGTGCCGCCGTTAAGGGTGGATGCGAATAGTGCGTAGGCCATTATGTGGTGTAGTATCCTCTAGTGGACCATGAACCGACCTTAGTCCGGGTTTAGAGGGTTTCGGATGACATTTTAAATATATAAAACCTACGTAAAGGACACTTTTGGCAACATATTTCAGGAATTTCCAAGCGTTTGTTTAATTTTTTACAAAGTTGATTGGTCCATGCTGAAATAAACCGTTGGATTAAGACGAGTCTATATCCACCATATAATCACTTATCAAGTGATTGGTGGTCAAGAGAAAATTACTTTTAGTAAGTAAATCTTGAAAAATGCCATTTTGTTTTGGTATTGTTTTTATGGATCAAATATGCTACTAGCTAAATCCCGAATATACACCCCATATCACACCCTCTTGTGCATACAACCATAATTCAACGCCTTTCATTAAAAAGCGAGTCTTACTGAATATCCACCCCTACTTAACGTCTCAATAGCTGCAATAACAGTCTCAAACAGCCCAATTATATTCTGACCGAACGCCTTATTTGAAAAACCCTCAAAAGCTTTTGACTTTAGCGTTATGCTTTATATCGAATTTTTTAAACATATAAAAGTCGGAAGGAATGTCAGGATTTGTTCCGACATGAGTAAAATAATAATATAATCTCAATATATGCATACCTACTAGTGCCTGTATGACTAGATATAAACTAAATTTACAAAAACCCAGGCAGAATATTCATATTAAACTACTTATTGTCCACTATGTATGCAAAATACTTTGTTCTGTTCTCACGGATAGTTGAGGCTAATAGGATTACTGTGCTACTTACAAATTAAGACAGGGCTTAGCCGGATAATAATTATATACCTTTTACAAGCTACGGCTCGGAGTGCCCAAGAACAGCTAGTTCTGAGGATGCGCAACCCTGACCACCTCGTGCTAATCTTTATACTACCGTAAGAGCAATATTCTTTATTAATTTAAAACTAAAATAAAATGACGGCATTGTTTTTTTAATATTTAGTACATAGATAATAATTGAAAAGGGTTGTGCCCACGAATAATTAAAAATACAGTGTTTAAAAAAAACTGGTTAAACTGGTGGTTAAAAAAAAAAGTTTTTTTTTTCTTTTAATTTTTAAAATAATGTCTGTGTTGTGGCACCCTAAAAGGCTCATCTTTTTTACTTGTGTAGATATTTATTATTTGTTTAAAATAAAAGGTTTTCTTTCTTTTTTTTACTCTCACTATTTCTGATTTCTTATTTAGAACAGAGAAATATTGAATCCCATTGTTTTTAATTGCTTAAAAGTCGGTTTTCATAGTCACAGTAAATACTCTTTATAGTAATAATAATCTTTATTAATAGCAATGGGAGAGGTCTATGTCTGATGATGACGATGAAAAGTAATAAAAACTTTTTTCAAAACTACCCTCATAGGGGATGCAAGTTAGTATGGTCAACTATATTTATTAAGTTATCGATTCCAAACACTGAGTACTATTATTATTTTTTATCAACAAACATCATTAGACATATCTTTTTAACTTTTCAAAACATAAGTATGTTTGTTACTCAATCACGCCACAACGTCTTTTCAGATCTGGACGAGAATTGGTACATAGATAGATTATATTCTAGAATGGCACACAGGCTAATATTTTCCTGGTCAAATTTATTGACAAAATTGACATTTACGTGAGCATAGCCGTGGGCACAAGCTAGTTGAAACGTAAAACAAATGCCCCCTAAAGCCACAGCATGCCATTTGCACGTCACTTAAAACCCCGAAGGTTGGCCGACGCTGTTCATTAGCGCGGTACGGTGTTGAGGTAAAAATATAACTCGAGTTTGAGGGTAGTCGTAATCTGACGAAGGCATAATTTCATTAAGGCGAGAGCCGTAAAGTCTGCATTAAATAAACTCACCGGATGCGGTGAGTTACGACCTAAGTAGTCTGTACTAATGGATCTCGTCGGTTAAGTTTTTAACGAATATAGATCTACAGAAGATTAGATGCTGTTATCTTTTAATTTTTATAAATACGTGTTTCCTTAGAGATTATACTTGGCTGGTGGCAGTTATTACCATTTAGAAATCTAGTGGAGGTTTCTATACGGCAAAAAATCATAGAACCCTACCTTAAAAGTTATAAGTAGTCATGCTTTCTTTATACTAAATAATCCATGGATTTCCATTGTCCTTCTGTGCAAACTAGAGGGCAATAAACAGTGGGATAAACCAATAATTGGTGTATGCTTTAATATATAAAGGAATGTCGCATTACAAAACAACCTTAGCATGCTAGTGTATGTGACAAATACATTTTACACTTGGTAAACGACGGAAAGAAACTTAGTAGACAGCCGTTGGACACTATTTTTTATGCTATCATATAGCATAGCATTGACAATCTAACTAGACATATCAATGATCTAAGGGTGTACGTATATCAACAGTGCTAATCCTGATCCAAAGTTTAAAGGCATCTCTCAAATTTATTAAACTAACATAACGTTCCTTTACGATGAGATTAATTAATAATCTATTAGATTACTACTATACTACACACACAGGCACATGCACATGCGCACACGCTCGCACGCACACACACACACACACACATTTAACTCAAACTGTCTTTGGTATATATTATACATACGGTCATCATCCAATCAACAGTGTCTTCATCGTCTCAATGCCCAATGTTACACACTATTGTAATTCCTTAGAGCCGTAACCTGTCTCTTAAGATACAGGCTTAGCCTAGTTTAAGAGACATGGTTCAAATTTTGAATATACAACAATATTTTGTAACTTTAGAACTTTAGCGTATAATACTGTAAGTACCAATTGTGTCTGCTAGTTTTACTTTTGTAACACCTTTGGACCAATAAATATATTTATTATTATTATTATTACTATTCCGACTTCGTACGGAATCAGTAATCAAAAAATGGAAGTGGGCCGGTCATCAGCTGGACTGATGGTCGCTGAAGCCGACAAGTGCTAGAGTGAAGACTGTCATTGGGCAAACGTGAGCTACGGCTGTCCAATCGCGGTCTTCACTCTAACGGTGGCCACACCGACGATTTGAGGCATGCGGCCGGCAGCGCTTGGATGCGGACTGCCCAAGACTGTAATGGTTGGCGCTCCTTAGGGGAGGCTTTCCCTCAGTGCATGGCTACACTATTCTTATTTCTAGCCCATACCTATCCATGTCAGAGGAGCACTGTATAGAGTTACCCAGGTGAGTTCACAGAGTTGTGTATCTACTCGGAGACCATCTAAACATTAGCGGATAGCTGGTATCACTTAGTAGGTGTCGGCGTGCGGCCTGAGTACTCGACACGCGCATGCGCCTTACCAGCGCCAGTTGCCGTTGTACTCACGGTAATATTACGATGGCGTGACTTTAAAATTTTTAGATAGAACATAAAGTGTCTTAAACCAGATAAATGTTGTATCTTGAGGTTATTCTTTTAGTCTCAATATTTCTTTTCTCAATCTACTCGTATAACATGCTGTACGTAATGTTATAACAAGTTGGCAGCTAAGCTGTCTCACACTCATATGATCGCAATTAATCTATGTCCTACTTATCCGTGTGGTGACGGATTAAGAATGCGGAATGTCACCACCTTTGTTCATCCCGTATGAGTCGACTAAGGGAGCAAACTACGCAGCACTGCAAAGAGAAGGAAAAACTCAAAACAAACCCTATACCAACCCGTCTGGCCAGCGTTTTATAGTAGACCAAAACTTCATTTCTAAGGAGAGGCTTATGTCCAGCAGTGGACTATTAAAGGCTGTAAGAATATCACCCCTAAGGGCGCCACCCTTATTTAGCACAGAAATATACAGTTTTTTATAAGTCATCATATTCTAGCGATTAGAATCAGTGATACTTTTCAAAAGTTAATTATTATTCAGCACAACTATGCCTTGAACCTTAAAATTAGAAAATACATTCACAGCTATTATATATTCAAACAATTTAAGTATTAACTGGGATAAGACAGTCGATATTTTCACACTTATACTAATCCCGTATCGTACCTCAACAATGGAGCCGCACTCTCACAGCGACCTGAGGATTAAGCGCTCGTAAAAAGAGGGTAGTATGGCAATAACGTCTTGATACACAGACCCGATTTAACCGACAATCACATTGCGAAGGAAAATCCATTCAAGCTCTCTTAATATAAGGTTTAATTTTGAATGTGTAAAGGTTTCCTGGCACTATTTCAACAGTCGTATGACACATGTCCATTTAGTGAGGCCTTCGAGACTTCCGTTTGTTTCTTCCCGTTATTGAGGGGAGTCAAAATTGTTCGTATAATTTGCTGTTAGTGTCCCACTGTTCACTGTTTACATTAGGGGGTAGTGTGTTTGCGAGATATCATGTTCTTTAGTTGGAGTGTAATGTAGTATGACGGGTAGAGATAACAGTCTCAGCAGTGAGGATCGCATAGCTTAGCTTCTTTGTTAACACGCCTCGTTTTTGCAATAAATTGTGGCTACATATTTTTTATAATCTTTTACTGTGGAAGCCTACTATGGTACAAATGCCGACCGGAGTGATTCCACAGCTTCATAGAAAACCCGTGTTGGGCACTTTAAGCATTTCCTTGACCTTTCCAAGTATATATGCTGTTGCGGCCCGGTTGGAACCGTGGACCTACCTCCCCAAGATGTGGTTCAGTTCTGTTATTCCCGACTTAAACATTCTGCTGATTTTCGTTTTTGGTCAACTCAGAATGAACGAAACGGTACGAACACAGGAAGAGGAAGCAGAGGAATGTCAATGAAGAAATATCTCCAAAGATTTATTTTTCAATTTTTTTTTTTATACGCCACACATCTCACAAACGGCCGTCTGATCCAAAACTAGGCATAGCCGGCATTAGCTAGGCATTTTTTTAATACATACATATTATAGATAAATTTCACCCAAACACAGAAAAAAATGACCGTGCTCATCACACAATATTTGTCCTGGGTGGGAATCAAACCCACGACCTCCGGCTTAGCAGCCACGGTCGCTGACCGCTAGACCAAACAAACAAACGTTTAAAGAGAAGGTAATCGAAGGTTAAATAATTCTAGTGTCGACATTGAGTTCAATCCGTGTGGTGACGGATTAAGAATACAGAGTCTATGAGAGATGTCCAGCAGTGGACTAGTAAAAGCTGTTGATGTGATGTGATACAATGTTACTGCATAAAGACTTACTCAATGTACTTCTAAAAACACTTGTAGACCAAACAATCACCCTTGTTCATCAATAGTATCATTTCCGAGGATACGTTGTTTCCCCTTCATTTATTACTTGACATTACTAATGGTTGGGGAAGATCCTAATAGCGGGATATTAAACAGCGTCAATAGATTGTGACGTCATTAGTGGTATCGTGCACAACATTACAGCGATGTTAACAGCAATTGTTGTGTTCGAGTAGTCGTGTTTTAAAAAAAAAGCCTTTAATTAAAGACCTTTAATAGTCCACTGCTGGATATAGACCTCTCCGTAGAAATGAGGTTTTGACTTACTATACCACGCTGGCCAGACGGGTTGGTATAGGGTAAGTTTTTCTTTTCTTTGCAGTGCTTGCGTAGCTTACTCCTTCAGTCGGCTCTTACGACACCCACAGGATGAACAGGGGTGGTGATACTCCATTTTCTTAATCCGGCACCACAAGGACGGAACATGCATGAAGCAATATCGATAAGCCATTGCGTCGCCGGAAGAGAACTAAGATAATGACCGGGCACAACCACCTTGCTGGTGGCCTGCATTAAAAGTTACGGCTCCAGAAACAGATCAACAGTGTACAACAGTGTTTGTTAATAACAACAATGGAACAGCACATAAGAAAACAGAAATGCAACTGTCCAACGCAAAGACCAACAAAAGAATTGGTGGCAGAAATCCAGGGCCTCAATTGTCATGCCATTGACGCTATTGAGATGCCATTGATATGACATTGTTATCGGTCAAAATTTCGGTATTTACAGCGTCAATAGACTGCAGATGTAGTGACAATAACTCATCAATGGTGATATTAACAACATTGTCATATCTGTAATTAAAATATATAATTTCCTTGCAAATTTAACATCCAAACATCATATTACACATCGAAGACATTTGTATTAGTGGCAGTTCAGTGACAAGTCGTCAAGTCGTCAAGTCATTGGTCTTAGCTATATATTAAACAGCTATATATTTGACGGGCCTGTTGGTCGAGTGGTTAGTGCCCCTGACTGCTAAGCCGGAGGTCGTGGGTTCGATTCCCACCCAGGACAAATATTGTGTGATGAGCATGATCATTTGCTCTGTGACTGGGTGTAATTTATCTATAATATGTATGTATTTAAAAATATATAAGTATGTTTATCAGCAGTCTGGTCACCATAGCACAGGCTCTGCCTAGTTTGGGATCAGACAGTGTGTGAAATGTGTGAGGTATATTATATTATATAGTTAGCAGAATACGAAAAGTGCAAAACTATTCCGACGACATTCCATCGAAAGTCTTTCTTTATTTTATTTTTTAAAGACAACTATATAATCATGAGTTACCAGTAGGAATATATCATGTGTCGACAAACATTCATGAAACAAACACAAAGACCACCCAGACTCGGAACAACAATTTGTGGATTACACAAAGTGGTGTCCCATGTGGGGATCGAACCCACAACACTGAGCGCAGTAGGAAGCGGCGTGGCGATCGCTTAAACCACCACACCGTCCGTGCAGTTAATCACTTACGAGTTTTATGATCCTGTAAATGCAGTGGCATTTAATATCTAATACTTTATTATTTCCTTTTTAAAAGCAAATTTATTTAAGTGCAACCGTATCTTTCTCTATCCATCTTGGAAACTTCCGTTTATAATATGATCAAAGGGGAGGCGCATAAAGAAAACATCCAACAATATTAAAACATTCTTGCTTGTTTTATATCTCTCGGAAGACGTAAGGAGATATTTGTATAACTTTCTTGCAATAAGGCCGTTGAACAAAGAGCTCCCCGTGTTGCAAGGCACTCGGGGGCGAGTGGCTGTGTGCGGTAAATACTTGTGCGAGTCGACACACCAGCTGAATACTGAGTGAAAACGCGTTTGAATGTGCTAGTTACTTGAACAAGTAAATCTACATTTACTTGTTCAAGTAACTAGCACATTCGCTAGCTTTGTTTTCGCACATTCGCATGTAGCTTTGTTTGCAATTTCGCATACACTTTGACAGAAGTAGAGAAAAAGACGTTGTACCCTTTATCCAAAAATAAACCGTTGACAAGGAATAGAGAAGCAACTATACCCAACTGCTGATAACTATAGAGACCTTAACTGTAAATATTTCGTAGAAGTAGCATTACCTAGGACGCCAGGCTTACTATCAAGTGGTTGGGGGTTCGAACGACAAGCCAACTACCAACATAAACCCACTCTTAACAGAAGCGGAGGAACTAGAAAGGTTAACAAGCATAATAACATTTAGAGATTTTACCACACCATTACCATAAATCTACTAAAACACACAAATACAAAAAACATATATTTCAAGGGACACTGCTGGTTGAAATTCAGAATGTGTTCAAACGCAGCACGGACCCCTCCCTCATTAGGGTGTTCTAGCATACGTTCGCGGTTCACTGTTACTCGCCCCCAAAATGCAAGATAACCACCGCTTTAATGCTCTGCGAGTAATACCATCACACTGACTTTATCTATTTCATGTTGGCTTGTTTATACCCGTTTATATGTTATACCCTAGGTCGTGATAACGAAGTAATAAGCTTAAGCTGGCGTAGAGCTTATTGAAGCTCTCTTTCTGAAGCTGAAACAGTAGTACAGTCATTGGATCTCAAACGGCATCTTCTTGCGTTATAAGCTGAAAATGGTCTTGGTGACCTTTGAAATATATAGATAAGAAAAATACTACATTTGAGAGTTTTTATTGTACTGGCAAAGAGGTGAAAGCGGTAACCTTAAGGCAAAGACTGAATGAAGTAGTGGTTCAAGTGGTCACCTCGCCGCTTTTACACTGCAATGAGTGTTGTGAGTTTGATCCTTACATGGGACAACACTGAGTTTCCTTTTCATTAATGTTTGTAAACTCCCCCGCGACACAGGATATATTCCTAGTGCGGGAACGTATCATTTCTTCTAGGTTTTTAAACTCCATTGATACTAAATCAATGGAGTATTGATGCCTGCCAGCACCTAAACCTTAACAACCCACATATGCATACTTATATAGTAAATGTTAAAGTAAGTTTTTTTGTTTGTTTCTTACGCTTTCACGCCTAAACCACTAAACGGATTTTAAAAAATATTTCACTATTGGTAAGCTACATTATAAGCGAGTAACATAGACTACTTTATACAGCGATAATATTATCGACATTTAGGCGGGCAGAGCCGCGGGAAAAGGCTACATGAAAATAATTCTATACTATCAGTATGTTCGGCATTAGTCATAAATAGCCCAGAGCCCTAATTCACAAATTCAACATATAAGAATATTATACCTACAAATTCGCATCTGTGTGGGTAGTTGCACAGTCGATCCGTACCTCGGTTCGATAGAAACATGCATAAATAAAGTACCAGGCCCTTGTTGGGCGCCATTACGCTCAAATTATTGTTATTATTCTGCGTTGGTTAAAAAACTTAGATAGATAGATAGATAACTCTTTATTTGCACACTAAATTACAGAGTTACAAGAAAGGAACACAGCGATCAAATATCGAGTGTACAAAGGGCGGCCTTATTGCTAAATGCAATTTCTTATTTTCTCAAAACTTAATTTATAACTTGGAAATAACATTATAAATTTGTTAACCCCCTTACTACCATGATATTAGATAATATTCTTGATGGTTTCTAAATATAAATAAACAGTTCACATCACATTCCATCATCAGCCTTTACTAGTCCATTGCTGGACATAGGCCTCTCCTTAGAAAGGAGGCCTTTGGCCTACCACGCTGGCCAGACGGATTGGTATAGGGTTTGTTTCAAGTTTTCCTTCTCTTTGCAGTGCTATTTTCTTGCGTATTTTGTTCCCTCAGTCGACTCCTTCGACACCCACGGGATAAATAGGGGTGGTGACACTCCGTATTCTTAATCCGTCATCAATTCGTCTTAACTAAACCATAGCATTCACAAATGACTTTGAATCAATTCATGACCAGAACTGATCATAATGTCATGTTTAAGAGAAAAATACAATGTTGACAGACATGTTACATTAAAAAAATCATTTTAATGTGTGTTCAGGGAAAACCGAAAATATTCCTCTTTCCTGTGTTAACTTCAAACAACTGGATAGTACAATACAGTATATGTCACGCGTTTTACGTCACGAGTAGGAGTGTGAGCGTGTTTAGTGCTAATGTGAGCTCGCGGTTAACGCTCGTCGTAACAACGGCTCTAATGGCCGTCGTGATGTACGACAATACTAGCGGGACGAGTGGCGCGAATGCTGATAGAGATTTATCTACTGTTTCTCTACATATTCTACTGCATTTGATATCGACAGTTATACAGAACGAATCAGTATTCAAACTAGGCAGAGCCTGTACCATGGTAATCAGGGTGCTGATAAACACATAAATATTTTTAAATACATAAATATTATAGATGAATTACATCCAGAGACAGAACGATCGCGTTCATCACAAAATTATTTGTCCTGAGTGGGAATCGAATCCCCAAGACCCCTGGTATAACAGTCAGGATCGCTAACCAATATTCTACTATCATAGCGAATGATAAAATATTATCCTTTTAAATAATTTATCTGTCTCTTTTCTTGCATGTTCTAACGTGTGTTTATGAAAAACAAGTACCAGAATCATAACATTTATACAATAAAAACAATTCCCTGATTAATTACGACAAATGAGAAAATGGCTGTTTCCAAATAATTGATATGAACAAAATAAATAATCGTAGTATTCATTTTGTGAAGGATCATTAAACAAAGGGCCAATATGATGCGAATCAAAACAATCACAACGAGTCTGCATGACAAACGAGCGGTGCCTAGCGAAGCGGGCGCCGGAGAGGGGCTGCTGGGAGGGGCAGGGGATGCGGCTGTAAAAATAAACAAGTCAGCGCTGTTACGACAAATAACCCTCAGACGCGAGCCGGGCATGCGCCCTGCGATGAACAAGTCTTGGGACATATAGACGTTAAAGGGAGCTTACAGATGCGAGGCTCTGGATTTTCTTTTGTTGGAATGAAAGTTTAAGTATAAAAACAAAACTTTGCTTTTTGAAGTCCCGAAACGATTTATACCACCCCTATTCATCCCGTGACTGTCGTAAGAGCCGAATAAGGGAGCAAAATACGCAGGCCAACAGCACTGCAAAGGGAAGGAAAACTCGAAATAAACCCTATACCAACCCATCTTGCCAGCGTGGTATAGTAGGGCAGAACCTTCTTTTTAAGGAGAGGCCTATGTCCAGCAGTGGACTATTAAAGGCTGTTGATGTGTGATGTGATAAACAAATTGTCAATCAATTTTAACCTTCATCTAAATTGCTCACGTACCTACCTAAATCAAAGTTGGTATTTACTATAATATCGGATAACAATACTATTGTTTGGCATCTTGCAGCTTATATGATGATCGAGGCAGAACGTGCCTGAACTTGAATAGGTAAACTCCGGCGCAGCTAATCATAAGCCCCTCGAGTTTGAGCTCATATGACTTGTTTTTACGATTCTAATAAAAGTGGGCTATGAAGAGGATGCTCTGTTGATGGAGCAAGGAGATAGATGGGAACGCAGGGACAGAAAGAGGCCACTGTGGTTTCCATACGAGAGGAGGTCATCTTTAAGCCGTACAAGGGATTTTCTTTCTAAATTATACTATACCTGGTTCCCCTGCTACTGGCACCTGAGACGGTCAGCGGTTTTTAGTCGGTTCGTGTCCAGACGACCGGTGGACGAAAGGGGTGGTGGTTATCCAAGGGGATTTTAAAAAAAGAAGTTGATAATGCCAATAGTAGGCGATATAATAGGCATGGTTTGACACAACACAGGTCGGAAACACCTCAACTGTGTAGCTTATAATTATTTAACTTTCGTGTTTGCTGTTATATACGTATCATTTCAGACGGAACCATTGTCGGTAGCATTCAAAGGGACAAGATTAAAAATAGCACTGAAATTGAATTGGATATATATATTTGTAACTGAAATACTTCGCCACTGATTGAAATGCGGGGGACGTTCGGATAACATTGTATGTGGGCGGATCTATATTAAGTTTAACTTTAAAATGTTTTACAATGAAAAGTAATATGACTAAAATGAAAAATTTACACTGTCCACTGCTGGACATAGGCCTCTCACACACAATACACATGAATAAGTGAAAAGGTTTAAACCACTTTTCAAATGTTTATTGCACGTGTTAAGATATGTAAGATTTGGTATAATAAAATGATCTGATGATAATCTGAGATTTAATGCCGAAACTAAATGAATATAAAATTCAATAGCTGTGTATGATCATCCCGCCAAATTCGAAAGCAACCTGCAATTTGTCGTCGGCTTATAGATAAAATTTAATTTTAATAAAGTTAGTGGTTTCTCTGACCTAGTTGCGTTCGCAATCACAGAACGGATACAGTACTCCGGTCAAGCCGAAATCCTCCGGTTCTCTCACGGTAAAACCCCTATCTGTTCCGTATGAAAGCGTTTACATTAAGGAGGATTAGCGCGAGGCTTCCGGTGCCATAGGAAAATCAGACCACAAATAAAATTACGAAAAGGGAAAACAAATGTTAATTACGATGATTGCGGTCTAATTTATTTTAAAAACCTCTATATCCTAAAAAATATTCATTTGATACGAGTATTTCAATTGGCCGACGGGGTCGTAATTTCCTAACACCAATCGACCGGAGTAATACTACATTACTCCAGTTAAGCCGAAATCCTCCGGTTCTGTATGAATGACCGCGGTCTAATTTCATTTTAAAACCACTATATCCAAAAAAATATTCATTTGATACGAGTATTTCAATTGGGCCGTGTATGCCTGCGATTTCACGTATACGTGATAGAGCGCCAGTACAATAAACATCGGTTGGTGACGGAACAAAGGCACACTACACTCGAATGGCCGCACACGCGACTTTTAGCTTTTCAGCTACATTTTCGTTGCCTGAGTGATGTACCCGCACGGAAGTAGGGTTGTGTCAAAGAGGTTTTGAGGCTTTACTAATTCTTTTTTATTGACTACTAGTTTATGACATTAGTAAATAAAAAAACATTAAGTAAAGCCTTACCTTATGGTCACAAATATGTTTTAGATTGCAAAACAGACCCTTGGAGTAGGATGCAAATAAAAACCGATTACAATCTAGTATACATAAGTCTGTTTTAGTAAATCATGAAAAACAGCTCAACGGATTTGGATAAAATTTGGCACAAATATATATTATAGACTGGAATAGCATATAGGCTAACATGCATGCATGCAATGCATAACATAGCAAAAGTAATTTACAAAATTGTCATCAATGCAAGTCAAGCCGGAGAAAAACTCACACATACGACTGAACTTCGCTTGGCATTATACCTGGCATTATACGAGGGTAATAGTTTTTTTGAACTGTTATCTCCCTTACGAAATTATTCCTCCTCCTCAACTGGTTACCAACCATCAGTTTCGATGACAGCCGAAGGTCCCTTAACTTTAGATTTTATTGACCTTTGGTATTTTAACCAATTTTACTAAACTAGCCCTTTTTGAGAATCCAAATTGTATCCAAGAGCTAAATTTTATTACAAACCAAGTAAAAAGTAATAGAATAGAAACTCCATACAAATAATAAAACAAAGTGAGACGTGGTGGTTAACTTTTGCTACCAGAATGTTTCTGACAAGCGTCCGTTGCGCTCCGCTCGTTCGTCGAAGTGGCGCCCAAACGTGGGGCCGTCATGTGTTGTTTCCCTCTTGTTTATGATTTTGTATTTAATGTTGTTGGGAGCGTTAGTTAACAGTTTAAGGGTGGATATAAGTTTTTTTTTATGTTAGGGGGGCAGACGAGCAGTCGGGTCACCTGATGGAAAGTGACTATCGCTGCCCATGAACGTCTGCAACTCAGGAGTCACAAAGGCGTTGCCGGCCTTTTAGGAAGGAGTACGCTCTTTTCTTGAAGGTTTGAAATTAGTATCGGTCCGGAAATACCGCAGACGATAAGAATAAGTAATGATAAAAAAGTTTCATGAGTTAACTTTATCAGCGGACGAATATGAATACTTTTTCTTGTGTTTAAATGTTATTTTATGTATCTGGAGCTCATACTAGCTTGGAGTACTTTTGTTCATATAATTTCGTTCGTTCGTTTCGTTAATGCTAAATTTGTAGTCGCTCGAGTTAGCTAACAGTGATAATTAAAATACGTCCTGGTCAAGATCGCAGGGAGCTTGTTGAAACATACTCTTTAGAAAGAGTCAAAGTAACGACACTGATAAAATAATATAGGTATAATGTTGGTTAACAGATCCTGGACACAGGAACATCTCAACTAATACAACAAATGCTAATGTGCGTTTGTTTACTACACTTTCACACCTTTTGAGTTAATTTTTCATACATTTATTTCAGAAACATTAAAAAAACAACATGCATGTTACCTGATGTTGCAAGAGAAGCCTAACTATAAAAAAAGAGAAGTCTAACTATAAAAGAATATGTATATAATTGAACAAGACGTCGAGGTTGCAACCTGCCGTGTTGCTGTATTAATTCAATAAGTTTTCCAAGTGAGGAGCGGCCAAGTGTTGTGAATTATATATCTGGAACATCTGAATCGATCTACGAACGATGGATATTACACAACACTACATACACTTGGATGTCATGTAGATAAATATAGTTTTAGAATCAGGCACTTCCTGAAAACTTTATGGTTAACAAATTGCCAAATTCATACTAATATTATAAATGCGAAAGAGTCTGTCTGTTACCTCTTCACGCTTAAACCGCTTTAGATGAAATTTGGTATAGAGATAGTCCCGAGTCCCAGGAAAGGATATAGGATAGTTTTTATCCCAGAGATCATCCTTTAAGTGGGTGAAAAGGGGGGTGGAAGTGGAGAATCAGTAACCGCTGAACAGATTTAGATGAAATTTGGTATGGAGATATTTTGATTCTTAAGGAAAGAAAGGCACCGACATTTAGGCCGCCGGCAAAGCTAGTTCTTCGTTTTTTCTTTTTCTTTTTTTTTAACCATTGAATCATGTTATTTGTACTTAATCGATGTTCTTTAGCACATACATTCAGCCAAATGTGAGCGTTTTAATACTCCTGTGTCTGTCGCTTCTGGGATAACGACGTGAGTGTATGTGTGTGCGGATAAATATATAGTTCTTTTGAATATATATTGGAAAAATAACAAATAAAAACTTATTCAATCACAATTGCCAGATGATAAAAATACACATATATTATATTCTATAATAGCTTATGCAAGCAGCTCGGCCCGTGTGTATATCGATTATCGTATTAAAAAGTAGCTTATGTTACTCGCTGACAGTGTAGCTTTCCATTGATGAAGGATTTTTTGAATTTTTTAGTGGTTCAAGCGTGAAAGAGAAAAAAAACAAACAATCACTTTCACATTTACAATATAAGTATGTACATGTGGGTAGTTAAGGTGCTGGCAGGCATAAAAACTACATTGATTTAGTATTAATGAAGTTTAAAAACCTACAAGAAATAACACGTCCCCGCACTAGGAATATATCTTGTATAGCGGGGAATTTACAAACATTCATAAAAATGGCACTAAGTGTTGTCCCATGTAGGGATCGAATGCACGGATGGGGTAGATGTTTAAGCGGTCGCTACGGCGCTTTCTACTACGCTGAGTGTTGTGGGTCCGATCCCCACATGGGACGACACTTTGTGTGATCCACAAATTGTTGTTCTGTCTGGGTGTTCTTTGTTCTAAAGTCCCCCACGACACAGGATATATTCCTAATGCGGGAGTTGTCTTTTAAAAATAATAATTAAATATAACTATTAATTTGGTATCTAGAAACCATTATTCTAAGTTGTCTGTCTATCTTTGTCTATATGTGAGCCAAAATATCCATGATGTGGACTATAAAGCTATAGTACTCGTTACTGTAAAATTTCTATTAACAACTACTTAACTTTCTACAAACAAAAATAAACACAGTTACTTCGGTGACGACGCAAATAAAATACGTTTACTTCTAATCGACGCGTCTATTGACTAACACTGGAGCAACGTACGGCGTCACTCAAAGCGATCAAGTATCAAAATAAATATTTATTTCGGGAAGCTACATCTGAGTGATATTCTATACCCAGACGGGTATTAAGGCCAGCGTGGTGGCCTCTCCTTGCTAAAAAAAAGTCTATGTCGAGCCAGTAGACTACTAAAGGCTGTTGACGATGAGTAATATAGTAGTACAATCTGATTCCAATATCAATTTCTTACGCCATAATTCAGCTTATTTTGAGATATTAACAAATGTTTAATGATAATGCAACTATGTGAATGATCAGAAATGTATATTATCTATGAAAAAAAAACACCAATTAGCTTATATGTATTACTTTTATCGCATTATTACACAAGCTGTGTGGGGCTACGACGCAACTTTTATAAGAAGTTACAGGTCGGAATGACTGTGACTTCTCTGGCTTACTACGACAGTAATCTGCGTAAGTACCCAATAAAAAAGACCACACGAATTATTTTACTAACCACATATTACATAGCTTGGCGACACGCCAACAGTCGATTAGATGTTTTACATCAACAAAAAAAAAATCACTACAAAAACTGCGACTAACAAAAACAAGAAAATAATTATAATTTTAGTACCAGTGAATGATTACATGAAACAAATCAACATCTGTCACTGCGACAACATTCTCTCCAAACATTCTGTATAATTCCCGTGCTCTATAATCGTCATCTCGCTTTACTCATCACTTAAACCGCACCCTGTCCCTCTCTCCACAAATGGGTTTCCAATAATCCGGGCTTTGACGCGGCTGTCGGAGCTCAAATTAGTACTCTCAATAGTTCAATGGATCTGAAGAGACGCCGTCACTTTTTTATTTTTACGTAATCATTTACCTCTGAATTTATTGGTTCCATTAGGTTAATAGAGAGAAGCTAAAGAACTAAGGTAAAATTATATTGCAGTTAGATAGTAGTATTTAAGCCTTCTTTAGCGATACCTTGTACCGACTAGTTCAGCACATTGCTAAGTTAAGCAATCATAGCCTTGTGTCACTTTGCGGGTGACCAATCTTAACACAAAGAGACTCCTCCGTGCCTCGGAGAACACGACGAATGTTATGAATAAACTATTCCTTATCTGGTTCATAACAAAACTCGATCACTTGACTTGATTTGACTGTTACTTGAGCCAAAAACTATCGATTAATGAATTTTTTTCGGACATCTGACTCACAACGCCATCTAGTTTCAAACTTTATCAGCTTGTACTATGAAAGCTAGATTGACTGTAGTATACTTTTATACTTTTTTCTAAATTTTGTGGTGTGGGTGTTTTCTATATATAAAATGCCACCCAAACTCCGAAACAAATATTTGTAGATCATACAAACATTTGGTCCGACCCTAGAATCGAACCCGAAACTTCAGCATAGCAGTTGCATACGCTACCACTGCACCACTGAGACACTCATTGAGAAAACTAACAAAACTTTTATTAAAAATAAAAAATAGAAATGTCTATTTTATAATGTACTTGATCAAGATAACAATATATTTTTAATTGATACGTTTCAGGGAAACCCAACAATTGTTTTACACGCTCGAATATAATTCACCAAGTACGATTTCAACCCTTTCATAAGTTGAAAAACGCATCAAATTAAGTAATTTTACCGGTTTTTGAGCATAAAGGTTAATAAAGTGCGAGTCTGGAGCCGCACACAAAAGACGGTTCAGTGAAGGGGTGGGGTGTGACGATACGGCTCCGCACTTAAGACGGTGTATTGTTACCGGTACCAAAGGGAGAGAGAGTTGGCATATGTACAGATACGACGTAACGATTTATAAAACGTGTATTCTGCCTAAGATCCAAAGAAATTTAAAAAATACTAGATAATATTAGCACTGTACGTAAAAAATCACTGAATAATTCCAGATCGAGCGCTCTAACGAAAACTTACTTAAACGGATGCAACAAATGTACATTTTTATCTTTCATAATATTAATCTCTAACCATTTACACCATAAGATAAACAGAATGTTTTGACAGAATATATAGCAATTGAAGTTATTTAAATCATTGAGTCACGGTGTTAAAACATTCACTAAAATAAATGCTTTGTATGATTCATATGTTCTTTGTGTCCGTTTATTCATGACACAAAGAACACCCCGCCTCAGAACAACAATTTGTAAAGTTCCTCGCCACGCAGGATATATTCTTAATGCGGGATTTGTCATTTCATAAAAAAAAATAATTAACTAATTGTCATGCCATTGCATGACAATTAGTTAATAACATGACAATTAGGTAAACTGGTTCTAGGTAAGAAACCTAAGATCACGATCACTATACCCAACTTGCTCTATGTCCGTTTGTAAGACGGGAAAGCACTTCATAGACATCCACAGGTGGTTCACCATTTTGCACAGTATATTGTATATGTTGCGTGTAAACGCAAACCAGGATTTACGAACCCGTTTCTTTTAAGGTACACAGTTATAGTAAATTAAAAACGATTAACTCTATTTAGCTTTGGTTAATTTACGAATATTGATGGCTTAAACAAATACTTATTTAAAAAATCATGGTAAATTTCACTTGACAAGTTATTGGAAACGGGATTTTACCCAGGTTTAACTAAAAGTTACAGCGTTACAGTAATTACAGCGTTCCAGACTTGCTCAAGGCCTATTTTATTTTGTCTTTTTTGTCCTCAGTCCTCAATAATATCCTTTTTCTTTCTTTTTAACGTACAACGTATGATTGTGACAAAAAAAAAATGAAAATATGTTTTTGCCTACTCTGATTCATACAGCCGTGAGTTTATATAAATGATAATATAACTAAAGTGTAGTCGCTAGAGGCAAGTGAGCTTGCAAAATGTGAGGACCGAATGCTATCAATCGATTTGAGTTACGAAAAGATCAAATCACATCATTATTTCAACAGCCTTAAATACTGTCCACTGCTGGACATAGGCTTTGGCCTACTGTACCACGCTGGCCAGACGGGTTGGTATAGGGTTTGTTTCAAGTTTTCCTTCTCCTTGCAGTGCTGTTGTCCTGCGAAGTTTGCTCCCTTAGTCGGCTCTTACGACACCCACGGTATGAATAGGGGAGGCGACACCACGTATTCTTAATCCGTCGCCACACGGATTTACGAACACGGAAGAAAAGGTCAAAGATTAATAATGTGGATTTTGCCAGTCAATTTTTTTGTCCCCTTCCACTCTTATTTGTAAAAGGAATGTATTGAGTACAAGATACAAAATCATTTTAATGATTATTTTAGTATCATAGATTATCATATCTCGTGTCGTGGGTTCTAGAACACCACAAATCGACTCGTCGTTAAGGAGCTCTCTAAAAGCGAATACACACGATGCGTCGACGGTGCGGTACGGCGCGGGAGCGGTGCCGCTACGTGATCTTACATACAATAAACTATACCCTGATGGGCGCCGCAAGGACGTCGGGACCTGTGGGGAGTGACGACGTGCCGTCACCTCAGTATTGTTAGCGTATCGAACGTGAATAATTGTGTGTTACAATAATTTAACATTTTTCTTTTTTGCGATACAATAATATGTAATAGCAATAATTAGCATAATCCGTGTGGTGACGGATTAAGAATACATAGTGTCACCAGCCCTAGTCATCCTGTGGGTGTTGTAAGAGCCCTGCAAAGAGAAGGAAACTTGAGACAAACCCTATATCAACCCGTCTGTCCAGTGGTATAGTAGGCCAAAACCTCCTTTCTAAAGAGAGGCCTATGTCCAGCAGTGGACTAGTAAAGGCTGTGGATGGAATGGCAATAAAACTTCGTTAAAAGACTGAATTAAAACTGTTACACACAGTGATACACGGCGGTTCACTGCGACACTCTATACTTCGAATTCATTACGTTGCGGCACCGCACCGTCAACGCATCATGTAGTTTTGCTCTAAGAGTCGATATTTGTTATAAATATGTACACATGGATAAATAAAAATAGTTGCAATTATAATAATATTTTCGGACATTTGATACACAGCGCCATCTAGTTTCAAACTAAGCAGAGCTTGTACTATAAAAGCTAGAATTACTGATATAGAATATTTACAGACTTATTAATGACACCCTCAGATTTATGTAATAGGATATCAAGGAAAAATATAAAATCCAAATTAAAGCAATTTTTAAGTTAAAAATATGATGCAATATTTGTAAATACATTGAGGGAATACCTAAACGTACATACAAAGGTCGTTGTTGTATTTATGTTAAGTGAAATTAGTAAGTGTAAGATTTTTTATTGTGTTGTTGGTATATTGTTATTTTATAGTTTTGATTTGTATATAAATAATAAGACAGACTCAAGATAGCACAGGTATAAACGTTGTATGATTTTTAGTTGTTATTATTGTTGTTGTCACTGTATTTTTTGTGGTAAACAATAAATGAAAAAAAAACATATTATATATAGCTTGTTGGTCTAGTGGTTAGCGACCCTGACTGCTAAGCCGGAGGCCGTGGGTTCGATTCTCATCTAGGACAAATATTTGTGTGATGAGCACGATCATTTGTTCTGTGTCTGGGTGTAATTTATCTATAATGTGTATGTATTTAGAAATATATAAGTATGTTTATTAGCTGTCTGGTTACCATAGCACAGGCTCTGCCTGGTTTGGGATCAGACGGCCGTGCGTGAGATGTGTGAAGTCATTATTATAGAAAACACACAAAGTTGGCAACAACCATTAGTAGATATTGTCAGATATTGTCAGTTAGCGTGGGTGTAGACTCACCGTGTTCGTTCTTGTCGAGCTTGTTGGCGGCGAGCTTGTCTGGCGCGGGGCGGGGCGGCGCGCCGTGCTTGGGGCTGTGGCGCTTGGAGCCGCCGCGCGACACCACCAGCGACTGCGGGATCTGACACAACACGAGCCTCACTACATCGCCTGCATCTCTAGCACCACTACTTATTTCTTTAACGGACTCTACGAGGTTTGTTCGACTGTTTTGTTTTACATATTGCTATATATACGACTAAGTTTAAAGTTAATTCGCTACATTTAAAGGAATTTCGTACTTTGTTTGATTTAAAACTTTGACATTTCATTGTTTAAATCAATAATGTTTCTTTCTTTATTTTACTATTTCATTATATGTCATTTTAATTTAGTAAATTAAAAAAAATGATAAAACAATGCCTATTGAAATTATTCTAGTACAATTTGACACTTGTTGGGTATCCTTTTTAAAGAAAATTTGCTATGATTGAAAACGTATTGAAAGTAGTGACACTTCTTTTTTAAGTTTCATTAATTTCATCGTCGGCGTCCATTAATTACGTAAAGCGTTTTTAGTGATTTTCCGATCCACCGCTCTCCTGGTGAGATGTCGTTAGGTTTGATTCAACCCCCCATCTCTTAACCTCACGTAAGATTTTTTAAACGTGTTTTTATTGTAAAGGCGGTTGGTGACGCGTAAACAAACGTTAGGCTACTATGCAACTGCCCGGCATTCGCAATACCATGATAAATAGTATTGTATAAGTCTTAGCCATACTTCTGTGGAGAAACATGTTTTACTTAATTTAACGCAGTTTTCTCGCAAATTTACTCTGTTCGTTGCGATCTTCTTGAGATTCGACTAGACCTGACCGGTGGGGTCAGTCGTCTCACGTGCTGAATGGACGCCCCTAACAAGTTCGAGGGACGGAAGCGAACTCACGAGCTTGTCGCTGCGGTCGCCGGAGGGCAGTCGCGCGATGGTGACGTCGGCGGAGTCCTCTGGCGGCGGCGGCTGCTGCAGCCAGTTGTACTCGCGCTTCTCCACCGGCACCCCGCGCCGCTCGTAGTCCTGCGCCTGCGTCCTGACCGAGGGGGGGGGGGGCGTCTATTAGTCACGGTTCACTATGGACCGGTGATTTATCATTCGGTTTATTCGTACGTAAGTTAAGCTCACTACTCACTCACGCGTCGTTGCCGATGAGCTGTTTTCGGACGATGCATAAGGACAGTAAATTTAGTATTTTTTTTATTATATATAACTACCATTCACATCAACAGCCTTCAATAGTCCACTGCCGGACATAGACCTCTCCTTAGAAAGCTACCATTCCCTAAATGATATTTAAAAAAATACTAGATTTACTGTTAAATAGCGTCTAACCTACTTTAGGTAGGTAGGTAACTCTAACCTACGCACGCAGAAATCGAATGATAAATCACAGTTCACTATAATTTTGTCCAATGTCTATTCTAAACTATTTCCAATGCCATTTAAAATACTTATTTATATGTAAAAAACAAAAAGACTACCACCGCCCATGAACACCTAAAACTAAGAAATTACAAGCTCACAAATGATCTCTCACAAGAGCCCTTTCAGTGGAAACAGGGGAAAGATTTGGAATCCCACAACCTCACTCACTTGGTGAAAAGCAAGAACTACTCAACACCAGTTTTCTGTGAGACCTTAGTATCAGTCCGGTCATATGTGCCGCATTCTGGCTCTCCTACAATTACTAGTCTACTATATTTAAGCTACATCGTCCTGAACTCCTAAATAAAATTAAAACGCTTGTCATACAAACCTTAAACTTTCATAACAGTCTAAACATACTACAGCATAGTCATTATTTTCTAATAATAATGAATTTTCAGTCCGCCTTTGCACTAAGAATGGGAATTCCTGTAACAAACAAATATCAATTAGACGCTTCCCAGTTATAGTTAAACCGCCGTAAGCTTGGCCCTCCTGATGGTTTGCGGGACGCGGGGCGGGTGATGCGCTCGGCTATACATGACACGATGTACTAACTCGATATCATCAGATTTATTTGTTTGAGATTTAATCTACACACGATGTAATAAAAATCGAATTTATTTCCATGTATTATAATGTCAGTGTATTGTAAGTTTTTATGATTAATTGTAAAATTTAATACTGTAAAATAATTTTAATAAAATCACCTTATCTTCATCATGTAAATTATATTTAGATACAATTTCAAAATTAAGTAAAATAATAAATATTCTTTATTAGAACTTTAACAGTAGAACCTCTGTAAGCCGAACTTCAAGTTTTTAAATCTTTTTGTGACGCAGAGTCGGCAGATTATCCATGTTGCAAAATAATACCGTGTGTAGCAGTCTTAAGAAAAATAACACGTACAGCCATGCTTTCACGTCAGTCACTGCCGGTGGACAGCGACGCACTAGCTAATTGGTTGAATGCACCCCCGCCCCGCGTCCCCCAAACCATCAGGAGGGCCAAGCTTACGGCGGTTTAACTATAGTATCACAATCTTTACACATTCTTTTATTTAAGGCGCAGAATGCCTAATTCTCAAATCCCTTCTTTTCGGAAATTGATATTGTTTTCCAATATACTTTGGCATAAAGTTATAAGAAACATTTCATCAGATGCATAGAAAAAGACATAGTGTCTGTAATCAAGAAAAAGAGAGAACATTCACATTAATGACAAAAGCTAGTACTTAGTTATTACCTTAATGGGTAGTGCCCTAACTCGTTTCCTGTAAGTCTTGATCCCACACAAGTGGCAGTGGTAGTCGTGCGTGTTGTACACGCGCCGCTCGGGAGGGTACCCGCCCAGGGCCTCGTACCTGGGAAGGAAAACACATGCTCTCTATAAATTCTAGCACTTCATATGAACTTCATTAAGTTAATTAGGTAATACTAAATACTACTACTACTAAATACTGCTAGTACTAATACAAAAAAAAATATGTAAAAAAAATATATCTATTTTTTTTTTTTACGGCAAATAATTTTTAGTCGACTTTATGTTGATTTCGCGACCAGAGGAATGTTTGAAGGTCATAATGGAAACTAATTTTAGAAAGCCCACATTTTGAGCAAGAAAATATTTTTTAAATTATTTAACTAAATTGATTATATTTAATTACACGTTTTTTATATATTTGTTAACCGGTTATGGCACAGCAAGTGTATATCAAATATAAATAAATAAAACAATATCATCATCAATAGCCCTTTATAGTCCACTGCTGGACATAGGCCTCTCCTTAGAAAGGAGGCCTCGGCCCACTATACCACGCTGGCCAGACGGGTTGGGTTTAAGTGTTCCTTCTATAAAACAATATAAATACTTATATTCAAAATGTAATTAATTATGGTCGGCTATCAGACGATCACTATTAACAATAAACACGGTTCTAAAAATTAAATATTACCATACTAATTTACTTTCAATTAATTTACTCTTAATTGTTTTTAATGATCAAATATAAATAGAAATGGACTCACTTTTTCCACTGACTCAATAGCGAGTGATAGCAGAAGGTACACACTAGCGCCGAACCCTTTTCTCTCAACTGTTCCGCGTTTGGATGACTCTGTTGGAAAAGGTAAATATCACAATTCGCATTAAAGTGTATCTTGTATAGCTAAGCTAAGCTTTATACTGAACCTCAAAGATCCCAAACCCTTTCAATCATCATCATCATCATCAGCCTATCGCAGTCCACTGCTGGACATAGGCCTCTCCCATTGCACGGCAATTAGAATAAAAACCTTCAATAATAATATAATATTTTCACACATCTCACACACGGCCGTCTGGTCCCAAACTAGGCAGAGCCTGTGTTATGGTAACCAGACTGCTGATAAACATACTTATATATTTCTAAATACATACATATTATAGATAAAGTACACCCAGACACAGAGCAAATGACCGTGCTCATCACACAATTATTTGTCCTGGGTGGGAATCGAACCCACGACCTCTGGCGTCGCAGTCAGAGTCACTAACCACTAGAGCAACAGGTCAGTCAAAATATAGTCATATCGGTTAAAAG
The DNA here is from genome assembly GCA_902825455.1 of Arctia plantaginis. Classification (NCBI taxonomy): domain Eukaryota; kingdom Metazoa; phylum Arthropoda; class Insecta; order Lepidoptera; family Erebidae; genus Arctia; species Arctia plantaginis. Next base: position 2,271,374 of record CADEBD010000322.1, on the reverse strand, counting down.
GAGATTACATTTATCGCCTAAAGCAAACAGAAGGCTAAATTCAAGTTTATTTCACTTCAACTGCACGGATGGCGTAGTGGTTTAAGCGGTCGCCACGCCGCTTCCTACTACGCCGAGTGTTGTGGGTTCAAACCCCACATAGGACGACACTTTGTGTGATCCACAAATTGTTGTTCTAAGTCTGGGTGTTCTTTGTGTCCGTTTCATGTATGTTTGTAAAGTCCCCCGCGACACAGGATTTATTTCTAATGCGGGAGTTGTCTTTTTAATAAAAAAAAAAAAAAAAAAAAACTCATTTTTGACAGCGAGCGCTTTCGTCGTTGCGATTGGTTAAGATTTCAGTGTCAGTCACCGTGACGATCGAGTAGATGTGAAATAACCTCACACCTGGGCCTCAGGTCATCTGATATTAAGACCTGACTGCCAGGTGACCATGAGCGGTGGTAGTTACCCACTATCAGGTGACCCGGCTGCTCGTTTGCCTTGCTCGTGGCCCTTTATAACATCAAAAATGGAAGGTAGTCGTACCTGATGCGTTAACAGACAAGGGAAGTAGGGCGCGTTGCCCTGCGGCTGGCCGTACAGGATCCGCGCCAATGTGAAGTCGGAGTGAAGCCCGCACAGGAAACAATATATTGATGTACATGCTGAAACAAAGCTTGGTATTAAACATAGTTGTATCAGTTTTGGTGGGGGAAGAAGGAGTGGGTGGGGGTCATATTTTTTTTCAACTAGAATATTAATTAGTATTTTATTTATAGTATATAGTGTATATTTGTAAGTTAGATTTATATTAAATTAATAAATTTAATATAAACAAGTCAAATTCTCAGTTTTCTCTTGCACCTACAGCATCATTTTTTTACATCACCCGAAGATCGACTGGCAGAGAATGTCTTGGGCATTAAGTCCGCCAGTGGACAACTTGTGCATTAAGTTAAATAAATAAAATAAAATAAATAAATTAATACCTATAGGGTCAATCACTGATCTGTACAATATAGTTATGAAGTAGATATATGGCAAGACTAAATGATGACAATTAGACTTAGAAGATAAAACACATAAACAAATTTTTCTACAACTGAAAGCGGTAACGTCGTATCTCGGAAATGGACATAAATGTATAACTTACTAGTTTGTAATCGAAAAATGGACAATGATGAAAAGATTAATAATGAAATAGAATTAATATTTTTTCTAGATTTAATACGAAAACCTTTACGAACTTTTTAAATACTTTTTTGGTGTAAATTTAGGCCAAAACCTCCTTTCTAAGGCTCTACTCCTTGTGTTAAAGGCCAAATTTGGTTTTGCTAGTCATGTACGGGACCATGAGCGTAAACGGAGCTTGTCGACGGATATGTCTGGGAGGACATCATCATCATCATCATCGCAATTATTTTATCAGGGTGGGAATCGAACCCATGACCTTCGGTTTAGCAGTCAGGGTCACCAACCACTGGACCAACAGACTTGTCAATACTGCATGTATAAGCAAGAGCTGTAATTAGAATTAACATTGGTGGAAAATAAAAGTCCCTTAATAATACGTTACGATACGTTGACGACCGAATGGCGTAGTGGTTTGTGTAACGGACTGCTATTCCAAAGGTCGCGGGTTCGATTCCCGCTCAATTCTAACATTTGTGTGCATGACCATTTAATGTTTGATTTGGTTTGTATAATATGTATGTATTTACAAAAAAAAAGTATATATGTATTTATATCAGTTGTCTAGTAGCCATAGTACAAGCTCTGCTTAGTTTGGGACTAGATGGCGTTGTGTGTATGTGGTACAATATTATTATTATTATTATACTACTAGGTCACATTAACGGAATATGCTGTTATCGGTAAGGAGTTGTGTGCTTACATACAATCTAATTTATTTGCATTTAATTTAATATAATGTATGTTAATACTCCGCCACATATTTGTTGTAATATTAGATTGTTGACACAAGGAATCAGTCGGCTAGGTCGAATCTAAGTCAAATAAACCTTGCTGTCGCGTATGCATAAATTATAATGAAGGTCTTTCTTTTTGTTGAGCGGCATTATTCTAAGGGGTTCTTCATCAAAACTAGGGTTTATAACAATTATATCATCATCATCAAAAGGATTTAATAGTCCACTGTTGGACATAGGCCTCTCCTTAGAAATGTTTTGACCTACTATATCATGCTAGACAGACGGGTTTCCTTCTCTTGAATGCTGTTGCCCTGCGTAGTTTGCTCCCTTAGTTGGCTCTTACGACATCCAAGGGATGAATAGGGGTGGTGACACTCCGTATTCTTAATCCGTCACCACACAGATTCTATGATCATAGTCGAAAGCAGGTTGGACAGAGAATATGTACTTGTATAAATAAAGTTGGTATTTACCATTATTACTAGCGACCGTTCGGTCAGAAGTGGTGGAAGGTGGGGTTGGTATCACTCGCTCGCCGTTCACCGACGAGTTCGGAGGTAGAGGCGATGGGATATTATATCTATAACAAACAAAAAACAAATTTTTATATGTATTTATAACTAATATTACTTTGGTAGTGTTGAGGACGCATACATAGTATTAATACCTATGATATAGAGGTTTTACTAATAATCGAAATTGTTAGTATTCCCGTTTACCCCTCCAGATAAGCTAAATTACTTGTGTTAGGAGTGGGTTCACGTTGGTAGTGTACTGGTCAGGATTTGAACCCACGACATCTTGATCGCACCTATCGCCGCTTTTAATTTAATTATAACTATGTAATTAATCAATTTACACATCTTAAAAGTTTAACTGTCCCATGTACTGAATGCCCTTCCTCTATTGTCCATACTCATTGTGTTTTAAACAAAACAGAATATTTATATTTTTTAAACCTTTGGTAATGGATGATCACGAAGAAATTCTCTAAATGTTTTGTCAATAAGTTACATATATTTGTTTTGTAAACAGAAGTTTTAAGTTAAAAATCAGCGCTCGATAATCCATGTGAAGTTCAAACATAAATTGACGCTTAGACCTTTCGCTTTCGGTATTTGAGTTTTTCTTTATATTTGTTGTAATACTGAAATCAATTAAGCGGTATTCTATTCTAATATAAAATGTTAGATGTATGTATAAGGAATGGTATAACGTGCCTCCTGTGCTCGAGCGGCACGCGCTCGGCGTCCATGAGCTCCCACTGGCGCGAGAGGTGGCGCACGCAGCGGCTGCAGGCCAGGACCCGCCCCCCGCGCGCCGCGCTGCCCCCGCCGCTGCCCGCCAGGCACGGGAAGTGCATGGCGTGCGAGTTCATGTACTCCGCCGTCGTCGATAGCCACTCCATCGAGTGCTGCTGGAACAGGCCCGCGCACACGTAGCATCTGTGCAACAAAATATATCAAGTATGTTATTTCAGTTGAACCACCTCTTTGAAACAAAATTAAGAATCACTTTTCTAATGAATTACTTTTTTTAGTTTTAAACATTACTTGATACAGTGGAGCGGTTAAGGCCGTCGCGTTAACTGCTGCTGGGTCCACCCTCACTCGCATCATTCGGACAGTCGTTGTAGTCCTCATCATTATCATCCATCATCAATAGAAATTAATAAAAAGTATTAAGCCACGGATACCGACCTGAACAGTCCCATGCCATTCTCGCCGGAGACAACTTGACTCTGCGGACTACTTGATAACGCACTCGAGGGTCGCTTGTTCGCTTGACTCGAACTTGACTTTATATCGTAGGGCTTAAATCTGGAAATAAAATATCTTAATAGACAACATACACTTGTTTAGTTGTTGATATCAGGCGACAGCTGTACAACAAGTAACCTTCCTTACATGCGTACAGAACAAAAGTGTTAATATATTCTGATAGTAATAATAATATTTCGGATATCTAACACACAACGCCATCTAGTTTCAAACTAAGCAGAGCTTGTGTTATGTAAGCTAGATTGAATGATAGAATAATTATTTCCTTTTATTTATAAATACATAAATAGATAGAAAACACCAAAAATGCGAAAAAAATATTTGCAGATCATTAAACATTTGGTTAGACCTAGGAATCGAACCAGAGACACAGCACAGCAGTCGCATACGCTACCACTGCACCACCGAGACAGGCACCGAATTTTTAATTTTGGATTATTTTTGTAATAAAATTATATGAACTTTATGAGTTTTGGTTTTTACTACAGTACATACAATCCGATTGTTCATGAATGCAACCACCCGACGACATAGCTCAGTCAAAGTGCTCTTTAGAATATCATATACCAGCTAAATTCGTCTATGAAGATGAGCAGTGTGTGGCTTTCCATGATGTGAATCCTCAAGCTCCTACGCATATACTAGTGATTCCAAGAAAGCCAATTACCCAACTGTCCAAGGCTGATGATGCTGATGAACAACTCTTAGGTCACCTGATGGTTGCTGCCAAAAAGGTTGCCATACAAGAAGGTCTGGACAAGAGTGGTTTCCGTTTGGTAATTAATGACGCCAAGAATGGAGCCCAGAGTGTATATCACTTACATGTTACACTAAGTGAATACTTGCTTGATTAATTTTTAAACAAGTACTGCCGCTTTAAGGGCGAGCACAGTCAGTCTAATTCGTTAGTGTCGCTCCAAAAACTTCGCATAACATCATTGAGATACTTCTTGTATTTGAGAACCTACGGAATACTATTTATATTTCGCAAAAATTATTTTAACTATTTTTTTACCAAAAATTTATGAGAGCTTTGGTGTTCATGGCCTAATCATCATTATCAGTTGCCAGCTCTTTTCCTAATTATGTTGAGGATTGGTGCAATGTTTAATATTGCATAGGATTTAAGGGAGTTTATGTTATGATCGACTGATTGTTTGACTCTAACTTCTTTTTAGTTTGCTAGGCTAAGGAATATCACACGGATGAGAAAACGGACCTGAGACTGCAATATATGTCGGTCTTGGGTTTGGAGAAGCCACTAGAACATGAACATCGGTATGTGTACATGACCTATTAAAACACATAGTTCGTTCGTTCGTTCTCCTATTGTAATATTTTGTACGTAGCTAGGTAAAAGTAGACTAGTCTCTCCCAAAAATGTATCCCACAAATTAGTATTACAAGTCACCCTCATATTACAAAGATGAATCTGTTTTCTAAAAGTCATGAATTAGTGTCATCCTCTTTGCAACAATTTCATATTATTGCAACCCAGAGTGACCAAGATTAACTTACTAACCGCCTGAAGATAAGCAGTTTTCGTAGCCTGTATCACGCTAGTGGTTCAAATTTCCACGGCTATAAAATACTTTTTTATAGGACAGTACTCACCTAATATTGTTGGTATGTGAATTGTTGTGCGCGGCATTCGGTTCCCCGTTCTCGCCATATGCAGGGTATTTATGCGGAATGCTTTTATAACACGACGCACAAATTTGGACCATACCTGTAAACACAATGTGCATGTTAACACTTGATACCTATTCACGAATCAATAGGTTGTCAGTTTAGTTTAAACCTACAACCTGGGCCTCAATTCTGCTATTTTATGTTAACGCCAAGCCACTGTCTTTCCATTGACACGGTAAGAGGCCATTGAGATGCCATTGACATCGTTCAAAATATCAGTATTCTACTAACATAAATTCACAATGTCAATAGACTGTCGATATACTAACATAGGTCATCAATGTCAATATCAACAGCATTGCCATACCTGGAAAATTAAATATATCATTTTCTTACAAATTTATAATGTAGTGTTTACCAAACTATTACAAAGACATCGACGACATTTGTATCAGTGACAAGTCATCCACGGCCATTGATCTTACATAGTTAGTAGAATAGGAAAAGTGCAAAACTATTCCGACGACAGTCGACAGTCTATTGATACAATATTAAATAAGCAGAATTGAGGCCCAGTTTATGTCAAAAACCTGTCTCAACGTTATTCAACAAACACAAAGCGAACTATCTGTCTTTCTAATATCATGTTTTCCTTAAGATAATTACAACAAATTGTCATAATCTATTGTTTGTCACGATTTTTTGTAAATTGATAATTGTCTGATAGTTATGTAAGTGAATTCACTATATACTTCGTAAGGTCCAAACAGTACAGGCCCGTATTTTAAAAGACGTCTCAAGTATCGGTTGAACTCTGATTATCTGAAATTAGTTTTTAATTCAGATCATACTTTAAGCATCGATCTTATTATAGAACGCGATTTAAGTTTTACACAGTTGAAACTAATCTTAAGCATTGTTTTGAACTTAGTTTGTTCTCAATTACGTTGCCGCATGATCAACATTGTTCTTCCGTATCACACAGCTGAATTTATTAAAAAAATATTCTTTTACCAACATAACTTCTGTGAATTTGCCTATAATAGATTATTGGCTAGTGTAGCTCCTTTCTAAGGAGAGGCCTATGTCCAGCAGCGGACTATTATAGGCTGTTGACGTGATGTGATGTGTGATGTGGCAATGTAAACACATTAACAAGCTTGTTGCTCGCCTCAAATTAAATATAATAAATATTAAAATAAAAATTACTAGCTCTAAGCTATAACGGAACTTTCAAATTATTACTCTTGTCATGTTGAATGACAAGTATGACAAGTAATTGAATTTCTTTCGTAAGTATCCAGAAACAAATCATCGTAAAAATGATAATTTCCGTTAAAACATTGCTTGAGTTTCAGCTTGTCTCACGTAAACTGAGATCACATCTATCAAAATCTATGCTCGACACTAAAAAAACCTATCACTTCCACAAAAACCTCGTTCTGAAATAAGCTATTAATCACTCTAGTTTAGATCGGTGAATCTCGTTTCAAGTGACGTTCAATTATAAAATCGCAACTTTAAACAGTTTTAAGATTAGATTCACGACTGAGAAACATTTAAGGAGTCTTTCATCCTCGTCTAAATCTAAACAACTAAGGTTACAAGTTATATGAGTGATTTGTACAATATGTAGCTCAGGATTTAGTTCTTACCTTGCGGGCTAATAGGACTGGCATCAGAATGAGGCTTCAAGGTCGTTATAAAAGGATAATACGGTTCTCTCTCAGGATTTGGACAGCAATACACGAGCCTTAATTGTGAACTAGGTGCGCTAACCCCGCATACATAGCAAACGAAGCTAGCTGTCGTCGGCGGCGCAGACGGCTGACTCGCCGGACGTTCTAAGGAAGGGGAATGAGTGTGGGCCGCTAGAGATGACTTGTCACCTGAACTGGCCAGACTTAAGGGGGAAGGCGGGAGAAGGGAAGGAGGACGCGTGCGAAGTGTGTACACTCGCTCGTTCGCCGGCACTGCACGCATCTGTAACAATAAGATTAATATTTATTAACATGAGCATTATATAATTTTCTATTTTCAGTAGGCTCCTATTCTGCTGGGGATGTACTGTTACAGGAAACTTTAGTGGAACAGCAGACTATCATGTATGATTTCCAACAGAGCGAAGGTCCAGGTGATTGTAAGCTACTTTGCTTTTCCACATTCAGTTGCTGCTTTTATTGGGCTAATGTTTTTTACCGTTCAAAACCGTGGTATCGTCAATATTGGTTATGTTTTTCTGCGCGTTAGCAGGATCCCCAAAGACGCCGGCAACAATGTATATATTTTATTTTTAATTTATTTTACAATTTAGTTATATTGTAGATACATGTCATGCAAAGTTGTGAAGAGCTTAATTTGTGACTATGTTTGGGTGATTGAGGTTTCAACTCTCAGCTATATAAGAAGTGCAGAGGTAATTTTGGTTCCTATAAATATATCTAAGACTGATTATAAGAAGCCATGATTATGACTCATAATTAAAAGTCCAAACTTGCTAGGTAAAATACTGTAACAGTAGGTATCTATACTGATGTAGATAACACACAGATAATATCATCTATCGGACAGTTATCGCAAATACTTTTAATACTTCCGACGGATTTCATTTCATATCTTGTCGACTTGCGGGCCATTACGTTTAATAATTCGTTATATTAGAACCAGGCCAGCTTTAAACTGATTAGAAAGATAAAAACAGGGGTGATAATGTCAGTGTTAAAATATCTTGATTTCGAAAACCTTTTGATAACTATTCAGTGATAACAGGGACTCCAGTAATACTATATTCCAGTTTGAAATTGCATTTTGGAGTTTGCTTGTTCCTAAGTCACTGTAATGAACAAAATTTTCTAAGGACAAAACAATAGCCTCATAATTGATTGTTCTTCATATTATAAAATATTACTGATCCATTCCTTTGGCAGTCAGGTAGCTTTATATGTTTTTACACACGATTTCGCTATATATATAAAAATGTTAAATTGATTTATATGTGCTTCTAAAACTCAAAAAGTTTTGCGCCGATTGATTGCAACCATAACGTGCCACATCGAAACGAGGCAAGCCATAGTTGGTATAATATCAATATAAATAAAGAGATACTAAGCGGTATATTTTAATATACTATGACAAATCAGTGCTTCCGTCACTACAACGCGGACAGGGACCATATCACCTTATCAATTTACGTAAGCATTTAAAGCAAATGTCACTTCGAGTAGTGTAAATTAATATTGATTGGCCAGGGACGACAACAAAAATCTAATCACAAGTGAGTAACAACCACAACATGGTGAAGTATTTTCAACAACAAGCAAGCCTCAGAGACCAAAAAAGGTCATCCTTTTATTTTAGGCCGGTCTGTATATGACCCATCGTGTGTGGGAACCACGGTGTTCCCGTTCTTGGTCTTCTTCTAGGGTGACAGATGGCCTCACCTGTTACCCCCAGGCCTGCACCTATAAACTAGGCATTTCTCGAGCTTTCTCGTGAAATGTCTTATCTTCATACTATTAATACATCTTTATTGATTTATGTCGAGACTCTTGGTTTATTGGTTAGTAATTCTGGCTGTAGTGATCCAGGTCGTAGGTTCGATTCCCATCCAGGACAATGAGTGATGAACACGATCTGTGTTCTCTATCTGGTGATAATATTTAAGTATATTTATCGCTGTCTGGTTATATTACTGTATTGCCAGCTCAGGTAGTTTAAGGTTAGAAGGTAGAGGCTCCGGTGACCCACATTTGATGATGATGATTAATGGTGTATCGTTCGTTCTGATTTTATTCAAACTTGTAAATATAAATACAATCAAACTTCACGTGAGATTTATTTTTAATAAAAAAGCTTCTAAATAAAATTCCTAAAAAAAACTAAGTAAGAGCATCTGTCAAAATGCTCGTAATAATTTTAAAGTTGTTTACTAATTACTGTGTTGTGAGCCGACTAAGGGAGCAACCTACGCAGGACAATAGCACTGAAAAGAGAAGGAAAACTTGACACAAACCCCTTTTTTTTTCCGGCACACGCGGACGCCGCCCCCTCGCGGCTGGCCAAACTAATGCGGGTGGAGGGGAAACCCACCCCGTCCACCCGCGGCCACACTCAGGGCGGCATGAGGCTGTGATAGGCGGGCCTCCGCCGCCCGGTTCGCCGGCGGCGGATCGGGTCCGAGTGGAGGTCGTCCTCCCGGGCCCTCTCCGCCGCCTCCTTCCGCGAGATTACTACCTCGCAGAAGGTTGCGACCGCGGTAAAACAACTGTCGCTACCGGCCATGGAGCGTACTACGGCCGGTAGCGAGAGATCCACTCCGATGACTGCAGTGAGGGCCCGGCGCTGCGCCGCCCATGCGGGGCAGACCGCCAGCGTGTGCTGGGCCGAGTCCTCACTGCAGTCGCAGTGGTGGCAGGCGGGACTCAGTTCCCTCCTAGCGACCGAGTGCAGGTACTTTCCGAAGCAACCGTGCCCGGAAAGCACCTGCGTCAGCCGGAAGGAAAGGGTCCCGTGCTGCCGCCCTGCCCACTCGGCGATGACCGCCTGGAGAAAACCCTATACCAACCCGTCTAGCCAGCGTGGTATAGTAAGCCAAAACCTCCTTTATAAGGAGAGGTCTATATCCAGCAGTAAACTGTTAGAGGCTGTTGATGATGTTTACTAATTACTATTGCATATTTGTTTCTCTTAGTGGTAAGGCTCTTGTTGTACGCTATACTAACGGCTAAATAGTCGGTAAACGTTGTAAACCTAACCACCCTGTAAGGTACTGCCATAAATATGTATGTATTCTCGAAGCTGCACTTTCTAATCTAACAGCAATAACATCGTTTTATTAAGGTAGATGACGTTTGCATCGTATCGTACAAGTGACCCGGCCTGCTCACTGATCCTGATAACCTCGGGGTGAGTGTGCGTGACTGTGTGCACGTGCTTTTCTCAATGCATGATCTTAATATGTCTAAGAATTTTATTAGCTATTGAATATCATGACAGTAGAATTTTAGTAATACAATATTAGTTTTTTTTTTAAAAGACCCGAATTAAGAATATACCCTGTATCGCGGCGGTCTTTACAAACATACATGAAACGGACACAACGAACATTCAAACTTGTTGCGTTGTTCCATGTGAGCATCAAACGCACAACACTCAGCGTATTAGAAAGGACAACCACTTAAACCACTACGTCATCCGTGCAGTTAAATTGACACATAACACATACTAACAATCTGTATCCTAGACGGGGTAGGTGGAAATTAACACTAATATAATAATATATACCTCACACATCTCACACACGGCCGCCTGATCTCAAACTAGGCAGAGCTTGTACTATGGTAACCAGACGGCTGATAAACATACTTATATATTTTTAAATAAATAATATACTAGATAAATATAGACACAGAACAAATGACCGTGCTCATCACACAATATTTGACATTTTGACAAATATAATTTAAATTAATTTACTTTATCAGCATCAGCCTATCGCAGTCCACTGGACATAAACCTCTCCTATTAATATACTTAATAGGGGTCAAATCTATTGCCTTTGTAGACAGGCATTTTGAGATTTAACTGGAAAAACTGTGTATCATGAAAAGGGGTTTTATTTATACAGCTAGACAAGTCAGGGTCCAGTCAATCGAACCCCTTATTTTTATTTTCATTAGGCAAACAAAGAGATCGATCACCTGATGGTAAGCGACCACCGCTTCCAATGAACACCTACTACAAGACTCACAAGTTCGTTACCGTCTTTTCAGTCCCCCAACCCCCAGCCGCCTCTCGTTCATGATGATACTTCGAATTCGCATTCTGGACACCCTAGCAGATTCATTACAACCTTAAAGTTTTATATATTACCAGATTTAACCCGCGGCTCCGACCGCGTTTATGTTGGTTATCGCGGTAAAAAAGTAGCCAATGACTTCCCCTCCCCTTTCACCCTGAGGTAGACTGGGAGAAAATGCCTATGGCATTAAGTCCGCCATTCTACAACTCATACTTGTGCATAAAGAATTAAAATAAAGTAAAACCCCCAGAAATAGGGGACAGCTATTGGGCTAAGGTAACTTTGGGCTAGTCAACAAGTTCAAAACCGTGTTAATTCTTGATAAAGCTCCTAAAAAAAAGATACCTTCAATTCGGAATGACGTCTAGAAAAATGTATCGAAAGTATATATTAGCACATAAAAAATTGTAATTGTTATTAACAAATTAAGATGAAAAAAGATAGCATTTCGTTTTTTGTTAATAATTCAAAAATTTAAAAAAAAAACGACTCTCAGAAGTCTATCTCTAATATTTATAATTTTAATTCAACGCCGAAAATAGGATAATCGCACTACCGCTAAAGACAGTGTACAACAAAATTTTTTTTAGTAACAAATATTAATTTAAAAATTTGAATAAATTATGGTATCATCTAGAAACTTGAAAAAATAAATACCCAATTTAATACATCAGTTTTATAACCATTTTTTAATGAATATTATTAACAACACATGCCTTTACAGATCAAGAGCTCATAAATAATTCTGAGGAAGTACGAGGACGATAGATATTAATTATACTAATGTTATAAATGCGAAAGTGTGTCTATTTGTCTGTCTGTTACCTCTTCACGCTAAAACCGCTAATCGGATTTAGATGAAATTTTGTATAGAGATAGTCCGAGTCAAAGGAAAGGATATAGCGTAGTTTTTATCGAAGAAATCATCCTTTAAGTAGATGAAAAGTGGGTGGAATCAATAACTGCTGAACTGATTTACATGAAATTGTGTATGGAGATACTTTAATTCTTGAGAAAAGACATAGGCTACTAAAGCGATAACCGACATCTACGTGGGCGCAGCCGTGAGCAATAGCTAGTGAAAAATAAAACTTATTTATTGCGCTTGTAAGGATTGCAACATCTAGCAGATCAAATCAACACTTCTTTGTCAAATCTCACATATTTTATTTTGTCTTAAAATATGATAGTAACGGAGGTTAGGTAAAGAGTCTTTATGAATAATGAAAACTAAATGCTGATAGCAGTGTGACAAAATTATTAGAACAAATAGATACTTCAAGTCATATAATTCTTGACCATATTATTATACAGTTAGGCATAGAAAGAAACGAATAACCCGAAAAGGAAATAAAATATTAGTTCATTAAAAAGATGTTCATTAAACAGTTGCTTCACAAAACACTTATTTTATAGCTTAGCGATAATACCAATATCGAATTACAGCAATGCAAATGAACATACTATACGTGATACCACGGCCTCACAGAAAACTTGGTCTTAAGCAATTCACATTATTCATAATAAACAATGAGTGAGTGAGGTTACCGGAACCCAAATCAGCGGGAGGGACTCCAAAGGCAGCAACTTGTGACTTTTGAGCTGCAGGTGTCCACGGGCGGCGATAGTTGCTTACCAACAAGTGTATTTAAAAAACCCAAGAAGAAGACAACAATTGAGTAACTTTGCACTCTATGTTATCGTACAGAGAATAGATATTTACTTAGAATTCTTGTAAAGTGACATTTCTGTACTAACTTACGTAACACGTAAAGTATGTTATTCCGTAGTATTAGTCAGTAACAAAACTAAATTTAGTGACTAATTTACAGATATATATCGACTACTAAAATCACTAGACCTGACTCATATAGCATATTCAGCGAATATATTATGTCAATGTCTTGATAATTTCTAGGTCCAGGAGGTCAGCCATTATCTGGAGCCGACACTTTTTTTTTAGTGCACTGCCCTGACACTTACTTGTGTCTTCGCCAGGTCAGGGGTGTTGATGATTATTATTATGTACTGCATGTTTAATAGTTTTGTTTTCTTTATTATTTCATAATTTATTGTGCTGTTTACTTGACAATTGATTTATATTTAGTTGAAGTTGAGCTTCTGATTATAGTATGATTGATTTCTATTGTGACGAGAAGGGTATCGGGGAAATGTTCTACATTTAACTTGGTTACAAGAGCGCTTTTAAGAGGACAAATGAGCAGAAGGCCAAGTGCGAGTGTATTTCACATCAACGGTGAGTGCGTTTGGCGTTGCGATTGGCCCGCACTGTATAATAATAATATCTCACACATCTCACACACCCGTCTGGTCCTAAACTAGGTAGAGCCTATACTATGGTAACCAGACTGCTGATAAACATCCTTATATATTTTTCAATACATATTTTAAACCCAGACAGGCATATTTACACACATACATATTTCAGATAAATTACACCCAGACACAAAAAAAAATGACCGTGCTCATCAGACAATATTTGTCCTAGGCGGCAATCGAACCCACGACCTCCAGCTTAGCAGTCAGAGTCACTAACCACTAGACTAGCAGGCCCGTCTGACAGGATCAATAGGCGTCAACACCTGTACCGTGAACCTCCACCAATCACAACGCTTAACGCGCTCGCCGTTGAGAGCGAATAGGTGTAAAATAAACTCACACTTGGGCCTCTAAAGCCTCACCTGGACAGTAATAGGGAATATGCATGTATTTTTTTTAAACGATTCTACAAGTTATTACATTACCAAAAATAAATATAACACATCCGAAATATAAACCGTTAAGCAAAAAAATATTTTTTTAAAATCAAATCATTTTGGGCAATTTGAACACGTCCATTTTGGCGCGCTTTTTTTATGAGGTCAGATTACACTTTCAGACGAATTCGATGTCAACAACGGAGAGAAGTTCACAAAGTTTGTGAAAGTTAAAAAAGTGAGTGATGAAAATTAACTTATTACTATGGCAAAGCCAATAAAACCTTATTATAAATATTGTGCCGTTCCTTTTTGCCCAAATAATATCAAAACTGCACCTGACAAAGTATATTCAGTCATTGTGTTGAGTCTTTCTACACGGGAATTTAATAATTTAACACTGAAAACGTATTAGTTATTAACTTATAATGAAACAAATAATCACCAGAAACCAAATAATACAAATACACACAACTTGTTGACACTCTGACAGTGTTGGTTGACGTCACGTTTTATTCAATCAATAGCGTTGCGTTTTAGAAATTTGCACTTTTACGTCTAACTATTCCAGTTAGGCGTAAAAGTGTTAAAAGGACATATGGTATTGATTTTTCAAAAAGAGTAATACCTGCGAGGGATGCCTGAATTAATTAACTGTAACTGTATGTAGGTCATTAGTAGGACATTCCGTTTTCTTAATCCATGTGGTGACGGATTAACAATACGGAATGTCACCACCCCTATTCATCTCGTGGGTGTCGTAAGAGCCGACTAAGGGAGCAAACTACGCAGGGCAACAGCAACGTCTGGCCAGCGTGGTTATAGTAGTCCAAAACCTACTTTCTAAGGAGAGGCCCGATTTCCAGCAGTGGAATATTAAAGGCTCTCGGTGTGATGAGTATGTAGGTAGCTAACATACGTGAAAAGACGTGTAGATCAACCGAATAAAACGGGTTAAACAAATATTTATACAATTGGTTATTTGTCTGTGATAGTACAGCTGCTTCTTTTCGCCGTTTCGTACAGTCAGCCATCCGGCTGACTGTACGGATGGCATAGTGGTTTAAGCGGTCGCCACGCCGCTTCCTACTACGCTGAGTGTTGTGGGTCCGATCCCCACATGGGACGACACTTTGTGTGATCCACAAATTGTTGTTCTGAGTCTGGGTGTTCTTTGTGCCCGTTTCATATATGTTTATAAAGTCCTCCGCGACACGGGATATATTCCTAATGCGGGAGTTGTCTTTAAAAAAAAAAGTCGGTTCAAAAGTGATTCATCCTTTGTAGTACCTGGTCCGGACCGCTATCATCCATATCTAGTTATTAAAGTATTTTTTATGATATAGGCCGCAAATGAGCAGACGGGTCGCCTGGTGGAAAGTGACTACCGCTGCTCATGTTCATGAACTCAGGAGTCATAAGCTCATTGTCGGCTTTTTACCATATATCCATATACATATATATATAAACTTCATATCAATCACAACACATCAACAGCCTTCACAAGTGTCCTTTGCATATACCATATATTTAGATATGGCATCATTTTTGTGGTGGTTTTTACTACCAAGAGGTATAACAGTGTTAGATATTGAATAAAGATAAGCTCATAAAACGTTGGAAATTTCAAAAGCAACAAATAGCAATATTAAGAATCGAGAAGTACCAGTTTCTTTTATGACTCAATTATGCACGAACAGTTTTTTATGGCGATTCTTATGTATCCTAATACTTTGGTGATACTACTTATGTTGATTATCTTAACATAATTGTCCGTTACTAAGAATTTAAACTGAGCGTGATTTAAAAATTACCAGTTTTCCTTTTTCATGGTACAGGAACTATGGAGCAAGCGAACAAATAGGTCACCTAATGGTAGTGGTTTTATATAGATTAAATGCTAGATCACAAATAACAATGATCAATATTTACTTAATTCAAATTAATTTTCAATTTTAAAATGTGTACAAAAATAGAACAAAACAACCTCTGACTATTGTCTAATACTTTTAATCCTTAAAACATATGTGGAATAAATTACCTGTATGTTTTGCTACAATAAACATTTAGGTATAAATGTATTTCTTTTATTGATAATCATAAAATCCTTAATTTATAACTTTAATATAAAAACCTAAATTAATATTTTTTACGACGTCTTGTATTCTATCTACATAATGACAATGTTAATTCAAAATGTTATACTAATTCGGTTATAATTAAAGATAAAATAATGTATTATTCGATAATGCATTATCGTTTAATTATAAAACAAACAATCGGTCTTCTGTTTAAATATAGGTTTAAGGTCTACCAACAAAACTATTAAAAATAATAAGAATCGTAAAAAAAACTATTTTATACTGTAGTGCAACTAATCCCGATTTTAATGATAACATACAAGAAGTAAACCTTTTTCTTCTTATTAAAAAAGTCAACACCCGAACTAGGATTTTTTTCGTGTGTCGCGGGTTTAAACAAACATGAAACGCAAACAAAGAAAAAGCCGTGTGGTGTCGTGGGACACCCGATAGGAACGAAGTTGTGACGATCGAGTAAAACTGATTCG
Organism: Arctia plantaginis; assembly: GCA_902825455.1. Lineage (NCBI taxonomy): Eukaryota > Metazoa > Arthropoda > Insecta > Lepidoptera > Erebidae > Arctia > Arctia plantaginis. The sequence continues at coordinate 2,254,962 of CADEBD010000322.1, read as the reverse complement.
ACACGATTTTAATTACAACGTCATCTATGAAAGCGGCTATTACCTACATATTTTTCAGTTGGTTTCTAATTAAAACAATTTATACATTGGTAAAATCTCCTTGAGAAAAGATTTCCTATCTATTCGATAGATGGCGCTGAATGACTGACAAGTGACAATTCAAAATAAATACTGAGATGAAAAGTAATGATTGCCTATCTATTCGATAGATGGCACTGAATGACTGACATAAAAAGTGTCGTTACAACTTTTCGTGAGGATTTTTTCACAACACGCGATAAGGAACTTCGTTCCAAAACACACAGACTTCAAGCAAAAATTTGTGGATCGAACCCACAACACTCAGCGTAGAGGTGACTGCTCAAACCAGTACGCCATCCGTATAGTCTAGTATTAAATGTATATGAAATGGCTAGCACGCAGGCCGGACCTAAACTCGATTAGCTAGGGCGATGTGTGAGACAATGAATCCGTCCGTGATCAGGCTTCGAGAGCTTAAAAGTTCTCATAGAGCGATAGGAGAATTCTCCGCAACATGGTATAACATGGTACACAGGATGCCAAACCAGTTATTTAGTAATGGCAAGACGTGGTGGTTGTTACCTGTTACCAAGTTAAGTATTAAAATTGAAGAGTAATTGTAAAATTGTAGAAAAATATTATGTTATTTATGACGTTTTAAATATTTGTTAGGTGAGATGGAAGTTATATTTTTCTTTACATAATTTTGTATGAATATTAACATTTTTTTAAATATATGGGTATGACATTGATGCTAATTCTGTTGTTCGAAACCTCTCTAAAGTAAACTAAAAATCACAAAAAAAAATGTCCTGTCAAATATTACGTTTTCAGAATAGGAAACCTTGTTTGACAGAACTAAACAAATTTTTAGTGATTTTTAGTTTAGTTTAGAAAGTTTTCGAACAACAGAATAAGCACCATTGTCTATTAAACACAATATGTTTCATTACACTACCATTTTCAGCTTTTATGTGACCCGATCAGTGCTCTCGAGTGTAGTTTTTCATATTTAGGACTCATTTCAGTTTATGATGACTTAAAAATGTAATCCAATCTAGTAATAATAGCAATCAACGAAATTTATCCTATTAAGCTCAAAATATATGTTTACGTAAAGAATATTATGAAACATTCGCGGAACAGAAAAAAGAGCTCTCTTTTCTGTTCCACGGAAATATTTGTCAACACCTATAAACACACATCACAAATTGACGACCGGATGGCGTAGTGGTTTGTGTAACGGACTGCTATTCCAAAGGTCGCGGGTTCGATTCCCGCTCAAGTCAAACATTTGTGTGCATGAACATTTGATGTTTGATTTGGTCTGGGTGTTTCTATGTATTATATGTATGTATTTACAAAAAAAAAAGTATATATGTATTCATATCAGTTGTCTAGTACCCATAGTAAAAGCTCTGCTTAGTTTGGGACTAGATGGCGTTGTGTGTATGTGGTACAATATTATATTTTATTATTATTAAATAGAGTCAGAAGTCTTCAATAAATCAGCTAAACAAATAATAAGAGCACTAATGGCGAATTATTATAAAAACCCCAATGTGAAACAATGAGATATCTGAATAATATTATTCTGATAAGCATTTAGACTTTCTTTACAACATTGCTCAGTGTTGTTCAAATGTTCTTTTTTTTCGGTATTTTTTTTTACATATACAATTGCCCAACATTAACTGTTGGGCCTTGGTCTGCCAGACATGATCACGATTGAGTAGATGTGAAATATGCTAGCACTTGGGCCTCTCATGGCCTTGCAGTCTAGCACCGTATGCCCATCAAATATAATTTAACGAATGAGATGACGCCGGGGAAGCGTCCTCTGTTACTCTCTTCCTTCCCTTTTCACGAAGTTACTTCCACAGATTGCAGGAAAGTGAGATAGTGAATGACGTAAATTATAACAAAAATAATAAAATACGCACTTAGCAAAAATGTCGTTTGTTTTTATTTATAAAAAATTTCCCGATCGGAAAACTGCTATAACTATAGTGGAAATCTGCAATGTATTCACTGTTCATTAATGCATTTTACAGGCAACTTCCTATCATTACTAAATCATTGTATGTTATGTCATCACATTTCTTTTTTGACTGCATCTCCGTTCAACTCAATGTCAGTTATCGCAAAAATGGTTGATATCAATTAGACAATCAGTAGACTTAAACTCAAATAGACTTTATTGAGTTTTATTACAGAGCACTTTAAAAACGTCAGTCGGATACAAAATAATAGTTATATTTAAAAAACGAGACATTAGAACAAGTGAAAGCTCATACGAGTATCATAATAATATATACATTTATGTCCCCATTGCTAGGCCTAACATAGATCAGTGAGTCGTCACCAGCTGGGCTTAGAACTACAACTATGCAGGTTCGTAATGCGACCTAGATAACATTATTCATATATTATTGACTCATGTACTATACTTGACAGGTCTGATGGTGTACTGGTTAGTGACCCTGACTGCTAAACCGGAGGTTTTGATTCCCACCCAGGACAAATATTTGTGTGATGAGCACGATCATTTGTTCTGTGTCTGGGTGTAATTTATCTATAATATGTCAGTATGTTTATCAGCGGTCTGGTTACCATATTACAGGATCTGCCTAGTTTGGGATCAGACAGCCGTGTGTGAGATGTGTAAGGTTATTATTATTATGCAGTATTTAGCTTAGGACGATAAAGCAATCTTACCGTTTATAGAAAACGGCAATGATTAAAATGAATGAATTTACCACCGTTTTTCTGTCAGACAGTGGTATCAATCAGATCGAACATGCACTCACTATTAAAACATACACATTACACATGTATATCTACAATATAAAACATAACTTAGTAGCTAATCAAGTAACTTAATTCAAACAGAATCTATTTACTATTAAGTAAATATTAGGTAATATAAAAATCCATGTCTATAATTAAATAAAATAGATTGACATATAAAACAGCAGAATAGTGAAATCAAATGTCATTATAATATCAATTCACAAGCCTTGGCACGGAAAAATTAATGGGAAACTGTAGTTATTGAGTTATTTATATGCAAAATCTTTAATGACTTCAAATTGACTATAACAGTAAAAAATAAATTAATATAAAATAACAGCCATAAAAGTATTTAGATTATATTTAAGATAAATTTTTATACGAGGACGAATGTGGTCACCAAAACTTTTAATAATAATTAATCAAATATATGGTTAAACCTCCTTTCTAAGGAGAGGCCTATGTCCAGCAGTGGACTGCTAAAGGCTGATGATGATGATGGTTTAAATGAGTGGAGTGACGACCTGCACAAGATGGTGGAAATCGATGCGAGAAGCCGAAAATCGATCGAAGTGGCGTGCAATAGGAGTGGGTTAAGTGGAGGACCTATGTCCAAAAGTGGACTAATAAAGGCTTTTGATGATGATGATTATGAAGTAGACTGCAAAAACAAATATGTCAATATTCTATATTATAATGGATCCACCGCGGAGCCCTTCAGCTCTTCTCAGTATGGTCGAGCGGTGTGACGATATGATCTCTGAAAATTGTCCATTGAATTTTCTTGCCTGTTGTTCTCAATGGGATTTATGTGTTTGAACAAGCATCTAGCTTTACAACTGGTTTACTCAGATTAAATTCTACTCGTGTCATCTAACGATTGAAATCATTAACAACACTTCTAATTGTATTTTCACCAAAATCTTTCGGCCAATAAGTAAGAACAAATAGATGTCGATTAGATTAATGTAAAATAGTGATGTAACGTATAATGTATTCGCGGAAAACTTCTGCTCTTATCTATACCTAGATATCGTCTTGTACATTTGTGCAACTGTGCATATACTTATATAGGTATTGTATATACTGTACGTCATATAAGTTTTATGATTTGTTCGAGACTCCATATTTAACAAGCAATGGTCATCATCATCAACAGCCTTTAATAGTCCACAGCTGGACATAAGCCTCTCCTTAGAAAGGAGGTTTTGGCCTACTATACCACGCTGGCCAGACGGGTTGGTAAAGAGTTTGTGTCAAGTTTTCCTTCTCTCTGCAGTGCTGTTGCTCTGCGTTGTTTTCTCCTTTAGTCGTCTCTTACTACACCCACGGGATGAATAGGGGTGGTGACACTCTGTATTCTTAATCCCTCACCACACGGACCAAGCCACTTGACAAGACCACTTAACAAGCAAAATACAGTAATATTTGATAGTAAGTTGAGTCAGTAAATAAACAGGTTTATCACTGATAAAAAGTCGTGTCAACCTAATTTAAAATCACTCACTAATAGTGAAATAAGGGTTAAAACCTCTTGTAATGCTTTTTACTATCATAGAAGATCTCTTACAATACTCTTTCTCTGGTTGCAAATATTCTAACTTTTTTATCTCCATATGCGACTAGTGTTTGGTAACTTTTCATCGAAATCTTTCAATGAGGCAATACAATCGGCAAACATGTTACATGTTTTAACCAGTAGGTACTATAACTTGTAAAATGTCAACACAAAGAAACGAAAGTATTTAAAGTAAATTCACGTACACAGATGCTAATGTGCATGCAAACTGTGAGGCAACCGTGAAGCAAATACCGAAGGTAACCTAACAGCTACCGCTAAAATTGTTTGTAGTGACAAAACAATTTCTTATATTACAGAGGTTTGAAGTAGACAGGTCAAAGAGAAAGATATGGCGATGAAAGGAATTAGCAGTATTTTATATGAAATACATCATAAGCGCATATTGATAATTGACCGTAGATATAAAGAATACACAGATTAGAGGCAACTATTTGTGGGTTTCACTAATTTTTGTTTCGTGTGGGAATCGATCGGCGTGATTGTGAGGCAATTACTTTAACAATTGCTAATGTATTGCGAAGACAGTAAATACCTACTTAAAAAAAACACAAATGCAAAACATTATAAAATGTAATCCTAAATTTTAATCAGTTACTTAAGTTATCAAAGACAAGTAATATATAATTAGCTATTTTTATTTGTTGAAACGCGCTGATCTCCGGAGCTATCAGTTAGATTAAAAGGATTTTCTATACAATCAAGTATTAAATGATGAAGTTCATAGGCGATATAACATCACTCTACGACTCTGATAAACGCAACTATATGGAACTAAAAATGTTAAGTTTTAACTAAAGATTTATTTATCTTTTTACAGATTTGACGAAAGCATTTGAAATAATCTAACATAAGTCATTAAAAAATAAATTACAATTGAAGAAAGAATAATAGAACCTGTCTAATAAACTATCTGACGTATTGCGTTTAAAATAACTGTCGATGTTGTTGATATATCTTTATCTTGTTTTAAAAGTAAACTGTACTGACCCTTGGGAGTGACAGAGGTCAGCTGCACTCTGTTATTGATGATTTGGTTAAAATACACAATGATAAACATGAACTCACAACCCCGATCGGAGATACACCTGAATATGACCGGTGCGAAGGTCACAAACTGTCTCAAATTGCTAAAACCACCATTTTTATTACTATTTAACATAGCATGTATATTAAAAATAATTGCTAGTTGTAAGGGGAATAAATCCCTCTTTTTGTAAAATGGATTTTCATTAAATATAACGGTTAAAGTCCCAAAGTGTGGAACTGAATTAATTGTACCCGATTCACTACCTATTTGATGAGTAACAAAAGTACGTCTATCGACCTCTTCTCAGAATACAGTCGTTTTGCTAAATCAATACTCTCTTTTTTGCTTAGCCTAAAGCCTAAAGTGTGATGTGAGCTTGAACTGTGGGATAAAAATTATTATGCATACAGTAAATGAATAATAATTCTTATAAAATTATGTCTTAAATACATTAAAGTACCTCTCAATATAAAGTAAGAGGATCAAATACATATTAAATGTGCTTTATAATATTCATAATGGACGTGCCGCAATTTTTGCTAAGCTGTTGTCAAACTATCTTTATCTTGTTGTACTTATATAAAATCTGCAGTATTTTATTACCTTTTAAAACAAAAATCTAATTTTACTTTTAAATCTTGAAACTATTATAAACAATGGTTTCATGAGAGCATTGATAATATAGCCGTTAAATATTGTTACAATACGTTTATTATGTATAGCACCTTCCAATCGTGTGAACTCTCCAACCGGCTCAATCCAATAAATATAAGACCTTATTACCTTACAGTTCACCGGCACTCTGTCTTCATTTCCACACATCCGAACCAGCATGTCATTCATATACAATCCACAATATTCCACAGAAACACTATATAATATTTCACATGTATATCGACACGGTCACACTAGAAAGCACATGATCACACCACATCTACATTATTTATCAGACGATAGGTTATCGGTAATCACTTGGATTCGGCGTATGGTTATCACCAAGTAGCAACGTGGTCGAGGCACTCAAGCTTGGAGGTGGGGACGTTTGCGCGTCCGCAAGTCTCACACGCGACTGCCTCGCAGCTAAGCTCTTATCGTTTGTAGGTCAACCGGTAGCCAACATCAACGATTATATCTTCAAACATTACAATATCAAACGTTTACATAGATGACGTTCTTGTGAAAGTTTCAGATTTGTCTATTGTGTAAATTCTTCAAATATTTGCTTACACCAAATATATTTTTAGATAAAATAATGAGGGCTGCTGTTTTCTAAGCTCCGTTTAATTGTTTATGTAATTAACTCGATCACGTAATGATTTTACATCATAATCATCAACAGCCTTTACTAGTCCACTGCTGGTCATAGGCCTCTCCTTAGAAAGGAGGGTTTGGCCTACTACACCACGCTGGCCGGACGAGTTGATATAGGGTTTGTTTTAAGTTTTCCTTCTCTTTGCAGTGATGTTGTCCTACGTAGTTTGTTCCCTCAGCCGGCTCTTACGGCACCCACTGGATGAATTGAATGATTTTACATACGTTTGTATTTTCTAACGTTTGAATCTGTGAACTCATACCTAAACTTATTACGTGATCCCATTAATTCCCGCATATTTTCATAATTATACATCATGGAATGCAAAGGTTTAGAAACAAGTCTTAAATAAGTCTGGCAGTCAACAGACAGCGAAAACAAAATTTTGATTTTACATGTTTATTAACACCTTGTTTGTGTCCTCAAACTTGTCCAATTACTGACAACAGCAGCACATTTATACTTAATTAATTGGAAAAAAAAACCCTGTTTAGTTTATCGATAATCTTTTCTGTACTCTGTTGTATAAGCTGCGGTTAGATTGGCATTCAAATCGGTCATTAATGGCTCTCCTTTATAAATTATTCAACTATGATCTCAGATGTTATCAATGTTCAATAAATACAAAACAACTTTTTTCATCAGTTCAGTGAATTGTTTAAATAATGTGTAGTAATTAAATTATGACGTTTTTATTAGATTTATTTACTACCTAAGACGGCAATTAATCGGTCTTTATGCAAATCTAATGTCGTTTTATTGTTGTTATTTAAGTTGACTCTATCACGAAAAATGTAGACAGTAATTGTGATTTATATAACAATTATGGTGTTTTTATTCTACCAAAAAACAAAATTAGGATGAATAGAGGAATTGAAGACAATGAGGAAAAACAGGTAATTAAATTTTATGACATTAAATCACGCGTCACTTGGCACCGTTTGTACTTCGCCAGATTAAGATTCTCTTACCTACCCCATACTTAAAAAGGCAGTTTTAAAGAAATTCTCTTATTTAATATTTTTTACTACTATTTTCAGCAATAAGAAGCCTTTTCTAAAGCAAGTCTTTCCATCAAGAGGTGAAGATGTAGAAGGTTCAAGGAAGGTACTAGATATTTTATTTTAATATAAAGATTTCACTATTTTGTAAACGCTAAGACAACCTTAATTCATATTAATTTTCAATTAAAATATTAGACTCCAATTTCCATTTATCAGCATCAAAGATTCTATAGCTTAAAAGACGACAGTAACACAGGGGGGGGGGGGAGTTAGCCAACTGTTACTCGTCTAAAACTGTCAGCTTTAGACTAGAAAAAGCCGGTTTACTCAACATCATTCGTCGAATGAAACCCAGAACCAATGACATAGTCATAAACTTTGTATCATATTTCGTCAAAATCAACATGACCTAGTGACCTTATGTTTTTATATAACACCACAGTTAAGAGCTCAACTTTTGTATTATAATCATGTTGTTATTAACATTCAACTTTTGACCTCCGAACCGAAATTTAAATGTGATCAACTCAATTACCTACTTTGTCCTTATTCCTTTCGGAACAGACACGGGGCACAGTGACAACATGCCTTAATCTACACTTAAGAGCTTGTTCTGTGTTCTTGTTACTTAGATTACAACAAGTATTAACAGACTAGTAATAGTAAATATAATATTGTTTTCATACGGTATAATTCTGCTTAATCTCATTGCCGTTGGCCCTAGTACTGAAACAACTAGTCTAAGTCTGGTACGCAGTGGGCAGTGGCAGATTTGAAATACATATTTCAAATCTGCCACTGCATAATATATTGTAAACAAGACTGATCTTGCGTTCAGAAATCTTAGTGTGTTTACTAGAGAAACAGTATAAAGTCTAGATCGAGTCATTACATCAGGTGAACAGTGATTCGAGGTCGAGATTAAATATTAATCTTTTACACAATTATTTGTCATCATCACTTGATTCTGTTTCGGGCCAAATCTAGACGTAGCAGCAGGGTCGTGTCACATTAGGAAATATTTTGTGAACTCTAGACATTTGAATGTCTCATAACTATCATCACTAGTGATGAGTAAATAACGCAAGCTAATGGACTGGACAAACGCAACAGCCAGAGTAAATATGCCATTATAAAATATTTACTCATCACACACACAAACCACGATTATTGCTGTCTCGTTCTCTCAACATGTGTCAAAGTAGATAGTTATACAATCTGCTAATCCTAATCCAGCTTTGCTACCCTTACGAAGTCTCAGCGGATTGCTAGGTTAATTTGACTTGACACATTTGACACTCGACTGTCTCACCCAAAACTAGGCAGAGCCTGTACTATACTAATAAACACCCTCCTGTTTCCAAATACCTAAATACCCATATTACGAATAAATTAGACGTTGACACTAAAGAAATGAACGCAGTCATCATGCAATAAATTTTCTGTCGAACCCAGGACTTGACTTAGTGTTGGATATAGACCACTACTTATTTCAGCCATCATAGTACACGGTCCTCCAACCTGCCGCACCTTTTTAAGGTCATCTGTCTAATATCTTTCGTTATTCGATTGCGGTCTCCACTTTGGGACATTTTTGCTCCAACGATCTTCAGTCGGCAGACTTGAGAAGAGTACATACTGATCGTGATTTCAAACAGTCTGTACATTACAATTCTTACCGCAAAATACTATTTCTAGCCATCACGCTACTGCCGTTTCAGTTTTAATTATGCTATTATTTGCTTAAAATTGCACTTAAAACGAATCGTATACAGCTCCAAGTGGGTTACTAAGAAATTAAACTCCTGTCAATCGCTAGCCTTTATTATAATGATCAGTTCCACTGAAGGCGTCTGTGTAGCAGGAAATTAATGAATAATTAAATTATAAACTGATCATTGAACGTCGTCACGATAAATAGTTATTAACTTACAGCGTTCTTCTTGGATATGTTACAGTCAAAGCTACTAATCTGGCAAAACATAATTGGTCAGTCCTAGTACTTTAGATTTAAAATGTTCTTTAATAGTGATTTTTTTATTTTTTGATATTGGGGGATAATCTTTTGATATCTGATGATAAGGAATTTCCGCTGCCGATTGACACCTATAAGCGAAGAGTCACAGGTATGCCTTTTCTTATTAGAAAGTTGTTTAATTCCGGCAATCATGCAGGCTTTGATTGGCAAGAAGTTTTGGGAAAAGCGCATAGTAGCAGGGTATGATTTTTTTTTTTACCAAGTCAAGAATGTAAATAATATAACTAATCGTGGCTGATTAGACATTTAAGCAGTTCCATATGATAAAGGTAATTAATTAATAATTAGTCAAAATTATTGTTGTCAAGAGCCAGCAGTACTGATTTTAGTTTAGACTGCAACATATGCAATGGAACTAGATCAAATAAATGTTACAAGGTAAAAGAACACGATTGACGATAGTACTTAAATGAATTCTAATGATCAATATCTAATATTTACAACTACTTTCCTGTATACACGGAGTGAGTAGTGGTTTAAGTGTTGTGGGTCCGATCCCCACATGGGACGATACTTTGTGTGATCCACAAATAGAGTCTGGGTGTTCTTTACCTCCGTTTCATGTATGATTATAAAGTCCCCCGCGACACAGGATATATTCCTAATGCGGTAGTTGTCTTTTTTTTAAAACAAAAAGAAAACTAAGTACAGGATAATCTTTGTAAACGAAGCTAAAACGCGCTAGCTACATAAGGAGATTGACAGACTGATTATGACATAACTTCATAGTTGTAAATCATATACAAAATGTAACCAAAACCTTATTCTTATTGTGCATTTTTTTAAGGAGTTGACAAGAGTAATGAACACATGGGTAACACAAAAGCGCTCTCTTAAGATTGTAAGTTCGCCTAAGTGAAACCTAACAAATCATACTTACGATGAACCTGTCGGGTCTGAAAATAGTCTTGCAAATACACACATGTGAAACCAAACATTCTTTATAATTATGATCCATATTTAGGTACCACAGAGGCTGAACTCCTTTACATAGCATAATGCAAAGTAGCTTCAAGCCGTCTGTACACTTAGATCATTGAAACTCCTTAACGGATTTTAATGCGGTTTTCTTCAATAGACAGAGTTATTCAAGAGGAAGGTTTATACTCGTATGTATAATACGTGCAGATTATGGTGAAATCAATCCCAGAATTTCATGGATTTGTAAAGTGTGTAAATAATAATAACACATTTTTATTAATCACTCCACACTGCCACCACTGTAGTCTTTACATTGTACCCGTGCGAGTACTAGTACAATAATAAACAAAGGATATCTTAACTAACACATTAAAGACTTACCTGATAGGTATTCCATTGCTGCACCAGATGATGATGGCAGGCTGCGCACGCTCGGACGGTTCCCTGCGCATCTTTGGGCCGCGACCGAGGCGGTCGAGGGTGCTGCTCGCCGAATATAGGAAAATACGCTTGCTTATTCTGAAATACAAAGAGATTATTCTTGAGATGTTATTGCAATCGATAATGGTGGGATGGTATTATGTATAACTAATTGAAACCTAGTGTTTCTATTTGATTTGGCTTTTGGGCCCGTGGCTAAGTGGTAACCGAGAAGTTTAACACATTGCATAGTTAAGCAATCCTAGCCAGGTCAGACTATAGATGGGTGACCATTCTGACGACCGAATGGCGTAGTGGTATGTGTAATGGACTGCTATTCCGAGGGTCGCGGGTTCGATTCCCGCTCAAGTCAAGCATTTGTGTGCATGAACATTAAATGTTTGATTTGGTCTGGGTGTTTCTATGTATAATATGTATGTATTTACAAAAAAAAAAGTAAATATGTATTTATATCAGTTGTCTAGTACCTATAGTACAAGCTCTGCTTAGTTTGGGACTAGATGGCGTTGTGTGAATGTAGTAGAATATTATTATTATTATTATTCTTAACGCATTAAGACGAGACGACGACGTCTTGGGTGCTTCGGAAAGCACGTTAAGCCGTCGGTACCGGTTGCCATACGAACAATCGTTACGTGTGGTTAGAACCCCTAAAATGTCCGACAACCGTCTTCTTACAGGTCCGACTCGTGACTCGACGTAAAAAATAGAGGTTCCGCCGTATCGTAATACGCTTAAAGCCAACCCCAATATGGTAAGGGAAAAAGGCCCGGATGAAAAAGTGTTTCTTTTAGAATTGGTAAGAGGTTTCGGCTTTTAAAAATCCACATGTTCAATTGATCTGAAATTTGGTGTACGGTTTGATGGTATTTCCACGACATGGTAACCTGGAACTTGATGCTGTATCAAGTAGTCTGCGGAATAGCCAACTTCTCAGAAAATTACAGCATATATATCATGTTTGGGCTTTATACTGTTTTTTTTTTGTTGTCTCCCGACACGAAAGTTTTAATATTGTGTTATCCTAGAAGGCTTGCGTATAAAATGCGTGGGAACAAAATTATTTAGTAGCAAAAATGTGGGCATTTAATATGAATCCGCTTACGCTTAGGCTCCCTATGCCATAAAAAAAAAGCATACTGCCTTAGAGTAAAGACTACTGTTGGGACTACAAAACAACTAATAATAATCAAAATCCACGTGTAAGTAAAGTGGGTGTGGTACCTTGCTAAGTAATACAAACAGAATTATCCGATATTGATGTTATCGTAATACCGATCGCCAATTATTTAAATAATCTGTAAAGAGCTCTAATAGAGTTATTTACATTGAGCCTGGATATAAATATCCAAGTTACAACAATACCAAGTTGAAGATATTACATTAGAACGTGGTCTCTAATTGTCTATTTAATAGTATGTACTGTCGTATTAGCAGCACGACATCACATCAACAGTCTAAAACAGTCCACTGCTGGACATAGGCCTCTCCTTAAAAAGGAGGTTTTGGCCTACTATACCACGCTGGCCAGACGGGTTGATATAGGGTTTGTTTCAGTTTTCTTCTCTTTGTAGTGTTGTTGTTCTCTGTAGTTTGCTCGACGCAGCAGCACGACATATTTATTAGTTATAACGTACGAGTGAAGTTTAAGGAATCAAACTTATTTACATGACGTTGGCGATAACCTAATATCCCGTGATTTTAACGTTTATATGTTTACGTTTACATTATAAATAAAAACGAAATTTTGTGTAGTGTTAGGCGTATTACTTGAGAACAGTTAAGACGGATTTGGCTATTTCTTCTTTGGGAGGTTAAGGAATTTAGAGAAACAAATAGAAATATTGTGTCCTGTTGTGTTGTGTGTGCGCAACTTTATTTGCCATTTGCGCAATGTGTAATAACAAGGTTTTAATCTGATTTCGTTTATGACAAGCCGCACCTGCCTGAAATTTTCGATTCTGGTTTGGGAATGTAATCGTTTACAGAGAAGAAAACGGAAGAAAAGGGAAGAAGAGGTAAGGAGTTTAGGTTATACATTTTTAGTACAATTATTTTAAGTTAGAAGTTAATAGGCCTTCATTATGAAGTATTCAACTCGAGAGCCAAAAGGACCCCCCACACGGTTACGATGCGCTTTATAGGCTCCTTGTATATTTTATTGTACTTGGTTTGTATCCTTTATTTATCGCTAATATTAACATATACAATTAAAAATACCCCCATCGTGTTAATGACAGATCAAAGAGGTGCTGATTGTTCAATGTATGAAAGTCTCCAATAGACCAGATAGATAGATAGACTTTATAATGAAATATCTGATGATATTACTAAAAGTGATAGCTTGTTTAAATTTAAAAAAGTTTAGGAGATTACATTAGGATAAAGTACCAATGAAGTTGTCTTTATATCTTTAGTTTTATATTACTGTAATAGTGTATTGTGATCACAGATATACTTAACTAATTTATTGTGTTGTTACATTTTCTCATTATGTAAGTGAACTGTATTGTTCTTTTTATGAGAAATAAATGTTTTTAAACCGAAACCGAGACCGAACAGGATTCTGTTCTAGAAATTTCTAGGACTCTAAATAAAAACATGTATAAAATTTAGACAAGTTGCTCCGTATACACGAATATCACTAAATCGGTGTTGTATACAAGTCAATCACAGCTAAATTATTTAATATTAATTATGTCTGCGAGTGTCTAATGGCTGCACAAAGTTTAGGGGTTAAACTGTACATTATGATAAAGGCGGTGCGAGGCCAACATGATATTTACTAATATAAATAATTAATGTATTTCGGATCCACTCGTGTATCAAATGAATATAAAAATGTATAATATATAGAGTTGACTAGCTGACCCGCGCTTAAGTCTCTCAAAAGGAATAAATTTGCACCGTTTTTGTAACATTTTCATTGATGTTCGGCTCCTATGGATCGTAGCGTGATGTTATATACATATGGCCTCCCTTGATAAATGTATTCAACACTGAAATAACTTTTCTATTTGAACCACTAATTACGGAGATTAGCTCGTTCAACCAAATAAACAGACTCTTTAACTTTGTAATATTAGTATACGAGTAGATAGGAATTTTTCTCAACTGCTTTTCAATATTTGGCTTCATAACTATCTGGAAAAAGTAAACCGACTTCATGTATTAATGACACTCAACGATCAAGTTTATCACCAAATCATCATAGACTGGTCCCATTTAGTACCTCACTCACTGTAGTATAATATATGTAAATATTGCGGGTCTTATGCGAACAGCGTAGCGTACACATTGTGGTGCGTGTGGTGACTTGTGATCACGTATTGGAAACACTGAGTGTCACCACCCGTATTCATCCCAAGGATGTCGTAAGAGTCGACTAAGGGAGCAAAATACGCAGGACAGCAGCACTGCTGGAATAGTAGGCCAAAATCTCCTTCCTATGAAGAGGCCTTTGTCTTGCGGTGGACTATTAAAGGTTGTTGATGATGATGACACATTGTGGTGGGACAATCCTCCCATACGGTAGATAAAGTAGACCCAGACAAAGAACAAATGACGGTTCTCATCACACAATTACTTGTTCTGGGTGGTAATTGAAACTAACTTATGGCGTAGCAGTCAGGGTCACTAACCACTGGACCGACAGGCAAGCCAGTATATATATAGGTACAGGGCGGTACAAAGCTTATCACATAAAATAACAGATTACACGGTTCAATATACATCGGTTAAAATGAAAACAAACAATTAGTACGAAATTATAGAAATGCAAGTTCATTTCATTTTACAAAATAAAATTAGCGGGTCTCGTTACAACACGAAGTCTTGCGCACATGATAACATTGTCGTGTATTATGACGAAAGCAATAAGACTAAACAATTATTAATACAACAAAACTTTTAAGAATAAATATGTCACGCAAAACAACAATATTATTATTACGATAATTTGTTGTGAGCGCATCTACAAGGACACAGAACAGCATAACACTCAGCGATTCGCGGTGGTCCAAGGGCCGACTAACTGTACTTACTGGATGAACTAATTAATAACGCGTGTCCTTCATCCTGATGACGCAATAATCAACTTATTTCGTTCGATTCGAGTGTAGTAAAAGCGGCAACGTGTGATTACCGCGCCGCGTATACAGCTAATCGCCGACTGTGATCAATGTATTATGACTACATTTACACATGATGTTGCAAGTTACGAAAACAAACAAAATGTCCTGTTTCTATACCACTGAATATTTTTTGTTCATATTTTGCAAATCGTCTAGAAATAAAGTGCAGAATATGTGGTTTACAGATTCGTCAAAAGAAAAAAAACACACGTTTTATATATATATGTGTAGATAAACCATTCAAATAAAGGATGAGGAAAGTATAACTCATTATCCTAAAAATATTGATAATAGAAGATAAAACGCAGTGATACATCAAAACACTACGCAATAATCGCATGGCGCTATCTTGACCTAATTACTTGTCAAACAATGTGTTATTTTTATGTGAATACTTTTAACGAAGGTCACACGTTACAATATTTTTTAAATAACAAATGATACGGGCGCATCAAAAAATTCGGGCGCATCAGATATTTTGGGGATATGTTATAGAACGCCTAAAATGCTACCATTCAAAGGTCTGACGATTTTCAAGTGACACAAGCTGGTAGCGAATTATCGAAAATGCAAACTGCAAATTTAAAAAATCGCCGTGTCGAAATACCCGACCGTGCTAGATTTTATACAGACGGTTCAGCTTGATGTTCCTGTCATACTAGCCAAATATCTGACGATAATTTTGCAGAGTATTATAAATCTGACGGTTTGAAATATTGTGATTTTTTATAAAATGTGACAAATAAAGGCAAAGACACGTAAAATTATGTTAAGTCTTTAAGTCCCTCTCTCAGAATCCGAGGTTTGGGCTCCGGTACCCTCCCTCACTCGGTGAAAAACAACGAAAAACTACTTAACACCGGTTTTCTCTGAGGCCGTCGCAACAACCCGGGCGAGTCAGCCGGCGTCAATAATAACTTCAGACATATAACACACGGCTGTCTGATTCAAACTAGGCAGAGCATACCTCTGACAGACATACATATATATTTCTAAACAGATACATATTAAAGATAAACTAAACCCAGACAACGCAATCAATCACGCAATCATCACAATTAATTTCTTACTATTTGGGCATTTTAGAAATTTCATTGGAAATTTTGAAGACTGATGAAAGGAAATGTATTGGGCTAGTTTATGTTCATGTCTTCGTAGCCTCCCCAGTTGCAGAACGGACATATTGTTTTAATAGGTGAGAATCGCATACCTTTAACTGTGTTACTGTTGCCAGGATGTCTATGCCCAAATTTCTAAAACTATTTGTTTTGTACCAGCTTTTGCCCGCTGCTCGCTGTTATCGCGGTTAAAATTAGCCTATGTTACTCGCTGATAATGTACATTTGTATTGGTGAGAGTTTTTAAAGTTGGTTTAGTGGTTTAGGCGTGAAAGCGTAACAAACAACTCACTTGTACATTTATAATATAAGCGTAGATTAGACAATTAAAATACGGAGTGTTACCTCAACTATTCATCTAATAGGTGTCGTTATAGCCAACTAAGGGAGAAAACTACACAGGACAACAGCTCTGCAAAGAGTACGAAAACTTGAAACAAAACCTATACCAACTAGTCTGGCCAAAACCTCCTTTCTAAGGAGAGGTCCATGTCAAGCAGAGGACTGTTATAGGCTGTTGATGATGATGATGATGATGAATACGCATTACGAGAAGCGTGAATATGAGGCAACATAACAATTATATTGCAAGACAAGCCTGAGATCAGATGTCGATCTCAAACCTCGGTAAATGCATAGTCGACAATATGAACACATACGATTTGTTGTAGTCACTATATGTCCAATTAATACTGGTTTAAATCGTTATCTGAGCTTATCTTATAGAAATATATTATTGTTGATTAGTTTTAGGTCACAAAGAGTAATAACTTTAACAATGGGTAACTTCATCTTTATATAAATAGGTTAAGATAAAACAAGTTAATATTTTTTTTCAGTTAATAATGTGTTTTTTTTTCTTAAACCGCTTTTATCGACTTCATTTTTAACAACTTATTATGTAAAAAAAACACTTGATTTGAAGTCAATTTTAACCTATTTCTAGTATTGAAATGAAAGTTTTTATGTATGTATATAGTTAAAATGGAATATAATTAAGATTATTGGAATTGATGATTGATGAAAACAGGAGGCAAAGAAGGGCATTCTTCACTGGTTACAAGTAAAAACCTCCGAGATTAATCTCAAATGAATATTCTAGGTGAGTCCAAAAGATTGGGCTAAGTGACAATGGTATGGTTTTGGAGTCCGAAACTTGAAAAGGGAACCTTTTCTTTTAACTTTCAGTTTCTAAACGACAATTTAGTGGCAATAGTAATTAAGTATTTGCATACAAATATTTGTTCTTTGCAAGGCTAAAAGCCGGGCTGCAAGGTAGCTGTCACCACTCTTGTGAAATTGCATCTTCTTTCTATGCATGTCTTACTAGATAATTCCTGTAAACATAATATATATACTGTGTTACTCCTAATCATCATCAACAGCTTCTAGTAGTCTACTGCCTACTACTGCCTGGGCCTCTCCTTATAAAGGAGGTTTATGCCTATTAAATCACGCTGGCCAGACTGGTTGATATAGTTTGTTTCAAGTTTTCCTTATCTTTGCAGTACTGTTGTCCTGCGAAGTTTGCACCTTTAGTCAGTTCTACGACACCCACGCAACGGAAGGGATAGGGTGGTGACACTCCGTAATCTCAATCCGTAACTACAAGTTTTCCGCTTACTCCCCATACACTTATCCCCTGCAACTCTCCTGATAGTACTGTTTTTTATTTATTTACATTAATACAGGAATTTATAATATAAGTCCAAGTCCAATCTTAAGTGATCAATAAAGGCGAGCGCAAAAGCGTTACAGAATGTCAAAGAATAATAAAAACTATATATAAAATAGTGTATCTCAGCATGAGTGGAACGACTGATGTTCATTAAATAGATTTACTCGACGGTAGTGTACAGGCTAAGTTTAACACTTCATTGTAATTAATTACTTTTATCAAAAAATAATTCAGACAAACAAATCAGGAAATAGGGTTAACAATCCTTGCAATATTAGAGTATTATTTATTTATATATTGTGCTACTAGTTTTTATCTTCAACTTGCTTTCGTAAAAGTTAATTTTGCAATAATCAATAATATTTTTGCCGAATAATATAGCTATTAATTGGCAAAAATCGGCCGGGGACACAGCGAGGGCCATAGTATAGCTACCTTGGCTGTATCCCCGGCAACGAATCAACAATATTTCAGACGATAAACAACGAACAAACCAATATTGTTTTGACGCGAGTAACAAAATTCTAGATTTCAAAAATAAACTGTTTTATATATGTTTGTGTATTGTGAGCTAGAATTAGCAAATACACTCGCATAAAACACCTTTTTTTCATGTAGTTTATCTATCTGCAACAAGCTCTTATAATCCTTAAATGATAAGGATAGCCATTTAAGCTTGGTTTCTATCTCTAGATCCTCGCAACAGACAATGATATGACATGATATTATCTTAGATGTTATGATGTTGATATGTTTATTGGTTTGAGAGAATCCGGGACTAAACATTCAATTTAGATTAACGACAACTATTTTAGAAAGCGGAACAACAATACAAATGTTGACAAATCTTTGGAAAGTACTATCTTACAAAAACTGGAGAGAAAATTAAATATATAGAAGTAATAGTTAAATATATAACAATAATTGATGCTCTCAGGTTATTCATTCTTTAATTATGTATTAGGTAATCCCCGCATTACTGTCATTGAGACAGAATTAATAATATTTTGTTTTATTTTATTCTATAGACCTATTTTTAACATAAATAAGCTATTTATTGCTATTAATTTACAGTTTAAATTGAGCTGTCAGTATGCAGAGGGTGTGTATCCCTACAAAGTTGAGTTGAGTTTATACGAAAGTCAAGATTTTTTAGTTTGCTCTTAAACTTCAACCGTCGAATGCAACACTAGGAACGATAACAAATACGAGGAATCGTTAATATAAAGTATTTTTTATAGTAAATAAAGAATGATGAATGACCACCCGACAATCAAACGACTTGGCTATTTCCCTTCCTCGGTCCACAACATCTCGTGATAACCTTTACCCGGGATCGCAAGGTCTACAACACAACACTCAGATATTTTCCACTGGCTGATACCCCCCACCTCTGACCCGGCCCCCTGACCGCGATAGCCCCTGGGAGATATTCAGATATTTCAATTTATTGCTATTATTTATATAGTCGCAGGAGATGAACGGTGACGTCACTCACCCACGTATTTATACGGTCGACTGTTACCACCAAACAGGATTATATATTTGTTATCATCATATTTGTTATTTTCTTTTAATCTTTTTTTTTTACCGTCTGTCTAGTACGAAATATATATTATTAGCTTTTGCCCGCGGCTCCGCCCCTGTGTATGTCGTTTATCGCGTTGAAAAGTAGCCTATGTTACTCGCTGATAATGTAAGCTACAATTATCATCGAGTAATATATGCTACTTTCCAATGGTGAAAGAGTTTAAAAATCGGTTTAGTGGTTTAAGCGTGCGAACTAACAAACAATCAAACAAACTCACATTCACATTTATAATATACTCGTAAGTATGGAAGATAGACAAAGTATGGAAGTATGGAGATTTATGTACTTAGGGATTCTTTATATCTAATTATTAGTGGACTTTGAGTCCTTTTAAGAATAAAGCTCTCAAAAACCCAAAAGCCGATTGCGCCAGTGTAAGACCAATGATAATTATAAACCAAGTCTCTCATAGAAAATGGAATCGAGACAGCACTAGTTCGAAAAGACCGGGATCGCGTACTCCCGTGGTTGGAGAGGCTACTACGGAGAGACGACTGCACGGATGTCGTAGTGGTTTAAGCGGTCGCCACGCCGCTTACTACTACGCCGAGTGTTGTGGGTTCAAACCTAACATGGGACGACGACACTTTGTGTGACTTAAATGATATACTGATCTATAGACACTATATATCAAAATTAGGAAACCTATTTCCATCTTTAAAACTTTGAGACACAGAGTGCAAATATGAAAATCTTGAAAGAGGTTTACACTGCGCTTTGTCAGCCCGTCATTGGTTATTGTATACCGGTATGGGGAGACGCCGCTAAATGAAGGTTTCTGGAGGTGGAGCGAGCACAAAGAGCTGTTCTCAAAGTGATGCTGGCTAAGCTATTTAGGTATACCACAAAATACTTACAGTTTACGGTATTTACAGTTTAAAGCTCAATGTTGGAGGCATCAACACATCCCACGACAAGACTTCTCTAAGTGAACAAATAGGCTCACATGTCCCACACAAACACACGAAACGTATTTCGCCAGGAAACAGCTTTATGTAATAAGTTCCGTAATTAACAAGAATGTAAACAAGCAAATTCAAATAACAAAACTAAATAAATATGAAGCTAAGAAGAAGAAGCTTGCTTCCTCACACAATATAAACAAAACTAAGTATAAAAAACACAACAAAATATTCGACACATTATTATCCAACAACACATATCCCTTCTACATACACATTAATTCACAGTCACACTCACTCAACACACACACATAAACATACACAAGTACACAGGAAACACAACACGCGTGCATGTCCCACAACTTCAAACCTTAGAAAATTTCAACATTAATGTAATGTACTTATAATGAAATACCGTGAACGAGCCATCAGCGGAACACTGTCTTCCAAGTTACGTGAATACCTAGTTTGGAACGCAGGTTCTACTTTGTTCACCTAATAAGGTTATAAGCGCTTATTGGATTGTAAAATTGTAACAAAGGAATAGAAGTCTAATAAAGTTATTATTATTATTAGTGACTGAGGTGACCGGGACCAACTTCCCACCCCCTCTCTCTCAAGAGCAAAGCACTTCTGAGTCATGATTTGAAGGTGTCCATGGGCGGAGGAGCAGTCGGGTCACCTGACATCAGGTGACCCGACTGCTCCTTTACCCCCATATGCCGTAAAGTCAAATCTAGACGTTTGCATAATGATTCAATCTCGACACTTGACTTGTGACTACAATTAAATACGCTCCACACGGCTGAGATAATACATCTGTGGTAGGTATAAAGTCAAGTCATTGAACGCACGTTATCTATTGTTATATCTACATAAACAACGCATTAGGCTGTTAAATCCTTTATAATCGTCACCCTTATCTCCGTGATATGTTAAGGATAGATAATTAAAGTGACAACTTACTTGTATACACTTATGTTGATAAAAAATACTTAATCTGATATCTAAATATTACAGCGACAAAGTTTGATATACTTAGCGATTTTATTTCTCACTAGCCCGGGGCTTCTTATATAACTTTAATTCAGGTATCCCTCGTCTCTTTGTAAACACATTACTATGTCGTTTTCATGATGGGAGATTACCATAGGAGAGCTGTACTTCGGCACAAATGTGCCGGCTCGACCTGATTCATACTACGGCCTCTGTGGCAACTTCCACATAAGGTGAAAATAAACATACTACAGCGCTATCTATGGAAGACACACCGAACTACAGAGTAAATGCTGATCCTGTATCGCGATACGCGTAATTCGCACGCCGATTAACATATATACAACTTTCAATCAGCAAGTCAGCCAAGCATGATATCGGGTAGTCAAATGTTGTCATAAAAAAAAATGACACTCACAAAAGAAAACATTTTTACCCACTATACCCCACGGAGAGAAGGAAAACTTGACACAAACCCTATACCAAAACCTCCATTCTTAGGATAGGCCTATGCCCAGCAGTGGACTATTAAAGGCTGTTGATGTTGATGATATCCACACGACACTTTACATCACATACACACATTAGCTGCTCTTTAAAAGTAACTGATACTCATAGTAGTCTAAGTAGCCAATAATATGATGGAAATACAAAAAAAAATCAGACCCTTAAAATCGTCAAATCTAAACTCTTTTTTTAACCAACTAATAAAACAGCCAAGTATGAGTTATCGTTCAAGAACGCAAGATGGCTCATAACTGGAGTAGTAAATAAATAAAAAAATCAAGGTCACAACACAGAACAGATAATGTTACAATACAACACGTACCAAAGTGGAACATGACAAAATGGAATAGTACAATAAAATAATAATTAGTAACGGAACTGCGTTACGCACGTCAAATATGAGGTTATCTTGCTGAGCTGTGGACACTAACCTATCGCTGACGACTGAACGCTATCGAAACATGTATCTATACTAATATTATAAAGCTGAAGAGTTTGTTTGTTTGTTTGTTTCAACGCGATAATCTCAGGAACTACTGGTCCGATTTGAAAAATTCTTTCAGTGTTAGATAGCCCATTTATCGAGGAAGGCTATAGGCTATATATCATCACGCTAAGACCAATAGGAGCGGAGCACCAATAACGAATGTTTCAAAAACGGAGAAAATTTATTACTATTGAGAGACGCAGACGAAGTTGCGCGGGTCAGCTAGTGTATGTATAAGCTTCCTTACTAATCTGTCATGCATCTCATTCACTCTAATAATATATATTATACTGCACGAATGGCGTAGTGGTTTAAGCGGTCGCCAGTCCGCTCACTACTACGCTGAGTGCTGTGGGTCCGATCCCCACATGGGCCAACACTTTGTGTGATCCACAAATTGTTGTTCTGAGTCTCTGTGTTCTTTGTGTCCGTTTCATGTATGTTTGTAAAGTCCAATGCATCATGTGTCGCAGTTGATTTTACAAACATACATGAAACAGACACAAAGAACACCCAGACTGAGAACAACAATTTGTGGATCACACAAAGTGTCGAAAAAAGTCGTTGGAAATTTTAAATAAAGTTTAAAATTAAAGAAGGAAATAAAGATTTGATTTTATCTAAATTATTATGGCTACTAGAAACCAAATAACACACTATAAATCCTTTATTTACCAGATCATGACCTATTTTTTATCGTTCCATGGATTCACTGTGCGGGTGCCGGGTCCATCACGTGATAGATGGGGGCAAGACATGCGACTTCGAGCTAATTCTAAGCAATTCTTTCGTTGCCTTTCACTGAGTGAGTCAGGTTACTGGAGCCCAAATCCCCCCTCCCGAGCGAGAGAGACTCCAAGGGCGGCAACGCACTTGTGACTTTTGAGTTGCAGGTGTCCATGGGCAGCGGTAGTTGCTTACCATCACGTGACCCGTCTGCTCGTTTGCCCCCTTATACCCTAAAAAAAACCTATGCTATTAAAAAAAGGCCCTATGATAAATAACAGACTAACTAAAGGAAAATATCATTAATCTTAATGGTGCTGATGTAACAAACGCAGGAATTGTATATAGATTGGTGAAAGTCATCCACAGTGTTTTTCACTTCCTATTTATATAACATCTTAGAGTAAAAGGTTATCGCATTATCGTTGACTTGTGTGTGTTTCTGAGACGGGTTCATAGCGGTTAATTAGCCATATCAGCAATGTTTGTCGTTAGAAATAAATTGTTTGTCCTGTAGAGGTCCGCGTGGTGACGGATTAAGAATACAGAGTGTCACAACCCCTATTCATCCCGTGGGTGTCATAAGAGCCGACTAAGGGAGAAAACTACGCAGAACAATAGCACTGTAGAGAGATGGAAAACTTGACACAAACCCTATACCAACGTCTGGCCAGCGTGATATAGTAGGTTAAAACCTCATTTCTAAGGAGAGGCGTATGTCCAGCAGTGGACTATTAAAGGCTGTTGATGATGATGATGATGAGTACCGACCAATGTTAGGAATATGATTTACTCTCTTTACGGACCCTTTATCCGTACCCTTATCATTGTATGCTTGTCTTAACATAATATTTTATCTTTTAAACTTTCGCGTTCCATGATAATGATAACGGCGTGACCACGGCCGGTGCAACCTGGTCGAAACGTCAGGCAAACCAGAGGTATGTAATACCCTAAATAAGAGATCGCGTTAATTCCCGTTAAATAATATTAATAATATTTTATCATCAATTTTTAACAGGATTTAATAGTAGGTCTCTCCTTAGACAGGAGGTTTTGGTTTACTATACCACGCTGGCAGGGTTGGTAAATGGTATTTATTTATGTATCAATTATGTTATACAGGCGAAGAGTGGCACACCGTGTGGTTTTAGTCGGTCCGATTCCGATACACCATCTCGCCGCAAACCCTGGCGAGGTGACGGCCCGAGAGGGTTTCCACACGTAAAAAAAAAGGGTTTTATAGTTTTTTCCCCTTTGCAGTGTTGTTGTCCCGCGTAGTTTGTTCCTTTAGTCCTCTTACGACACCCAGAGGACGAATAGAGGTGGTGATACTCTGTATTCTTAATCCGTCACCACACGGATGGTATTTTGGATTCATGCATTTGTTAACCATCAATATTTGGCGGGATAGTTGACACTGTGGTTCCAAATAATAAAATATTTGTTTAAAAACATTAATTAATAATTTTTATGTACTTTACAATATAATCTAATTAGTATTTACCCAAAAAAAATATATATATCTTGCAAAACCTTAATGTTACGGTGGTAGATTTCACAGTTTTTAAACACACACCGGATTATTTTCAACAGTCCGAATATTGGGTGACGTGGGACGATAATGTCGAAAATAAGACCACAAAAATATTGTGTGCTCGTATTTGTCAGACCGTTTTTAGAGTCGTCAAATAAACAAACCTTTAATCTAGTTGTATTGTTGTTATTTGACTGCCTTGGTAGTGCAGTGATAGCGTATGCGAGTACTGTGTTGAGCTCTCGGGTCGGAGCAAATGTTTGTATAATCTGCAATTATTTGTTTCGGAGGTTGGGTGTTTTGTATGTATTTACAAAAAAAAAAAAATTAGTATTCTATTATTCAATCTAGCTTTCATAGCACAAACTCTGCATAGTTCGAAACTAGATGGCGTTGTGTGTCCGAAAATATTATTACTGTTGTAAGGCCGCATTTCGACCGTATGTAATGGTTTGACAGACCGGCTGAGGACGAAAAAGAGAGGTTTGTACGGGTAAGAAGAGAATTTCGCTCCCATTCAATTAATTTTAACGAATATTTAGTTTGATTTTGACGTCACCAAAATACATAACACCTTGATATAGGTTTGAAAGATAATGTTTAACGTAGAACACTGAGGTATGTGATTTGTAATCAGTAATACATTGTTCACGCGATTTTTTTTTGGTCATAAGGGGGCAAAGGAGCAGGCGGGTCACCTGATGGTAAGCAACTACCGCCGCGCAGTAGTTTTACAAAAAATATTTATTTTAAGAATAATTATTATCTTAGAATAAATAATAGTGTCTACGTGTTTACTGTGAATAATCTCAGACACAGACTGGTATATCAGAATTAGGCTTCAAAGCAAAATACATAACTATACACCACGCGGACAAAGCCGTAGCCGACATAGATAATAAAATAAAAAAAAAAACTTTATTCTGTAAGAAATCACAGCATACTTAATATAAATTACACAATTAATACAACTACAATAAAATTAAATTATTTTATTAAAAGCTTATAACTATTGACGTACGTGCAACACTATACTACGCTATCTGTGGTCATGAGTATTTAGTTGTCTGTGAGACTGTGATCATATATGACGTGGCGCTGACGTGGTGATCACTATTATTTTAGGTACTATGTTTTGCTTGTAAGTAAGCAGGCCTCTCAATCTTAACCACATAGATAGCTTGTGCGGATGAGAGTTGTACGCTGTGTCCCACAGCTAGTTAAGTGTTTAAAAGAAAAATGTTTGTTTACTCGCATTGTAGAAGCTATGCGATCCTCATTCAATATCGCATACGTTTAAAAAAACTAGTTTAGTTAAACGCGAGGTAATACGTTGGCAAAAACTAGTGTATATAGGGAGAGTGTTGAGGGTTACCGATTTGTCCTTGGGCTCCTTGGTGTGCAGGTTGTAGAGCGTGCCGCGCTTGTACTCGTCGCCGCACACGTAACACACCTCCGTCATCGAGTTCTTGTCCGGCATCGACAGGTCCAGGATGTCGCGGTCCGAGCTGGAGTTGGAGTTGCCCGAGTACACCGACACCGTAGACCTGGGGGACGATATAACAATTCCATTTATAGAAATACTTGATTATATATACATGTGTAACGTATTATTTATTTATTTAACTTAATGCACAAGTTGTACACAGGCGGACTAAATGCCCAAGGCATTCCCTGCCAGTCGACCTTCGGGTGATGTAGAAAAATGATGCTGTAGGTGTAAGAGAAAACAGAGAATTTGACTCTTTTATATTAAATTTATTAATTTAAGATAAATCTAACTTACATACATATACTATAAATAAAATACTATATTCATAACTACATATATACATAGAGGTCTCAAGTATACACATACAATACATGAACATACACATTTATAAATACATTAATATCAAAATACATAGTCAATACTAGCGTTATGATCTTTCTGCCAACTTTTTTGAAGATCTTGTACGTATTAGTGTGGTGACGGATTAAGAATACGGAGTGTCACCACCAATTTCACTCCGTGGGTGTCGTAAGAGACGACTTAGGGAAAAAAAGGAAAAAATAGAGAAGGAAAACTTAAAACAAACCCTATACCAACCTGTCTGGCCAGCGTGATATAGTAGGAAAAAACATCCTCCAAAGAGATGCCTATGTCCAGCAGTGGACTACTAAAGGCTGTTGACGATGATGACATTACAATAATTATAATCTACCTAATAACATAAGTTTCTTGTCACGCCTTGTGTTTTGAAATTATGCACTGTTAACATTACATTATCATTCAACAATTCACATGTTAAGATAATATATCTAATCAAAATATCAGAAACTAAAAGTGGTATTAATTTTTCCACTTGTCATGATTATAAAAGAATATCTTAATCCGAGGTTTAACTGCGTGCCAATGCATGCTTATCACACAGATTATATATCACTATCTGATTTTAAATGATGATGAGTATCACAGCTGATATGCTTCTTACTTAATAATCTAAATTAAGGCCATTTATAGGAAAATACAGGACATATCTTTTATGTTTAAGCATACGAGCAGACCGGTCACCTGATGGTAAATGGCTAATGGTGGGCAGCACCAAATGGAACTGATCATTCATAAATGCGTTATCGGCCTTTACCGAGGGATGAAAAATTGATTTTTAAATACAGGGGTTGGTAAAATTTTCATTTCCGTATTACAACAATACCATAGTTTGACAACATAAAGTCAGTGCAAGTATTTCTTTCTAATAAATAAAAGAGTTTATGTAAATTAGTTTAAATTGACAAAATACTATCAATAATAAAACTCTAAAAGTATAAAAATAAATACAAAACAAAAAAAGACAAAACGAAAATCGTGGCCCATGAGGGGATCGAACCCGCGACCTTCGCGTTATTAGCACGACGCTCTAACCAACTGAGCTAATGGGCCGATGAAACATTGAATGAAATACGCATCTACATGATGATGATAATCCTCAGACTTCAGTATTTAGCCTCCTCAACCATGCCAATACATAAGATCCTGTCTTAATCAAATTCAATTCACAAGTTTTAATATTTCAGTAAAAAAAATTTTTTGTGTTTCAGTATTTTTTTTTGTTTCAGTAATTTTTTTTTTGAATACTGGAAAAATGACTGCGTTAATAGTGCCCGTAACAGGCGAAAAGGGTATAAACCATCTGATGAATGAGGCTTGAACTGTATTACAGGATCATGGCAATGAGAACGTGAGTGACGTATGTTTATTTTTTACAATGGATTCAGTACATTTCAATAGAAGCCATCAGAAAATAATTATCAACAGGAAATTTAATTTTGAGAACTTTTGGAACAGAATATAAGTGATAAGTTATTATAAACGGTATATTTACCATGTTTAACTTCGGGAATTAGTTACCGATATTACGACACTGTTGCAAGCGCCATGATCACGGATGAACTCAGTGCCGAAATATCGGAAACTAATTCCCGAAGTTAAACATGGTAAAAATCCCGCGACTTCGTTCGCTGGAATTTAAAAAGCGCTACCTTAGTGGGTTCGATGCCGGACCGGGCAAAATTTTATAGGGTTATTTCTGAGAGTAAACATAGCCTAAGTTATAAAGTTATATAGTCTATAACATATAAGTCTAGAACATTACCCGGAACAGACAGACAGACAAAAAAAAAATAAACTGGTTTTTAGGCATAGATATCGTGCAAATAACCGTGTGAGCATGAAAAAAAAGCTATAATTTTGACATTACAAACAGACACTTCAATTTTATTTATTTCTATATACCAAGAAAAAATAAATAATAATAAATGGGTGTGCATTTTATTTTGCAATAAGCGCACGATGCTCAAAGCGATCCCCCCTCTGCCGCCGAGCGCTCAAGATCCGTGCTGGCTGCAGATAAGTGCCTCAAACATAATTTATTTTTTCGTCTTGTTATTCTTTTTTGGGTGTTTCCTTTATTTCTAAATGTTAACTTCGTATGTTTAATTTTCATTTAAGATTTTTCGTACTAGTAGACATTTATTATATTTACATATCTGAGCTAAGGTAAAATATTAAAACCTTTACCTAACAGCGTCTAAGTATCCGGCAGGTTCGCTCGCACCCGAATGCTGGGACCCAACGGAGATGACTGAGGGATCCCTCGCACGGAGGTCGAGTACACCCTCTTCTTCCACACCACCATTGCCTGCTGCGTACCGTTGCTGAAACATTCAAGTTTTTAGATTATATCAATGTTCATAAAAACATGTATTTACTTAAAGATTCAATATTTAAAACGTTTACGTATATTTAAGACTATCATATTATTTTTATTCATCTCTTGTTTTACCCCCTTAGGGATGACATTTCCAATAAATCCTTTCTTGGTGTGTTTTTATAACATTAAAAGCATCAGCTGCCAAAGTTTCAAGTCTGTAGCCCTAGCAGTTTAGGATCTGCGATGATGAATGAATCAGTCAGGGCAAGTATTTTTAAGAAGAGAGAATTTTAATAATGGACAGTGTCCACAGTCGGTGTAGAGGTCAAAGCGGGTCTGTACACACTATGCCCGGTAGCTACAATTGTTTTACTACGCTCAGCAGACACAGGAGTGCCTCTCTAGCGTTTTCATAATAAAGTTTATAAAGAAGATTTTGTCCAGAAGCGATAATCGTTACATGTACACGTACACGGCGAATAGTTAACAAACTTGTAATAAAGAAAGTGACTTACATTATTAAATTTATTTATATGGTTGGTCTCCTTGTCGTCCTTGCGAAATGGGCTGGAGGGGGGCGGGTGTGGGGTGTGTGGTGTGTGGGGCGCTTGGGGGGTGTGCGGGGCGTGCGGGGTGTGCGGCGCGGGCGCGTCGTGAGGGTAGAGCGGCCGCGACGTGGGACGCGGCGACGTCCCTGACTCGTCGCGCGCGTCGCCCGACAAGCCCAGCACCTGCGCCGCGTACTCGCCTTGGAATGACATATCAGCGCCTGTAACATATTTATTTATAGGTTAAAAAATTTTAAGAATTTCTATAAAAGAAAAACTGGAAAGAAAGATCTTTTTTACTTAATGTGTCAGCCAGTGGGAATACGGAATACCTCATGACGATACATATGACAATTATCACAAAGAGATAACACACACATATTATTAAGGGAAGAGTGTGGAACTGTCCTAACAGGGTCATCTACTCTGAAGTCATGAATGAGAGCGCACGAGGCGACCTCGACACCGCGCGCAGTGAAAGTGCTATGCGCTGCACACGATCAGCTGACCGTTTGGATACACGGCCCCGCCTGTAAATTACAACGAAAAGTGCAGTAGTTCAGCAAACCTGTCTAAAGTATCAACGATTTTGCCTATCACGATGAACTCTATTAAAATACATTATTTATTCTTTACTTTGCCACCCTTATGCCCGGTTTCTGAGGAACTTTTAACGGCAGTTTATCTATTCATTAGCGCTATTGGTTCGATAACCTAAGAAAGTGCGTTTCTGAACATCGCAATGTAAGATAAACTCCGTTTAAACTTAGGTTAACTTAACTGACCAATGTGTGCCGTTTATCGATTTCATAACTTTATTTGACGTTTTGCTTCAAGCAAATTACATAAACTTTTAGGTTATAACTGTTATTATTAAATTGTCAGTAAAAACTTAATATTAAAATTAACGTAATGAATACGAGCAGCTCATCAGAGTCTGATTTGGAAGTATTGGAGTTTATTTCTAATATTTCAGTACCTAGAAACCTAAGACGTAGGAGAAATCCTTTCGAAATGTTTACGGATAAAGAATTTAAATTAAGGAATTTAAATTTTAATTATTATTATCACATAGGTAAGGCATGCAACTGCTTTTCAGTCCTAACGCCAGTTTCTGAGACAGCATTATATTTATTTGTCAGCGCCATCCAAGCTTGTTTCTTTGCCTCCACAGAAGTTCCATCCGTCTTTTTATTGTCGATTATAGACACAAATTCTTTGGCTACTTCGATAAGAAGCATCTTCTCTCTCTCAGTAAAATTTTTACTACGTTTTCGAGATTCCATTATAGTTATTTTTTATAAGAAAAGATAAAGCACAAACGATAACAAAGACCACGGTAAAAGCAAAGAAAAATAATACCACGATGAAACTCGACGAAACTTTTTTTTGACATCAATGAGTTTGACGTTTATTTAAAAAAAAATTGACTACGATGTCGTTCATTCATCCGCTGATAAATAGCGAATTTTAATAATTTATAACTAAAACAATGCTTATTTACTTATTTACCCTTGAATAAAATATTCTCGTAAATAAAGCTAGTAATAATCCTGAATTAAAATAATAAAACCAATTTTAAACTTGATCTCTTAAACAGACCCATCTAACGGCAGATTATGGAACTGCTTATCTGTTTGATAGTTATTGAACGGTTCATTGCGTGTTCAGAAACGCAGTGACAGCTAACCGACGTTTATCCTATACATAACTTTATTGTAGTCTGTCGTCGTCCGTTTGGTTAGCACGTGCGTCTAGAATTCTTGTGTGATTTTGTGACTATTGGGTCTTTTTTTTTTTTTTGTTATTTTGTGCTGTCCTATTGGTTACGGTGTGTTGTTTGCAACTAAACATTACCGGTAAGTGAACATGAACGGAAATAAACCGCCCGACCCTCCCGATATTCCATATCCAGTAACCCCTCCTTTCACCCCTACTCCTTCCCTACCCGATCAACCCTCAACCCCTTCCAACCCCTTAGAACAGTTTGCCACTGTGATCTGCAATGCAGCGGTCCAAGATAATTGCCCTCTCGCTACAAACTCACGTAAACGACATGTGAACGATGAGGTAAGTACCCCCCCTATTAAACGTAGCCCTAATCAAGTAAGAAGCCCGCTAGGTCGTGACAAGTACACGACAAATGATACTGGTCCCTACATTGTGCATGTTTCCCGCATGGAGACCCAATTGGGTTCTGGCACAACTCTCCACCCTGTCTCTTTTGGTGTTTTCCTTTTTAAAAATAAAATTAACAATGTGGTCAGAGATGGAGTCAAAAAAGTAGGTCGTAATAGGGTGTCAGTACAGTTTGCATCCCCTCAGGATGCCAACTCATTTTTAATAAACCCTTACTAAATTCACATAAATACACTGCCATCATCCCCACCTTTAACATCACTAGAATGGGTGTAGTATCAGGCATCCCCACCGACATGGATGATGAGGATGTCATTAAATTTGTTACAGTGCCGCAGGGTTGTGGCCCAATAATTAAAGTCAGGCGCCTTAATAGGAAATGTTTTACTGAAGGTCTATTGGAGTGGAAACCTACGGAAACCTGTGTCCTCACTTTTGATGGCCAGGTTCTGCCTAAAAGAGTATACTGTTGTTACAACTCGCTTCCTGTTCAACAATATATTTACCCAACCGTACAGTGTAGGAAATGCTGCAGGTTTGGCCATGTGGAGTCCATCTGCAGGTCCAAACCAAGATGCAGCAAGTGTGGCCATGAACATCCTGGTAATGGTTGTGAGGTATCAGAAAGAGAGGCCTTTTGTGTGCTGTGCTCCGGTGACCACTTTGCTTATAGCAAGGCTTGCCCGGAGTATGGTAGACAGAGAGCTATTAAGACCATGATGGCGGAAAGGAACATATCCTACATGGAAGCAAGCAAGGTTGTTCCCTCTCCAACACGCCGATACGCTGACATCCTAAAAGCTCCACAACTCAACCAACTCCCTCAACCTTCTCAATCCACTCAGCCTACCCAATCCCTCCAGCACACACAGTCCTACAAAAAAACTGTGGTTCGCCAACCTAAACCTCGATCCCCACTCTCACACTCCTACGATAAAGTCGCACACCAAGCCATTACTCAACCTCCCCAACCTTCACAACCTAATGGTTGTGCTATGAATAACTCATCCCTTGAATCCTCAACTATTGATCTTCTGTTACAACTCTTAACCTCCCTACTATCCCCCAATTCATCTCTATCCCAGTCTATTATACCGTCCAACGTTGCTGTCTCACTTATCAATATTTTAACAAATTTCAAAAATGGCGTCCCACAAAGTATTCCTACAATGGAATGTGAGGAGTGTATTCCATAAAAAACACGACCTCATATTCCTGTTGAACAAATTCAAGCCTCTGGCTATTTCTCTCGCTGAGACCTGGCTTTTACCAAGTCTCAACTTCCATGTCCCCCATTTCAATATTCTTAGATGTGATAGGCCTGATGGCTATGGAGGTGCTGCCCTCCTTATTAATAATAAAATCCCCTTAGTTCCCCTATCCTTGCCCCCATTCCTTGAGGATATCAGCGTGGTTGCAGCTAAGATCTGTAACATATCTGTGCTCTCTATTTATATAGCCCACCCCCATCAAAGTTTCCTGCCTACATTGAGAACGATTTTACAGGATCTACAGGGCCCAATATTGGTTATGGGAGACTTTAACTGCCATCACTATAGATGGGGATCTGAACACTGCGACTCTTTCGGTTCAGGTTTAGTGGAGATCCTCGATGATCTGAGCCTCTGCGTACTTAACAGTGGCTGCTCCACTCGTAGAGTTCTTCCTGGTCAAAATAGTAGCTGTGTGGATTTGACTATTTGCTCACTCGACATCGCCGCAGCTGCTAGCTGGCAGTGCACCGATCTGTCCCATGGTAGCGATCATTATCCAATTTTAGTAACCCTCCCAACTTCAACCCACTTGGTAAAATCTCCCCCCCCCCCTTTTAAAATATATCCTTTCAGAAGCTAACTGGCAAAATTTCTCCCAAACCCTCGAAAACTCTGTGAATGCTCTCCCCAGATTAGACCTTAGACCCTTAACCCAGGATGATCGTTACCTGGTGATGGACTGTTGTGACGCGTTCGTAGAGGCAATCAGATCAAGTGCAGACAGTTCCTTCAAAATTAAAAACTCGAGCAAAGGCAAAATTCCGTCACCTCCTTGGTGGGACAGTGAATGTACTAGGGCAGTCAAGTATAGGAAGGAGTCCGAAAGGAGATACAATGCCGATATGACCACCCATAATCTACTCACCTACCAAAACGTTTTCGCCTCTACCAAAAGACTCCTTCGACGCAAGAAGCGCGCCGGTTGGGTTAAATTTTGTTCCTCCTTGTCCCCATCCACCCCATCCTCAATGGTGTGGAAGAACATAAATCGGTTCCGATCTGGTTGTTCGCCCTCTGTCTCTTCCTCTATCTCCCCCAATACAGCTGAGCTTTTCCTGGACAGAATAGCCCCCCCGTATGTCCCACAACTCGATGAAGCGACCTTACCAGACTTACCGTTTCAGTCAGTGGATACCCATGACGACCCGTTCTCTCTGGAAGAACTGAACATGGTCCTCAACAGTGTGCGAGACTCGGCTCCTGGCATAGACGGCATTCCATATTCTTTCATAGTTCAGGCCAAGCCTAGTACAAAAACTTATTTTTTAAACATTTTGAATTTCTGTTATTCTAACGGTTGGATCCCAGATACATGGAAAGTTCAAATTATTATCCCCATTCTAAAACCAGGAAAACATGCTGGTGATCCAAACAGCTTTAGACCAATCGCCCTCTCATCAGTCCTTATTAAATTATTAGAACATCTTATCAAAAACCGTCTCGAATGGATTGTAGAGTCAAGGAATCTACTGCCAAACTATCAGTTCGGCTTTCGCAAAGGGCTCAGTACAATGGACAGTGTTGCAGTTTTAATAACTGATATCCGTCTTTCTTTGTCACAAAATGCATCTGTTCTAACATCTTTTCTCGACATATCTGCTGCATATGACAATGTCTTAATACCCATTCTCAGGCAGAAACTGCATCAGCTGAGAATTCCGGTTAAGATGATCCACTGCATATGCGCAATGCTTGTGTCCAGAACTCTAGTCCTAAGGACCTTAGGTGAAGAGTTTGGCCAAAGAAAGACCTGGAGGGGCTTACCACAAGGCTCTGTACTGAGTCCGTTGTTGTACAATCTATACACTGCCGACATGGGTTCATGCCTAAACAATGATTGTAGCATCCTTCAATATGCCGACGATCTGGCATTATATGTTTCGAACCATTCCATCCAAGAGGCAGCCACATCACTCACTATTTCCCTTAATTCTCTGTGGCAGTGGCTATCAGATCATGGCCTTAGTCTTTCTGCTCAGAAAAGTGCGGTTGTTATTTTTACAAGAAAGAAGACTCTGCCACAGATTGATGTCCAAGTACAGCTGCAGGAAATTCCTTTATTAAACAAATTTAAGTTCCTAGGAGTATATCTTGACTCTAAATTGACTGGCGTTCACCACATGAACCATTTAACCGCAAAATGTGAACGTGTAATCCCAATTTTAAAGGCCCTAGCTGGGGTCTGGTGGGGAGCACACCCATACACCATGAAACTGGTATATAGTGCCTTAGTACGCAGT
Source organism: Arctia plantaginis (assembly GCA_902825455.1). Lineage (NCBI taxonomy): Eukaryota > Metazoa > Arthropoda > Insecta > Lepidoptera > Erebidae > Arctia > Arctia plantaginis. The sequence goes on along the minus strand of CADEBD010000322.1, from coordinate 2,219,754 downwards.
ATATTGGACTATGGGCTATTTTTACTGATTCCATGCAATAAAAGCGCTTTGGCAAAGCTGGACAGAGTCCAATCTAGGTGCCTTCGCATTGTTACTGGTTGCATGAAGTCCTCCCCTATAAATGCCTTACAAGTGGAATGTTCAGATCCACCTTTATCAATAAGAAGACAATTTCTTGCTTCACGTTTTATAATAAAATCTGTTTGTAAATCTTCCCATCCTCTTCTTCCAAAAATCTTAGAATTAGACTCCATTTGTACTACCTCAAATTACTGGACTCATAAGGGAATTCCATTGATTCTACAATCCTTTCGCTACTACTCTCCTTTTTTTAACTCTGCTGTGTCATTTGACAAACTCCCTCTGTTTTCCTTTAATTATAGCGTCCTTTGTTTTAAGCCGAATGTTCTTCTGGATGTTGGAATCCCTAAAAAATCTGCCTCTTCTGTTTCCACCTTTAATACACACTTAGCTGAACACTGGGATGGGTTTGAGAGGTTCTTTACTGATGCATCCAAACTTAATAATGATAGCTACACTGGAGCCGCTGTGTACTTCCAAAACTCCAGAATTCTCTTACAGTATAAGTGTCCAAAAGAGGCTTCAGTTTTTACAGGCGAGTGTGTTGCTATCTTAGAGGCATGCTTGTACATTGACTCGCACAACATCCACAAGGCAGTCATATTCACTGACTCTCTAAGTTGCCTTAAAGCCCTGCTACAAAATCCCTTTCGTAGTAAACTTCACAGTCCGCTGATCCTTGAAATAAAAAAAACCCTTTTGAATTGTTCCACCAACTCAAAAATAGTTCAACTGGTGTGGGTTCCCAGCCATAGTGGCATTGTAGGCAATGAGTGTGCAGACTCACTGGCCAAAAGTGCTGCTACTTCTGCAATGTCGGACCAGAAACATCTTACACACCAGCATTACGATCTCTTAAGACTGCCTCAGAGAGAATTGTTAACATCCTGGCAGGAAGAGTGGAATAATTCCTCAAAGCATAAAGGGCGTCACTACTACGCAATCCAACCAAGCATTACCCCAAAACCCTGGTTCTATAAATTTAAGAAGGTATGTAAACGTGTCATCTCCACCATATGTAGGCTCCGCATAGGTCACTGCAGCTCACCTGTGTTCCTGAACAAGATTCGGGTACGGGATTCGTCCTTATGTGAATGTGGCTTAGATGAAGGCAATCTAGATCACATATTCTTCAGTTGTCCTAAAAATATCCCATCCCTAGATCTCTATTCTCACCTTACCGAACTAAAAATCCCCATCCCTATTAACTTCTCATCTCTCCTAACATTTTCATCCCCCCGCCTTCTCCAGGTCTTGATGTTGTTCATCCGATCCAATGACATCAGACTTTGACCTTCATTTCTATGAATTTTGAATTTTATTTTTTTTTGTGATTGTTTGCTTATTAGTTACCTATTTATTTATTTAATACATATCTTATCTATTTGTACTTGTCTGCTTGTTTCAGTGTAAATACTAACCACAACAAAAAGCCCCACATTCAGTCTACAATTAATATCATCAATTCAATTTTTGTGTAATAAAACCCACGTATTTCCATCGCACTTGACACTGGCAGAATTGTCGACATCGGCACAGTTTGCCATTTATGAAGAAGAAGAAGAAGAAGAACTTTATTGTACCAATAGCTAATGAGAGTATAACTGGGAACTTCAGAAACCGGGCATTAGTGGTGATATTTTTTTTTTCCAATTCCAATTAGAGAAAAGGAGTAGCAGACGGCTAATTGAATAACAACCGTGAAACACTCGAGGCGGGTGTTATATAAGTTATATAACACATTTATGAAAAAGTTTTATGTAAAAATATGTAGGTATCATGTCGTGAAAGAGTTTATAAGTTAGTGAAACGTATTGTCAAATTTTAATTCTTTTAGGGGTAATTTCATCATCAACAGCCTTTAACAGTCCACTGCTGGATATATACCTCTCCTTAAGGAGGAGGTTTTGGCCTACTATACCACGCTGGCCAGACGGGTTGGTATAGGGTTTGGGGAGGTGTTCGACGCTAGCTTGGCGTCGGGACGCTTCCCTGAGTGCTGGAAGAGCGGGAAGCGCGTCCTATTGAGGAAGCCGGGACGGCCTGCCGATTCGGTCGCGGCCTATAGGCCCATCGTGCTGCTGGACGAGGCGGGTAAATTGTTTGAGAGGGTTCTTTCTGCCCGCATCGTCCGGCACCTCTGCGAGGTGGGCCCCGATCTGTCGGACGCCCAATTTGGTTTTCGGGCGGGGCGTTCGACAGTCGACGCCGTGTTGCGCCTGAGAGCCGTGACCGAAGAGGCCGTGAGCTGTGGCGGCGTGCTGTTGGCGGTGTCATTAGACATCGCCAACGCATTCAATAGTCTGCCATTCAGCTGCATCAGGGAAGCACTCCACTATCATGGGGTGCTAAAGTACCTGAGGCGGCTAGTGGCAGACTATTTAGAGGAGCGTACCGTCGTGTACGAGGACTGAGAAGGTAATTTGAGGTGTCGGCCCATGTCGTGCGGTGTTCCACAGGGGTCTGTTCTTGGACCCCTCTTGTGGAACATAGGGTACGACTGGGCCCTTCGCGCCGATTTCCCCCCCGGGCTGGGTGTAATCTGTTACGCAGACGATACCTTGGTGACAGCCCGGGGGGCAAACTTCCAAGAGTCGGCGCGCCTGGCCACAGGGGGAGTCTCCCTGGTGGTCGGGCGCATTGAGGCGCTGGGCTTACGGGTGGCCCTGGATAAGACGGAGGCCCTGTTATTTCATGGGCCCCGTCGTGGTCCGCCCCCTGGCGCCTCAATCGTGGTCAACTCGGTCCTCGTACCGGTTCGGGCCCAGATGAAATATCTGGGCCTGATCCTCCACGGGAGGTGGCTCTTCGACGAGCACTTCCGACAGCTTGCTCCAAAGCTGGTCGGCGCTGCGTCTGCCCTAGGGCGACTTTTGCCCAATATGGGTGGACCCAGCGTCGCGACAAGACGGCTGTACACGGGGGTTGTCCGGTCAATGGCACTGTACGGTGCACCGGTGTGGGCGGCGGCTCTGACCGCCCAGAATAGGGTACGCCTCTGGCGCCCTCAGAGGGTAATGGCGGTCAGAGCCATACGCGGTTACCGCACCGTTTCGACGGAGGTGGCATGCGCGTTGGCCGGAACTCCCCCGTGGGATTTGGAGGCGGAAGTGCTCGCCGAAGTTTATCGGCGAGTGGCTGACTCCCGGGCGGAGAGCGGATTTCGCCCTCCGCCCGAGGATGTGCGCGAGTGGCGCGAAGCCGCTCGCCGAGCCACGATGGCTCGTTGGTCGTTCCGGCTGGAGACTCCACGAGCTGGCTTCGCCGCCGTGAAGGCTCTCCAGCCGGTCATCGCCGAGTGGGCAGGGCGGCAGCACGGGACCCTTTCCTTCCGGCTGACGCAGGTGCTTTCCGGGCACGGTTGCTTCGGAAAGTACCTGCACTCGGTCGCTAGGAGGGAACTGAGTCCCGCCTGCCACCACTGCGACTGCAGTGAGGACTCGGCCCAGCACACGCTGGCGGTCTGCCCCGCATGGGCGGCGCAGCGCCGGGCCCTCACTGCAGTCATCGGAGTGGATCTCTCGCTACCGGCCGTAGTACGCTCCATGGCCGGTAGCGACAGTTGTTTTACAGCGGTCGCAACCTTCTGCGAGGTAGTAATCTCGCGGAAGGAGGCGGCGGAGAGGGCCCGGGAGGACGACCTCCACTCGGACCCGATCCGCCGCCGGCGAACCGGGCGGCGGAGGCCCGCCTATCACAGCCTCATGCCGCCCTGAGTGTGGCCGCGGGTGGACGGGGTGGGTTTCCCCTCCACCCGCATTAGTTTGGCCAGCCGCGAGGGGGCGGCGTCCGCGTGTGCCGGACGTCGCCTAAAGAGAGGAAAATATATTGAGACGGAGCCCGCACCAGGAGCGGGCTGGCGCTAGGAGGGGTCCGGATGTCTTAACAACAGCTGTTCCCGGATCCCTCCTGTTACAGGCGCAGAGTGGCACACCGTGTGGTTTTAGTCGGTCCGAGTCCGACACACCACCCCGCCGCAAACCCCGGAGGGGTGACGGTCCGAGGGGATTTCCACACGTTAAAAAAAAAAAAAAGGGTTTGTGTCAAGTTTTCCTTCTCTTTGCAGGGCTGTTGTTCTACGTAGTTTGCTCCCTTAGTCGGTTCTTACAACACCCACAGGATGAATAAGGGTGGTGACACTTCGTATTCTTAATCCGTCACCACACGGTAATTTCATAAGTATTTTTTTGGTTATCTTACAAAGCAGAAGGGTCAGAAATGTTATAACATTTTTTTTTCTGTTTCTATCTCTCTCGGATTGCGAGGCTAAAGTGGGCCTCGGCACTTGGCCAAACGGGACGACGACCGATTGACTAAGGCAGATGATCAGGCGACATTTTGAGGGCGGTAGAAGAGCAATGGATCCGGCTGGTACAAAACCGCCAGGATTGGCGTGATAGGGAAGAGGTCTATATCCAGCAGCAGCAAGAGGCTGCTTTTTTATGTTAGAGGGGGCAGACGAGCAGACGGGTCACCTGATGGAAACTGACCATCGCCGCCCATAAACGTCTGCTACTAGGGAGTCACAAACGCGTTGATAGATAGATTTCTCTAAAGTATAAAAATATGTATTTTTATTTAACAAAACTCATTGCAACGCATGGATAAGACGCAGCATTCCATAAACCAAACATTAATTTTCTGTTAAGTGTTAGCACTTGGTTATGGTTAAGACATAATTTAAAAGCACGGCAAACTCGTAATAATATGCATAATATTGTTTACATGTGTAACACGTCGACGACGAGTCTGCAAAACGTAATATCAACCGTGTCGGCAAACGGTCTTCAAAGACTAGCTAGATTTATTTACAAAACGATTGCGTCAGTGTTTTGGCACTTTATGATATAGACTTCCCTTGTATGCTAAATGCTATGTATAAAAAAAGTTTTATCGCACTTCAATCTGAACAGAACTGTTTGAAAAATAAATCTATTTTAACATTAGCATTAAACTTATAAAAGCGTAAGCAGTCAGGTGTTAAATTGGTGTTCGATTGTATAGCAAAGCTATTAAATTATTTCAATAAAAGTAAATATCAAGAGTTGCCTGGTATTTATTTGAAAACAACATAACTAACCGAGAGACGTAATAAACTCGATTTGAAATAAAAGTGAAATTCATTCTCGAATGAAACTAGTGTGAGCCAAACTATAACAAGGGAATAACGCCATCTATCGAGTTTTAATCTAAGCGTTAATTGGTTAGAGGAGTTCATAACGATCAAGCTAATTATTATTTACGGCTGTACAACGGCTTACGACTACAACAACGGTGGCACAGCACGACGATAGTTCACAATAAGTAACGCGTCAGTTAGCGTGGCTTCAACTCCAAACCTGCTGTGTGTCCAGGTTGCGACGACAGAAATCAACACACTACAATTAAGAAGTTTTTTCAGAATTCAAGTTTTAAAATAAAATGGATTGACTTTCTGTTTATTTTTTGTCTTACGACAACTGATCGGCCGGTAGCGAGTTTTTCGTGGATATTTGTGACACAGGGCCGTGATCCCATAGGTCACTAGAATACCAACCGCTTTTGGTGTCTGAGATTTAAATAAATGCAGGATATTTCCAATTTTATGTCGGTCATTAAATATATTTAACGGCGAACACCTACAAAAACAAGTGATAAAAATTACTGTTGTGTAATATAGTGTATTTAAATATGCATCTGTCTGTGTATCTAGATAATATAAGGGTGTTATTAATGGAAAGTAGAGGTTTTCTAGCTAAGAGGTTTCTTATTCATTTACGCAATGAAAGTTTATTAATCACTAGCTGACCCGCGCAACTTCGTCTGCATCTCTCAATAGTAATAAATTTTCTCCGTTTTTGAAACATCGTTTATTGGTGCTCCGCTCCTATTGGTCTTAGCGTGATGATATATAGCCTATAGCCTTCCTCGATAAATAGGCTATCTAACACTGAAAGAATTTTGCAAATCGGAATAGTAGTTCCTGAGATTAGCGCGTTCAAACAAACAAACAAACAAACTCTTTAGCTTTATAATATTAGTATAGATTAGCAAGTTTGAATAACTTTGTACAAGGAATTAAAAAAATGCACAAACTTTCTAATATTTTAATGCAAAGGCTGCAGGAAAATGATCCAGGGGACCAGGGCCTCAAATCTGCTATTTTATGTTCACGCCAAGCCACTGTCATACCACTGACACGCTATTGAGATGCCATCGAGTGGCCATTGGCATCGGTATAAATATCGGTTGTCTACACTAACTCAGTGTCTTTACAGTGGCGATGGAATGGCAGTGGCTCATCAGCTCTGATAACAAAAAGATTGCCATATTTGGAAAAATAAATAAATCATTTCCTTATAATTTGATTATATATTACGTTTTTTTGAGAAAATGATTTATTTATACCGATGCCAATGGCCACTCGATGGCATCTCAATAGCGTGTCAGTGGCTTGGCGTGAACATAAAATAGCAGAATTGAGGCCCTGAACCATCTCCGGTAATCGCACTTACTCAGTGAAAGGCTACGAAATAATGCCTTAACGCCGGTTTTCTGGTAGTTATAGTACCCAGATGGGCACAGCACTTGGTGATTAAAGAAGACGACGCTTAATGCTTTAAAGATCAGATATCATCGTCATCAGCTACCTACCCTTATCTCAATTTTATTTGGGGTCGGCGCAGTATGTATGATTCTTTCATTCTACTCTATCATCATTTTACTATTTACTCTCTTCCTAGCCATATCCTTACTCACACAGTCCATTCATGTTTCTTTGGTCTTCCTCTTCTCTCGTAAACTTCAACTCCCATACCTAACCCTTTGTTCGCCACATTTACTTAAGCAATAAGATAATAATAATATTCTCAGACATTTCACACACGGCCGTCTGATCCCAAACTAGGCAGAACCTGTACTATGATAACTAGACTGCTAATAAACATAATTTTATATTTCTAAATACATACATTTTATAGATAAAGTACACCCAGATACAGAACAAATGACCGTGCTCATGCCAATACCAAGATAACATACTACTTCTTAACTTTAATACAGTGACGCTACTTTCAGACACCCTAGTATATACACATTCCTGACCTTGACCATCCGAGTCACAGCACACATCCATCTCAGCATTGCCATTTCTGCTACGTTCAGGCGTCTCAACCGTTCTCTTAATGGGCAGGTCTGATGATAGTTTTATAAATTTGTCTTTTAGTTTTAAGATAACAATCAAATATTTGCCAGTACATAAACATGGCTAGTCAATGTGAATGTTGAATAACATTTAGCTAACACGGACGGTAACAAAAGGCTTACTCATTAAACAAGGAACTAACTAAAAGTAACAAGTTTGAACACACCGCGGTCATTAGTGTATACAGTAAAGGTGGGCGCACATGTATCACTCAGCATGGTATCAACACCGCGGCTCTCAGTGAGCCATGCAACTGAGTATAGAAGTTTTTGAAGAAAAAACTGTTTGTGTTCTTGATTGAAAGATCTCAACTGAAAGTAGAGTCTTAAATTCTTCTTATATTTGACATCACAACTGAAGTACATACATTTATACACACGAACATATTTTAAGTAGAGTTTTGGTTTTTGACATTCACCCTACATTTTAATCAATTTCAAAAAGTGCATGTGATTGAGATTCTTTTCATTCTTTTTAAACAACTTTTATAATCCGGTTGGATTTGCCCAAGGCTACTGCGCCTTTCAATATAAAGAAAATATTTACTGCGGACGGATTTTATTGCAGGCTCTTGTTTGCTTGCTTTTGATTTATTATACTTATAAATTAAAATATCTATATACTAAGTAAACTGACAGCCAAAAGTACTTTGGACACGAATCACAACAGAAATTAAAATGTTGTTACCTTCTCTACGATAAATGATTGCATAAAAGAAAGGAATAATGATGACCTAGTGCAAAATTCATATGTGTACGACGATCTTTACCGGTCTTTCAGTATTATATAACAATTATTAAATACCGATTTGACTAAAGACTAAAGGTGCAAGACCTATCTTAAATTCCATTGAGGAGTAACTTAGACTATTTTCCCTCTCAGAAAATTCCAATTTTTCCCGGTCCGGAATCGAACCCACTAAAGCAGCGCTTTTCAAATTCCACGCGAACGAAGTCACGGGTACCAGCTATTATGTAATAAGTATATTATATAACTTGAGTGATAAGAAAGTCTCTTGTAAAGGTCTTGTATCCACTTTATATTTTCCATATAAACAAATTTTACATACCTACATTTCCACCTACCCTCAAAGAGATAAGCTAGGTGTCACGACCCGTGAGTTACTACACTTGGGACAAAACACTACAACTAAGACGTGTCTTAAACATACCAACATAAAGTAATAAATAAATGAAGTCTGATACATTTTTCATGTGGTTTCAAAGATATCGCCAACCCGTTCAGCTCGTTACCAGTTTTTATGAAATGTTCGTGTTCTGAACGCTTAGTGAGCGGTCACCTTTAAAAGACAATTACGTCTATTAGTCACGTCTCGTGTAGTGAATACAAAGTTCAGTGTAACAACCAGTTCGGACCGGCTCTTGTTGCAATAGAACTTCAGTTTTATATACAGACACTGATTCGATGAAATCAGGGTTGACACAACGACGTTTTGGTACATTGACAACCATTTTATCGTAATTTGTATTAAAGGTGCGATGTTATCTTGTTTGCATGTTCACGCTTTTAGGTAGGCCTTTACGATTCATAAAATGAATGGAAATGAAGTGTTTCTTCTATGTACACCTTAAGTTCTGGGTATCAATTCTGTTAGTCTATTTCATGTTAGCGCCAAGCCACTGTAATTCCATTGACACGCTATTGAGATGCCATTGAGACGCCATTGACATTGGTCAAAATAACAGTATTCTACTAACACAAATTAACAGTGTCAATATACTGTCGATATTTTTATTTTATTTAAAAAAGAGACAACTAGCGCATTAGGAATATATCCTGTGTCGCGGGGGACTTTACAAACATACATGAAACGGACACAAAGAACACACAGACTCAGAACAACAATTTGTGGAATAGTAATGATAAAAAAGATATAATAAACAAGTCAAATTCTCTGTTTTCTCTTGCACCTACAGCATCATTATTCTACATCACCCGAAGGTCGACTATCAGACTTAATGCCTTGGGCATTAAGTCCGCCTGTGTACAACTTGTGCATTAAGTTAAATAAATAAAATAAATAAATAATGATATCAACAACATTACCATACCTGGAAAATAAAATATATCATTTTCTTACAAAATTAAAATGTACCGTTTATCAAACTGTTCCAAAGACATCGACGACATTAGTATCAGTGACAAGTCATCCACTTGGTCTTACATAGTTAGTAGAATAGGAAAAGTGCATAACTATTCCGACGACATTCCATCGACAGTCTATTGATACAACATTAAAATAGCAGAATTGAGGCCCTGATTAGTACGTACTATCTCATTTGCAATATTGTTATCATGAGAAAAGAGAGGTCAATGAAGCAGCCTCTCATTTCAAACCAATAAGCCAACTACGACTGCAACACCGAAGTGTTTTACGAGAAAGCATCATATTTGTGAAACACGTACCGAAAGATTAGGGTGGCAAAAATTTTTTTTAGTTTCGTTTAGTTTTTACTTTGGCAAATCCCTTTGTGGATTCCTTGATTCAATTACTTCGCTTTTAAAATCAATAAATGGCGTGAGTGTATGTATGTATGCCTGTAGATCGAAAGGTCAATTTGTTCACAGTATCAACTATATTATTATGTCGTAAGTATGATAATATTTACTATCAAATAAGTTCCAAAATTACTGTACTGCAATCATGATTTGTATTAATGATTCGTAATCAAATATGATTCGTATTCATTTTCAGTAAAATCCGATTTCGTTATTCCGTTTCAACCATTTTCTGTTCGGAATCAGTCAGGGCAGATAAAGCGTAAATCAGATTCAGTGTGAATTTATTCACGGCGGATTTTTTATGAAATTGTAAAATATTTCAGTTAAAAAGGCAATACAAAATAACAATAAACTTTTATTCCGGTTAACATAGTGTACGAATATAATATACATATTTATACATATATGTATGTTTATGATGTGATGTGTCGTATATGTATGTGTATGTTTAAATTTATGTATGTAGTGAACCGTGTATATTTTCATTGATTACATATCACTATGTAATCCTTATATGATTTCTACACCACCCAAAGGTTGACTGGAAGAGAATGCCTTGGGCATTAAGTCCGCCGATGTACAACAGTTTAAATAGAAATAAAATAAATAAAAACTAGTAACAGTTGATAATTTATCAAGATAATATGTGCATAAAGGAAGGATCACGTGTTGGTAAGTGACTACCGCTGCTCACGAACGTCTGCAGCTCAAGAGACACAAATGCGTTGCCGTCCTTTCAAAGAAGTCCCTCCAAGAATGGGTAAGGACCGGTGCTGACTGACATCGCCGCACGGCACGATGCTTTGGTATAACGCATGCCATGACGTGCCACAGTATGACTGTATCGAAATAAAGTAATATTTTATTTACCAACAATTGTTTACACAAGTAGTATACACAGTAAACATCACATAAAGAGGAAAATAGGAATAGTGTACCAATTACTTAAAGGTAAACTCTGCATGCATAGAAGGAATTGTACCGTATGTTACCGTTAGTATTCAATATTTTAATAATAGTGGAGCAATGTTAAATTTTACTTAAACATATCTATACAAATAAATAAAATTGGAGTGTCTGTTTGTAATATTAAAATAACCGCTTTTTACTAAATGCATATGTATGTTAACACGGTACATATGCTAAAATAACATTTTTTTCAATTTTTGTCTGTCTGTCTGTCTGTTTGTTCCTGGTAATCTCTGGAACGGCTGGACCGATTTCGACGGGACTTTCACTGGCAGATAGCTGATGACATAAGGAGTAACTTAGGCTACGTTTTTTAGACTAGCTTCGGTGTCTGTTCAATGTACAAAAAACACCTAGCGTATATTTGATCACACAGTAGGCAGAGAGTGTGCTTTGGTGCAATACATAATACTAATATATATAATATAATCCAAAAATAAAAAAATAAAAGTTGGTTTTCGTGCGTTAAAAAACTCAAAAAGTTCTACACCGATTGAGCTCAAACTTGGACAGAATGTACAAGGTGTCTCAAAAGAAAGTTTATATTTAGTAGATCGATTAAAAAAAAAGTAAGCAGTGTATCGAAAAAATGTTTATTAATTATTAAAGTACACAATTTGGGCATTTATTTCTTAAAAATAATATCCTCCAAATGTAGACCCTCGCGTTCGCGGCACTCATTTAATCGAACAGTAAAATTACTTATGACGGCTCGGCAGGTTGACTAAGTGAGGGCTGCCATTTCGTGACGGATATTTTCTTTCAAATGCGCCAGGGAAGTCGGTTTATTCGAGGAAACTTTAGATTTAAGATAACCCCATAGGAAAAAGTCCATAGGGGTTACATGAGGACTGCGTGGAGGCCAATTTATGTCACCTCTCCTGGAGATCAATTTTCCTGAGAAAATTTCACGAACTCGTGGCAGAGACGTATTGGACGTGTGTGACGTTGCTCCGTCCTGCTGGAACCATGTTCTTTAGTTATGGCCAGGCAAGTTTTGCAGTTCAGGCGCCAAGAAGTCGTTTAACATCTCCACATAACGCTCTGAATTCACTGTAACTGCACGCCCCCTTTCGTCTTCAAAAAAGTAAGGGCCGATAATTCCTCGCGCCGACATCGCAGGCCATACTTTCACTTTAGGCAATTCTGCTTATTTACGTATCCATTAACATGAAAATGAGCTTCATCCGAAAACAAGATGTTGGTAAACGTTGAAAAGCGCTCAATCGCCTGATTTACGAAGTCAAGCCTCTGACTGGCATCTTGGGGCTTTCATTCTTGCACCAATTGCATTTTGTAGGGGTGCAGCTTTAGGTCTTTGTGCAAAATGCGGTGTAATGATGGTCTATGCACATTTAAAGCACTTGCGCGCTTCCGAATTGAAAGGTTCGGGTCGTCACGAACAGACTGATTAACACTCTCCATGTTTTCTACCGTTCTTGATGACCTTGGTCGCCCGGATTTTGGTTTTTCCAGCGTTGTACCGGTCTCTTCAAACTTATTGACCCATTTTCGAATAAGAGGAATGCTTGACGCATCATTTAAATGGCTAAAACCTCGAATACTACAGAACCTTCTACGCGCTACAGTCGCCGAATCACCGTTTTTGTAAAACTCTCGCACGCACAACGTACGGTCTGCTCCCGAGAAACGCTCCATAGCAACTGAATTCCCAAGAGCCAGGCTACCGATTGACATAACCCCCGCGCCCCTCGGACTGTTGCGTTCACGCAGTAAGCTAAATAAATATAAACTTTCTTTTGAGACACCTTGTATAAACCGCTTCAGATTATTTTTATCGTTTTTTCGCGTTAGTTTTGTTCCTAATTTTTCATCAATGCCACCATGACGTGTCACAGCAAAGCGTGGCATAGTATAACTAGTAATAACACATAACGAATGCACGGATACCGCTTCCTGCTGCGCTGAGTGTTGTGAGTTCGATCCCCACATGGGACACCACTTTGTGTGATTCACAAATTGTTGTTCTGAGTCTGGGTGTTCTTTGAGTCCGTTTCATGTACATTTGTAAAGTCCCCCGCGACACAGGATATATATTCCTAACACACCCGCAGGTGTTGTCTTTTCAAAAGAAAAAAGTAACAACATATATATTGCACCATCAGTAATAAAAGGGGTCAAGTTAAAAATTTTGTGAAGTGTGATTTTAAACGCTAATGGCATCACACTATTATTTGTCCTGAGTGGCAATCGAACCCACCAATCAGAATCACTAACCGCTAGACCTATTGGACTAAATAGTTATTAATCCAAACTGTCGTATGTGTCATAATATCAGCATGGGAGTGAGAAAGATAAATAATAGGAACGTTTTACGCACATGGTAGCCCTACATTTAGTAGACGAAGCGATCTCCGGTGCTATTTATGTAACATCAAAGAGTACCGTCTCCCGTCTGCGCCGTGATTCATCTTTCGTCAACGTTTGACATATGAGATGCAGGACACGAGCGAATTCCTATGGGAACGTATTTTGTGATAATATTAGGTACTAGGTTACTTCAGCAGCTGGGACTTTTGATATTGCGAATATAATGTTAAATATGCTTACTATCGATTAAATCATGATTATTTCTTAATGATGTATGTGTATTAATGGGCACTATATATCTTTGAATTGACCGTAGTTATGGTGTGTTCACCAGTGAGCGTCTTTCGGTTGAGGAAAAGAAGCAATTGCCGTGCAATCTGGTCGAAACGTCAGTTTATTCAAAGCTATATAATATCCTTCATGTGATCGCATTAATTCCCGAATTAAATATTATTTAACGATAACCTTTAAAAAACAGTAAAACAAAACGTATATCCTCTTGATTTTATTTAAGCTATAAAAGCTACGTCCATGAACGCCTGCAGGTCAGAAGTCACAAGCGCGTTGCCGGTCTCTCTTTCCTTAAAGGTTTGAAGGTCGTATCGGTCCGGAAATACCGCAGACGATAACTTGTTCCACACATTGTTTGTGAGAGGCAAAAAGCGTCTTGAAAAGTGCACAGTAGTGGAGCGCCAGCTATCCGAGCGGTGGGGATGAAAGTTTTGCTGTGTGGAGCGATGGCGGAAAGTAGCGGCGGATATTAGTCCGAACAATTCCTCGTAACCCTCTCCATGATATATACGATAGAGAATGCAGAGTTAAGCTACATTTCTACGTAACGCCAAGAGATCGAGCCGGTTGGAGATCTTTTGGCTATCGACGATTCAGGTCGCTCTTCATTGGATACGGTCCTGAGGGAGAAGCTGGTACTTGGGGGCCTGTATTCCATATGCGGACGGACTTGTGCCTTATGGAGTTGGAGGCAGTGGACCGGAGTGAAATACTGTCTAGATCTGTTCAGCACACCGAGCTTCTTCGAAGCCAATTTGACCTCACCCTCTAAGTGACCCCGAAACTACACTTCGCTCTATATGTCAATGCCTAGGATTCCGATACTGGCTGAGGCAGTCAGGGAGGTTCTCTCAAACCGAGGCGATAAGACAAACGGTATCTTTTTCATCACCATTATTATATGAGAAATATCAGTCTGTTAGCGAGGCTTACGCTAGAGTAAACACCATATGTATCCAAGATACAATACAGGGAGTTGAATTGTTTATTATACGTTTGTGCAAAAAAAGAACTTTTTCTTTTCATTCTCAAAAAACATTATTTAATGTTGGATAGACGAATTCGAGTGGTTCATCAATTATTTTATAAATATTGTTACATAAACTTACTTTTATAAAAGTGATTTGTTCTGTCGCTAAGCTAAATGGACGGGGTAACGTTCCTTTGTTTTACAAGTACTTACGTATGCATAGATAAAAAAAGGTAATATTCTCTCCTGCCCATTACTATCAGAAAAATTCAATTTTTTACCAATGCCAAAAAATATGTATAAATAAAGAGATCGTTCCTCCCTCCGTAGGTATAACTTCCTAGTATCTCCTAGTGTCTGTCATTCTCCTACAGTAAAGACGACATACTGTATACGTTTCAAACATTAACTGAAACAGTAAAACATCAAACAAAGACCGATTTATATACATATGTTTAAGTTCACAGTCGACATGTAAACACCACTTTTGGTATGCAAAAAAGCTATGAGAACGTGAAGTTCCATTCCGCGAATTCCACGTACATCCGCACATCACGTGCCGACGTGGTTTCTTTTGGTCTAAATAGCAATGTTATATTATTACAAAATAGGTCCCTTTTTAAGCAATAAATATACTTGCAGCGATCTACTGTATCTACATAGTTACAATGTACAAAGTAAAATATTTTATGAATGTTAGAATAAAGATACTATAGATACGTCCGTGTGGTGACGGATTAAGAATACAAAGTGTCACCACCCCTATTCATCCAGTGTGTCGTAAGAGCCGACTAAGGGAGCAAGCTACGTAGGACAACATCAATGCAAAGAGAGAAAACTTGAAACAAATCCTATACTAACCCGTCTGACCGGCGTGGTATAGTAGGCCAAAGCGTGCTTTCTAAGGAGAGGCCTATGTACAGCAATGGATTAGTGAAGGCTGTTGATGATGATGATGAATACTAACGATACTAACATGATGAAATGTTAAAAATGAATATATGTGTAGACAGATACAACTACGGATTAGGTTCTAAGAAAATCGTAACACGAATAAAAGCGCGTGTAAACTTAATACATGAATATTTATAAATCTGAAGCCAAAACTGTATCCATAACAGTAACATTTGCATAATAGGGTAAGCTCTCATTAGTGAAACATGTAGGTAATTAATAATAATAGAACACCTGAATTTACAGACATTACAATTATGTATACGACTACGGATTAAAACAATCACGTAATACGCCTGATGGATCAGACAACGTGCACCGCTAAACGAATCAACATGTGACCACCAATGATAATATGTCATTGGTGACCACAGCCTGTGAAAGCCGGTCGAAACGATAGGAATTCAGATGTAATAACTTTTATTAATTAATTCCAGTTCTCGCATCCAGCTCCTATCACCCGTCTTACGCAGATGGTCTCTCCACCTGGACTGTGGTCGTGCTACACTACGTTTGCCTAGACGCGGTCTCCATACCGAATCTATACTATTTGGTTTAACGCGCTAATTTCAGGACCTACTGGTACAAATTGAAAAATATCATTTAGTGTTAAATAGCCCATTTATCGATAAAGGCTATAGGAATAGAGAATGTACCCGAAGGTGGTGCCCGCGCCGTTGCGGGCAGGCGCTAGGAGGGGTCCGGATGTCTTAATAACAGCAGTTCCAGGATCCCTCCTATTACAGGCGCAGAGTGGCACACCTTGTGGTTTTAGTCGTTCCGATTCCGACACACCGTCCCGCCGCAAACCTTGGTGGGGTGACGAAGGGGTTTCCACACGTTAAAAATATATACATATATATCTATATTTATATATATATATATATATATAACATCACGCTGCGTTCAATAGGAGCCGAGCATCAATGAAAAATGTTGCAATAATTGTTTTTTTTTTAGCTCGTATATACGTAACTATACATATATCAGAGAACGCGAAAGTTTCAAAGTTCATTTTTATGTTCATTTATAAAAAATGTATCTCTACAAATGGAATAGCATTTTCTAAACAAAAAATCAAAATGCACATGTTTGTGGACGGTGGACTATGCGTAACGAACCTACAACATGGCTAAACATTTCAGAAGCACGTTGTATATGAACAGCAGTTTGTACTAATGCACGTTCGGAGTGCAAAACAACGCAAGTGAGACGTAACAATTGGTATTGTTGCGTGCCATTTACATTGGGCAACAATTGCTTCTGAGAAACATGCCTAGGGACACGTGAGGGCTCCATGTACATTTTTATTGGTATTAAGATTTACTTTCATTTTCTTACACGTTTATGACGGGTCTGTTGGTCTAGTGGTCAGTAACCCTGACTTCTAAACCAGAGGTCGTGAATTCTATTTCCACACAGGACAAATAATTGTGTGATTAGCATGATGGTTTGTTTTGTGTCAATACACGGCCGCCTGATCATTAGTTAGGTTTTTACTCATACTATGATAACCAGACTGCTGATAAAACTACGCTTATATTTCTAAACTTATACAAATTAAAACTAATATAATAAAAAATTATATCGTTTACTCAGCAAACCATTAGTTGACCTGGGTGAGAATCGATTTAACGACTTTCGGTTCAGCCGTCAAGATCACTAGAAATAAAATAATGTTGTTGGTTAGCACATAACTTAAAAACGGCTTGGTTCAATGTTACATCCGAATATTATAAGTTAAGTTTCAGGCAATTAAAGGCCAATTGGGCTGCCAGGGATTAGGTAGCACCTGGTTCCCCGGCTAGTGGTAAAGGCAAAAGGCAATGAAAATAGGTACAAAGAAAATGGACCAATTAGACCAAAAGTAAAAAAGTATTTTAGTTTCCTTGTTACAATTATAATAAAAAATGACAGGAAAACGTATTTCAACAAGTTGAAAATTGAACAAAAATCAGGGACTTTAATACTGTAGTTAACGGTAAATAAAAAGTACAGATACAATAAAAAGTAGAGATGCTTCTAAGATCCGGCAAATATCCGGTATTCATAATATTTAATATAAGGTGCATTACATTGGAAAATTTATTTATTACAATACAATTCCAGACCATACATATAAACCAGTATACTACTAAATAACACTATATAACAATGTTAATAGTGTATATATTAGTAAAAGCCTATTGATACAACATTTCTTTTGCATTAATAATATGTTTAAAAACGCATTCGCTTGTGCTTTTGCAAGTACTGATGCGTACATCTTTAATATAAATTCTTTAATCTTATGTTTTATTCTGACATGAGACGAGTTTTATGTCCCTCACCCGCCGTAGGCTACCCGCAATTAGGGACAAGGATAAAAAGTACTGTGTAGCATTTGCGAATAAGATTGGTTGACACAAAGAAGTATATTTAGATTAGAGAGCAGTCTTGAAAACGTTGGGATAAAAAAAAAAACAGTATGCTGCTAGTTGTTAAAGCACATAGAAATAATGAATGAGGAACGAGGGATAAAATATATAAAGCACAAATTAGTGAGAAAGCCGTCGATTACGCTGGATAGAGAGAGAGAGAATATTTTTTTGGTCATGAAATAGATTACTTTTGTATTGATTTGCTACCTCATTAAAGCAATCACAGAAGGCCTCATAAGTTTTGCGATATACACCTGACTTTGAAGATGCACTAAAGGGCTAAAAGTCTCATCGCAAGATATTTTTATACATTTTAATAGAATCGTCAATCGCACTCATTCAACTTCAAGACACTACAGGGAGTGGTCGCGAAGTTTATCTTCAATCTTGGGTCGAGTTGCTTTAAACAATACTCTCGTAACGTGGTAAGTTCTTTTTTAGTTTATTTTTATTTCTTTTATTCAAAAGATACAACTCCCGCACGAGGAATATATCCTGTGTCTCACGGGGGACACCTTCTTAATCACCTTTACTTAACAGGCCTCCGGATATTGGACATCGACGTTTGTCGGATGTCCTGTAGCCGGTATTGGCGTTATCTCTAATAAAAAGAAAGCACATAATACGTATGTTCCGGAACGGATGGCCATGCAATCCCGCAATAAAAAACAATTAACAAATATAACAAGCCTTCAAAATACATGAATAAAAAAAAGGACATTTTTCTGTCATCACGGGATGTGGAGACAAAAGAGTGGCGTGGGTCGGGCCCTTCTCCCCCTGCCGGATAATCCGCCAGGGAGACAGGGTGGGGCTTTGATACGGGACCCGTTTTGACACTTGAAATAACGTTTGATAAGAATTATTACAAGAATATTTCTTCGCTGAATTATATTTTACAGCATTTTTATGTAGAATGTTCGTACAAAAACAACTCGGGCCAAACATTGCGGCAGCCAATTAAATTTCACAGTGAATAAAGGTATTTCTGGTCACCGTTGGATTTTGCGTTAATTATATCATCAATTAGTTCTCTATACAATTGTTATTTTGCAAAATATTAATTTGAAATTATTTATGCTCTCGACGACCACATTGATGCCTAATATATTTATATCAATATTTATTTATTATTACACATTAATGAACATATCAAAGTACTATAGATATTAATGGTCGGTCGCATCCAAAACTTTAGAACGTAAATTGATTTCATTATAACATTACTCATAGTTAGTTAATTTAACAACTAGCTGACCCTGCAAACGTTGTTTTGCTATTTACATTTTTTATTTATTTATTTTTTTGAATTTCTTAAAATTCCTCTACTCGGTGAAAAGAATATTCCTACCAAATTTCAAGTCTTTAGCTCTAATGGTTCCAGAGATATCGTGATGAGTGACTATATACATAGAAATCTCTTATATATTAATTTAACAATTAAATACTCTCTTAGGTTTTATATAAGAGATAAGATAGTAAGAAATACAAGAGATACAGATACAGAGATACAGATAAGTGGGTGTTTTAAGCCCACAAAACTTTTGAGAGTAAGCTAAGATGGCAAGGTTACGTTATGTGAAGACCAGATGATCACTTTGATTAAAAAAAATGAGAAGAGTAAGGCCTTAAACGACTTCACATAATAAACATCCAAAGAAACATCGAGGTGTTGGGACTCCACGAACAAAATTAACAATAATGTCGGTTTCGAAAAAAATATGAAATTTAGTTTTTATCATATTTGGATACTACATTGTCTAAATATAATTACTACATTCAAGAAAAAAAATATAATTATATAATTTAAATTATTCAGTCGGTAAACTGACGGATTTGATAGGCGCTCAAAGTAATATAAAGCATGTGATTTTTCTAGAAAAATATGTAATTATTAGTTGTTATTCTTATTGCATTTAAAAAAAACAACAATTTTTCACTTGTATGCCAATTTTCATAATTACAGATTAAGAATTAAAAAAGTTATGTCAAAAAAACTAACATAATTATTTGAAATGGCTGCTGAGCTTAAGAAATATCAGATCTCACACTATTCTAAGACTATGTCGAAATGTTCGAGAAAGTAGATGGCGTTGCGTGATCAGGATAGCTGATACGTGATAAGGCGAAGCGGAAGAAGAAAGATAATACTTGGAACTTCGCATCAAAACATGGCAGATTAATCTTAAACACGAACATTAACGATATATCCTATACTTATATATTTGATATCATAGGTATGTTTATCAGCAGTATGATTCACTTTTAAGATTCCAAAGGTAACATTTAAATATCTGATTTCTAGTTTACAATTACTTATTTTTAAATAAATATTGATTATGATGGTTTTGTGTGTATTTGTTATATTGCCAGATACACAGGCCTCATTGCTGAACACTAAAGAAATTCAAGTTAATTATAACATTCAATGAGTCTGACAAAGAGATACCAACAGTGTATTTATAGATTCTACACAACAGGCTCGTCTATCCATCCATACAAAGTACGAAACATAAACACAACGCAATACGAACTATCCCAATCCTTTGTTTTAATATTATTTATCTCGATAGAACGAACCGGATTTACGAGCGCCATTTCGAATAAATCGAACCCTTTCGGAATAAATCGGAATGCAATGTCGATGTTCGCAAGTCCTGTACTGACAACTGATCGGATGGCTATGTTTAAAACTACGTACGTATAAAACAAATAGAAAAAATCTACAAATGGCACTTATCAGTTGAGCTGACGTAGTTAGGTATTTCTTCTTAGAAAAGGTTAAAAATGTTTTTCTTTTTATTTAATTAAAGGGTATGTATGTATGCGACTTTTTACGTATAAAAAGCCGAGGGGATTGTCACATATAAAAAAAAACCGTCACACTTTACACTTGAGCTTTGACACTTTATGCCACTCTGCGCCTGAAATGGGTACAACTGTTCCTAAGACATGAGGAACGGGGATACGACACTGATTTACTAAAGGTATGGCTTACACTGCCCGATCTATCCTTATTTCTAAAGGACTATTAATAAAAACATAAACTAAACATAACATAAACAACTTAAACTTAATTCGCCTGCGTCTTTCCATTGATCCTAGGGTCCTATTGGTTTTAGCCTGATATTATATACCATATAGTCTTCTTCAATAAATGATCTATCCATTAATAAAATAATTTTACAATTAGAACCAGTTGTTCCTGAGATTAGCGCCGTTCAACTAAACAAACACATCAGTTATATAATATTCGTTTAGATAAATATCATTCCCGTGAGTTTTGATTCGAGTATAGTTTCTAAGTTAAATCAACATTCTGGTATTAAATTCTAGTTTCACGATAAATAAATTACATTTGTGTTAAACCTAAAACCTATTGTTATAATTTAAGCCTGTTATAACGAGCTCTAATCAATCAATGTCGGCTTTCTTATAACCTGGCCTAAGGTATACATTTATCGCTTGTATTTCATATTAGATTATCAATATTTATGAATGTAGGTATAAGAACTAACACAAAACCTTTTAATAATAAAATTATTAAGTAAAAGTGAGTTAATGGTGTATGGTGTGGTACTGTTTGTACAGATTAACAAGCCACGAAATCTTGAATACTTAAAAAAGACATTTGTGAAGTCAATTAGCAATAATGTTAAGAATTAAGTAAAAAGTTAATAATCAAATCATCTTCAGTGTTTATGAGTAGGTATCAGGAAATAAAACAATATGTTTGGTTGAGTTGGCCAAGTGACTGCTTTCTATAATCAAGTTGTCGGATCTGATCTTCCTGAACTAAAGTTCTTTTTCACCTACCGACTGACGCAGGTGCTCACTGGGCATGGCTGCTTCGGTGAGTACCTGAATCGGATTGGACGAGAGGAGACGGCACAATGCCAGCACTGCGCAGCCGACTGGGACTCCGCCCAGCACACGCTGGAAGACTGCCCCGCGTGGGCATCTGAACGCGAAGTCCTGGTCGATGAAATCGGACGAGACTTGTCCCCGCCAGCAATCATTACTGCCATGCTGGCGGGTGAGGAGGGCTGGGGCGCAGTGGTCTCTTTCTGTGAAGCTGTAATGCTCCAGAAAGAGACCGCTGAACGGGATCGGGAGAGGGCCGATCCCGAGCGAAGAAGACGTCGACGACGTAATGAGCAGCCGACGGGACCGCGGGCCGCCAGAGAGTGGGGACCTCTGGTGGCAGATTAATTGCTGCGGTAGGGGAAAGGATGGCAGCCTGATCGCACTGAAAATGTGATCGGGCTGCAACATCTGGATAGGCTGAGAGGCAGGGAGAAGCCACTGGCTTTCCCTGAAATCACATGGCCCGGGTTCTCCCCAGAGCAGGGCGCCTAAGGCTGGCCGTCGGAGTGGTTTTTTAGTGGAATCACCACATACTCCTGGCTCCTATATCCCCAAGGAGCCGGAGATCCGAAGGGATTTTCCACTCCGTCAACAAAAAAAAAAAAAAAAAAAAAAAAAAAAAAAAAAAAAAAAAAAAAAAAAAAAAAAAGGTATCAGGAAATACTTGCAAACTTAATCTGAATGAATTGCACTGTTTTCTGATTAATTTTAATATATAAATGATGGCTGCATCATTTAAAAAAATCATTCTTATGATGATGACGTTGACAAATAACAGGTTAGCTATTAGTAATTTTGTCATCCTAGGAGTTGCAAGGTTTTTTTTTAATATATTTGATTCCACACTGGACGTTTTTGGGCCTGAAATTATTGCTACTTTTAAATCGTATTCATATGATGAAATAATTGGGTTTAGTCACAGCGATTTCACATGAGATTGCGATTTCGTTAATTATTTAGAATGATTGAATTAATTAATGGCAATTCAATCAAAATTCTTTTTATCAAATACCTTTTTTTAGATTTAGAAGTCGTAGTGGTGTTGTAAATCAGTCACAGGTGTGCTTATATGGATTATAAATCATATGATTTATCACATTCGATTGTGATTTTATTTCCATCCCTACTTGCAACCCAAGACTCACAGTGCGTAGTCACCCTTTGAGCCCTTTCCCTCTCCCCCAGAATCAGGAGGAGGGAGTTTGCCAGCCCATATACGCTAAAGCATGACTCTCCCACGGGTGAAATTACTAATGCTACGTTCAATTGACTGCCTCGGTGGTGCAGTGGTAGCGTAGGCGACTGTTCGAATCCAGGGTCGTACCAAATGTTCGTATAATTTGCAAATATTTATTTCGGAGTTTGGGTATTTTCTATGTATTATTTGTATGTATTTACAAAAAAGTATATAAGTATTCTATCAGTCAAACTAGCTTTCATAGTACTAGCTCTGATTAGTTTGAAACTAGATGGCGTTGTGTGCCAGATGTGCCAAATATTATTATTATAACTATAATTAGCAGTCACAATGTATTAAAGAAATCATAACTCACCTATAAATGGTTTCCCATCGAGCCTCTTGATCCAATAGAACCGCTGGCTGTGTGGTTTGTTCTCGCGGTCATATTGCTCCCACTGTTGCCGGAGGAAGGTGTAGCAGACGCAGCAACATCTCACGACGCCATCCTCGTCACCTTCAGAGCGGTAGCCGTTGGGTGGTGCGTGAGCGACGAGGAACGGGAAGTATGGTTCATTGCACTGCATAGAAAAGGTTCAAGTCAGTATCATTCTCTTACAACGATTTCAATTTATAATTTCACTCTACCTTTAATGTTTTTATGCTACTGAGAATGTGCTTATGATAACAGATTTTTCAATAAGATTTGGACGCAACAGACTTCTGAGCTATTTTAACGATCACTACTTTGTGGAAGAAGATCACCATAGTTATACTGGTTTTCTGTTTCCAGACCAAAGCAAGTCTTTTAAATGATATAAGGGGTAAACGAGGAGACGGGTCACCTGATGTTAAGGGACACCTGCAGCTCTAGTCACAAGTGCGTTGCAGGCCTTCAAGTCCCCACAGAAATAGTTGTTAGGGCTCCAGTTGCTTCATGCACTGGGTGTATAACAACGAAAGAACTGTTTAACACCGGTTTTCTGTGAGTACGTGGTGTCACTCCGGTCCAGCCTGTCTATTTGTGCCGATGCATATGTAAAAACTATATTTTTCTTTAGCGTTTGATTTTTATTGACTAGTCGCTAATATTTTGATAATTTGATTAGCATTGATGAAAAATTTGAAAGTTACTAATTTGACAAACAATGTATGTGTAATGCAGTTTACATATGCCGATGCATGTGTCAACTGCATTCTAGAAAAACAATATTTTTCTTTACCGTTTTATCTTTATTGAGACTAGTCGCTAACATTTTTATAATTTGATTAACATTTAAGTAACTAATTTGACAATAAAAGAGAAAATAACAAGTGGTGTCGTATATCGTCAGTTATTTTACGCTGGCAAACAATTAAACCTATTATCTGTAATGAATGTTTTAATTTAAAAGAAAAAACATTACAACTATAAAACAATTATACAGAACGAACACAATGCGTTTGTTCCGCTAAATACAATTTCTTCATTCGCCCGTCGACGTATGGGAATATTTAATGGGAACATGAGACATCGACGTATTGATGGGTCGATTATCTCATGGGAATGGGGCGTCAGTATTTATAAGCTATGTATGTTATACAGTGGAAAATATCACGTCGCTCGGAAATCACGCACAGCTGTCAAGCACTAAGGAACTTTCGTGCGTGGTGTTCATATTTATGATAGTTAATAGTTATATGGGTTTATGTCGTTTTTAGATAAAACAGTCTTCAAGACGCCTTACTTCTTGGAAAAATTAACGTTCGAATGGGAAACTGAAGATAAAATCGTTCTTTAATAAATACCACGAAACCCTCTCGGCTTGTGTCAAAAAAAACCGAAACCAAAGCACGTGAGGGTAAACTAATGTAATGCAAGGTAATTTTTTTAAGAAGTTGATGTTAGTATAACTAAAAAATAAACGGATAATAACATAACTTATTTATAAAAAATCCAAAGTAAACACGGCCAGTCGTTTTAACTCCTGTCTATTCTACTTATCTTCTATTTTATCTGAGCCAACCCATTCTTTGATATAACCACGTTAAAGTTAGGTTCAGTAATCTTTTAGACTTCGGGTACTGTGATTGTCATCTTGGAATCCTAGGATTTGCGACGAAAGGGCTTTAGGCGGCTTACGTCATTCGTTTTAGTGGAATCTTACAGTAATATTAAGATATCTAAACTAATATTATAAAGAAGAAGGATTTGTTTGTTTATTTATTTGTTACGATTTAATTCAAAACCTACTCGACCGCTTTTAAAAATTCGTTCACCGTTAGAAAGCTACATCGTCGCCGAGTGACATTGGCTATTTTTATTTACAAAAGTAATTAGGGATCCCTACTAAAACTTAATGAATGTGTTCAAGGTGTAAAATTATTAGTCACTAGCTGACCCGCGCAACTTCGTCTGCGTCTCTCAATAGTAATAAATTTTCTCCGTTTTTGAAACATTCTTCATTGGTGCTCCGCTCCTATTGGTCTTAGCGTGATGATATATAGCCTTATAGCCTTCCTCGATAAATGGGCTATCTAACACTGAAAGAATTTTTCAAATCGGACCAGTAGTTCCTGAGATTAGCGCGTTCAAACAAACAAACAAACTCTTCAGCTTTATAATATTAGTATAGATAAAATGTCTCTCATCGCATGCGCTGCGTAAACTATTAATGATAGAACAAAACAATGTACTACAATATTAAAGAACATATCAATACCTATAAAAAAGTCCGCGATATCATATGCTTATCTCCGACTTATCTCACAATAACTACTAAAAATTTGAACGCCTATAATGCAGTTACAAAATTTAAGCCCTCCTAGCATGTGCAATGGCACGCGTCTTCTTATAATGGAATTGAGGGACAATATCATTGTAGCGAACATAATCACTGGCCCCGCAGCCGGTCAGTTAGCGCACATACCCCGGATACCTATGATCCCTACTGATTTGCCAATACCCTTAAAACGTCTTCAATTTCCTATGAAAAAAATCGTTCGCTTTAACAATTAATAAATCTCAAGGCCAAACTTTCGACTTAGTAGGCATAGACTTACGAAAAGAGTGTGTTACTCATAGCCAACTGTATGTTGGCTTATCGCGAGTTGGAGCTCCCGAAAAACAATATATTTTACTAACCCATAATAATATAACATCAAATGTCGTTTACAGAGAAGATCTAAATAATTAAATATTAATCCTTCTAATGTAATCACACCCGTGCGAAACCGGGGCGGGCTGCTAGTGTTAAATAAATAGACTTTAATAAATAAAGCCGACTATAACAAAATGAATACCAGTTCAGGAAGTTCTAATATTTGTAAATAAATACTTAAGGTGAATGATGATATATTGTTATTATTACATAACAAACAAAACGACCAATTAGGTGCAGTTTATTGTTTTATTTCGCTTTCCATGATGAGCCTTTCAATTGGTCCTTTCGGTGAAATAAGTATGTATATACCTCTTGATCGCGTTAATCTCTGATGACCTGGCTGAATACTGACTGACTGAACTATTATATGATTAACTTAGAAAATACAAGTAAGGTTAAAGTAATTTTGCTCTCCTCGTCCCTCAAATCTTGATCTTAATTATGAGCTGCGGTAAAGATCGCATACGAACGCCAATCAGAGTGAGTTGAAAGCCATAGTAACAGTAAATTACGTAGATTATATTTACGACAAATTGGAGAGATCTGGATCTCTCCAATCTTCATTCATTTCAAATGTATGAACAATGAGTCTTATTGATCTTATTACAGATTAAGTCAGGCAGGGAATTTTACGAACATATATTCAAGGGAAAGTACGCAACCTCAGAAATATGTTATATGGCCTGACAAGGATATGACGAGGTCTACCGTAGTCCGTACACCAGTGTGCCATGTGGCCGGTGTTTAATGTTTCTGATATTTTTCCAGGATATAGAGGGTAAGCTTGCACAAGGGTCACCTCAAGGCCAATACTCAGTGGCCTACAAAAGTTCGGTCCCAATTCAGTTCCGATCCGATTCCGATTCAACTTTCGATCTCACAACTGGGTGGCCACTCCTCGCAGTTATAGGAAAGGGTAGAGTTTTGGGCCTCCGATAACCTTACACACTCAGTGAAAACAACGAAAGAATTGTTTAACACCGGTTGTCTGTGAGGCCCTGGTATCACTCCGGTCGAGCATTTAATAACGGTGGTGGATTAATATTTAACTTTTAATAATAATAATTTCACACATCTCACACAAGGCCGTCTAATTCCAAACTAGGCATAGCCTGTGCTTTGGTAACCGGACTGCTGATAAACATACTTATATATTTTTGAATACATATATATTATAGATAAATTACACCCAGACACAAAACAAATGATCGTGCTCATCACACAATGATTGGTGGGAATCGAAACCACGACCCCCCCCCCGTTTAGCAGTCAGGGTCACTTAACCACTAGACCATCAGGCCCGTAAGCTTGCTCTCCTACGGCTAACCTAATACAGTGGTTAACAATAAATTATCAGTTACTGTGAGTCTCTGTATACATTGCTACCTTGCTAAGCCAATATTTTTAAACCTGCACAGCATTTTTAGGAATATTGAATTATGGGACATTTAATAAAAAGCGACAGAGATAAAAATATAAAAGTAGAATATAAAAATTTACGTCAATTTAATAAAATTCTATCAGGATAATTCCCTGTCGGTATTCTGTCCGTTGTCCCTTTCGTGATAAATTTTATTAAATTCTAAATGCGGCCAGCGGAGGGGCTACCGGGTATGTTAATATGGGTCCAATGAAGGGAGGCTTTAATTACATTTGCAAATTTTGTATAAATTAAAGAATTATTGGCTATTAACAGCTGAATATAATATACAGGATTTTGCGCGCAGTTTCATTCGCGTTTAACTTTAATGAAACGTACGGTACACGCAATAAAAAAAAGTTAAACATATTTTTTTATTGCGTGTACCGTACGTTATTAATTACGACCGCGACTGTGAGTTTGGCGTATTTATTCGGGCTAAAAAGCGTCTTTGTGTAACAATGTGTTACAGATCCGTACAAAATATTGGTCCTCACATTTAGAAAAACCAGATACAAAAGCGTTGCGATGGATTCTTGTTAGTTAAAAACATCAAAACGGTGCTATTTTACTAAGAAACACAATTCACTAAGAACAAAAGACAAAATTGTTTAACATAATTGAGCAATATTAGATATTGAACACCGAAAGTATGGCATAAACTAGTGATTGTAAACGCGATTTGTAGTTATCACCATCAGCTGTACTTTCTAGGACCTATTTCAATATGTTATAATAGCAGAAATAAAAGTAAACCAAGATCGCTTAAGGCTAGGCTTAGCAGAGGGTATCTGTACTTTGGGGTGCTAGCTAGAAAACCTCCCCGTGGTGCACCCTGGAAACGCTGGCGATGGTACTGTTTCCTCCTTGTCCTCTTGGACGAGAGGATTATCGCCAGCGGCCAATATTCTAGCAGAAGAGGTAGCCGTTCATCGGCTCTCGGGCAAGGCCTGGTCCAGCAGGGTGGGCGTGTCTGCCGGTTGCCCTGCTGGCTCTTCGCTCTTCGGAGCATGGAGGAGGAAACCTCGGTAAAAAACCGGATGGCGGGGCCCTGTAGGGGCCACAGTTTCTCCGCTGACAGCGGTGGAGAAAGGAGGACGGGCTCGGCGTGTACTCACACTACCACCGAGCAGGCAGGGGGACGTAGTCTCCCTGTCAACCGTCGGCATATCGTAATCCCGAGAAGAGCGCTGTGGTTAAGTCTCGCGGCTCTGATCGGGGGCGAGGGTCTTGGCTTAACCGCCCGGACCGCGAGGAAGATAACCTCTCTAAAAAATTCCCCGAATCCCGTGTTCTGGTGCGTGGCCACGGGATGCATGGCTGATGGGAAGTTCAGTCGCGAGCGCACTCCAAGCCGAGGTACCTGCGGACCCCTCGGTTGGGTTAAAAACTTACGCTTGCCCGGGTAATGGGGGATCTCTGCCCGGGTGGACCTTTAGTTCTCCCCCACTCGTGGGATTTATTATGGATAATGATAAGCAAAACATTCAAAAACCGATCGGAAAACAAACAAAAACAAAAAAGGCAAGTCAAACGGACACGGCAACGAGGAAGGAGAAGAAGAACAGTGGAGCGGATGGGTCGTCCACTGAGGGTGAGATGGTGTCGGGAACGCCTATCTCGATGGGGCTCCCAGAGGTCAGTCTGACTCTGGTCTCTGGGAGCCGAAGAGCGTCGGATCGTTTGCGTTCCGGATCCGCCGTTTCATCGGATGGCGCGGAGGCCATGGAAGCGGAGCGTAGCGACAGCCGGAAACGCGGACGCTCCAGGGAGGAGGGGACCGACACGTCCGGCGAAATGATGCCACCAAAGGTGGCAAGCAGCCGCCGAGGGAGGGCGCGTAAACCGGCCTCGGTCTCGACCCCGTCAGGCTCCGCGTTCTCAAACGCGGAGTCCTACAGGAGCGTACGAGTGGACGGCGAGGCCGTAGCGGAGGAGGAGATCGCGGATCTCCTGCTCAAGGTTCGGGAGCCGGTGGGGGGAAATGTCCCCCAGGCTCCCGTGTCCGTGCAGGAGAGGGCGAAAGCGGCGGTGGCCGTCATCGACAAGGTGGCCACCAAATCCGTGAACCTTAAGGGCTCGTTTGTGAGGGCCCTTAAGGACTCCTCCTCCGCTTTGTCGGAGGTCGTGGAGGGCCTAGTGGGCGACGTATCGCGCCTACAGGTGGCCAACGAGAAGCTGACGGAGCGGGTGAACGAGCTGAGCGCTCAGTTCGCCCGCTTCCAGGCGAACCTCCCCGAGCGGGAAGCCCCGTCCGCGTCCCAGCCTGCCCCTACCACCAACTCAGGGGCATTTGACTCCCAACTGCGAGAAATCCTCATCGCAGTTGGGAATATGCTGGACGGACGCCTGGCTGGCCTGGAGGTGAGACTGCCCCCTGCGCCGATTATGCGCCCCCCGCTCGCGTCGGCACAGCGGCCTAAGGCCGCCGCTCCGACCGCGCTCCCCGTTGTGGGAGGCCGCGTTTCTTACGCGGCGGCGGCGTCTGCCCCTACTCCATCGGCTCCACAAAAGCCGAGGAGGGGGGCCAAGGCACCGGCACAGGCGCCGGCCAAGGCACCGGCTAAGGCGCCGGCCAAGGCACATCTCCAGGCGCCGGCCAAGACGGGGCCTAAAACAGCGCCGAGGAGCGGAGTGGCATTCCCTCCGCTCCCCACTCCGACACCCCTGCCGGGCCCCTCCGCACCTGCCCCCTCCAACGAGGGCTGGCAGGAGGCGAGGGGCTCCAAGAAGTCCCGAAGGCGGGCCAGAAGGGCTGCCCAAAAAGCAGCCCAAGCCCAGCCTTCGCCACCGGTGGCAACGGCCTCTGCAAAGAGGCCGCGGAAGCTGCAGCCGCCCAAAACCGCGGCTGTAGTGGTGACCGTGTCCCCGGAGGCGGCTGACGGCGGGTTGTCCTACGCGGCCGTTTTTTTTAAAAAGGCCCGGGAGCGTCCCGTAGCGCCTGTGTTTCCGCTGCGGTCAACCGGGGCATAAGGCGACAGAATGCTCTGCCGCCCCTCACTGCCCAGCGTGTGCGGCGGGCAATAAGCCCGCCAATCACCAGATGGGGCAGAGAGGCTGCAAGCCTCCCCGCAGTTCTCGGCAGACGTCAGGGGCTAGCCAGTCGACCCAGGCTACCCCCGACGTCAATATTGCGTCGACGTCGTCGCCCATGGAGGAGGTTGTAGAGACGATCCAGTAATGGATCAAGTCTCCAACCTTCTGGTCCAGACGAACCTGAACCACTGTGCCGCGGCGCAGGATCTCTTCCTGCAAACCATGGCACAGTGGTCGATAGGTGTTGCCGTAGTCGCGGAGCCCTATTCTGTCCCTCCCCGTCCAAACTGGATGGGTGACTGGGACGGCTCCGTGGCAGTCGTCGGTTCCACGACGGCTCATTCCCCGCCCTTGTCGCTAAGAGACAAGGGCACTGGATATGTCGCCGTCGAGTGGGGGGGGATCACCATATATGGTGTCTATTTCTCCCCCAACCGGAGTTTGAACGACTTCGAGGTTTTCCTAACCAGCTTGGAGACCTCGATACGGCGACTAGCGTCTGGGCACGTCCTTGTGCTGGGGGACTTCAACGCAAAGTCCATTGCGTGGGGTTCCCCCAGGACGGACGCAAGGGGCGAGGCCGTAGAGGAGTGGGCGGCCTCGGTGGGCCTCTGTCTTCTCAACAGAGGCTCCACCAACACGTGCGTGCGACAGCAGGGGGGGTCGATAGTGGACCTTTCGTTCGCTACCCCTGCCCTCGCCGCACGAGTAAGAAACTGGCGTGTCCTGGAAGAGGTTGAGACGCTCTCGGATCACCTGTATATCCGATTTGAGCTCTCCCGGACCCAGGACTCCAGTAGGGGTCACGTGGCGCGGCGTTTATCCCGCTTTCCGCGGTGGGCTGTTGCCAGACTGAACCGGGACCTACTAGAGGAGGCAGCCATAATTCACTCGTGGCTGTCTCCTCAGGCTCCGACCGAGGAGGTCGACGTGGGGGCTGGTCGCTTTCGCGATGCGATTACGCATGTATGCGATGCGGCCATGCCCCGCATTCGAGGTCGTCGGCCTCCAAGGAAGGAGGTCTACTGGTGGTCCCAGGAGCTGGCGGACCTCCGTGCGGCCTGTACACGTGCCCGGAGGTCCTACACGCGCAGTCGGCGGCGTCACCGTGGAGACGGTGAGGAGGACCGGCTTCATGAGGAGTACCGACGGGCGCGGAAAACTCTGAAGCTGGCCATTAGCCGCGCCAAAGAAGAAAAAAGACAGGAGATGCTGGAGGGTCTTAATCGTGACCCCTGGGGTCGCCCTTACCGCGCGGTGCGACAAAAGCTCCGCGCGTCGGGCCCCCCCCTTACGGAGACTCTCCAGCCCAGCTTCCTGCGAGAAGTGGTTGAGGGCCTATTCCCACAACGAGCGGAACACACTCCCCCGGCGATGGCCTCCTTGGCCGGAGATGACGGGGAGCACGGGGAGGATAATGTTCCGCCCGTCCGGGAATTGGAGGTAGGGGCGGCTGTTCTACGGATCCGTTCCAAGAACACCGCCCCTGGGCCAGACGGGGTACCGGCCCGAGTGCTGGCCCTGGCCCTCAACCACATGGCAGACCGCCTCGGGGAGGTGTTCGACGCTAGCTTGGCGTCGGGACGCTTCCCTGAGTGCTGGAAGAGCGGGAAGCTGGTCCTATTGAGGAAGCCGGGACGGCCTGCCGATTCGGTCGCGGCCTATAGGCCCATCGTGCTGCTGGACGAGGCGGGCAAATTGTTTGAGAGGGTTCTTTCTGCCCGCATCGTCCGGCACCTCTGCGAGGTGGGCCCCGATCTGTCGGACGCCCAATTTGGTTTTCGGGCGGGGCGTTCGACAGTCGACGCCGTGTTGCGCCTGAGGGCCGTGACCGAAGAGGCCGTGAGCTGTGGCGGCGTGCTGTTGGCGGTGTCATTGGACATCGCCAACGCATTCAATAGTCTGCCATTCAGCTGCATCAGGGAAGCACTCCACTATCATGGGGTGCCAAAGTACCTGAGGCGGCTAGTGGCAGACTATTTAGAGGAGCGTATCGTCGTGTACGAGGACCGAGAAGGTAATCTGAGGTGTCGGCCCATGTCGTGCGGTGTTCCACAGGGGTCTGTTCTTGGACCCCTCTTGTGGAACATAGGGTACGACTGGGCCCTTCGCGCCGATTTCCCCCCCGGGCTGGGTGTAATCTGTTACGCAGACGATACCCTCGTGACAGCCCGGGGGGCAAACTTCCAAGAGGCGGCGCGCCTGGCCACAGGGGGAGTCTCCCTGGTGGTCGGGCGCATTGAGGCGCTGGGCTTACGGGTGGCCCTAGATAAGACGGAGGCCCTGTTATTCCATGGGCCCCGTCGTGGTCCACCCCCTGGCGCCTCAATCGTGGTCAACTCGGTCCTCGTACCGGTTCGGGCCCAGATGAAATATCTGGGCCTGATCCTCGACGGGAGGTGGCTCTTCGACGAGCACTTCCGACAGCTTGCTCCAAAACTGGTCGGCGCTGCGTCTGCCCTAGGGCGACTCTTGCCCAATATGGGTGGACCCAGCGTCGCGACAAGACGGCTGTACACGGGGGTTGTCCGGTCAATGGCGCTGTACGGTGCACCGGTGTGGGCGGCGGCTCTGACCGCCCAGAATAGGGTACGCCTTTGGCGCCCTCAGAGGGTAATGGCGGTCAGAGCCATACGCGGTTACCGCACCGTTTCTACGGAGGTGGCATGCGCGTTGGCCGGAACTCCCCCGTGGGATTTGGAGGCGGAAGTGCTCGCCGAAGTTTATCGGCGAGTGGCTGACTCCCGGGCGGAGAGCGGATTTCGCCCTCCGCCCGAGGATGTGCGCGAGTGGCGCGAAGCCGCTCGCCGAGCCACGATGGCTCGTTGGTCGTTCCGGCTGGAGACTCCACGCGCTGGCTTCGCCGCCGTGGAGGCTCTCCAGCCGGTCATCGCCGAGTGGGCAGGGCGGCAGCACGGGACCCTTTCCTTCCGGCTGACGCAGGTGCTTTCCGGGCACGGTTGCTTCGGGAAGTACCTGCACTCGGTCGCTAGGAGGGAACTGAGTCCCGCCTGCCACCACTGCGACTGCAGTGACTCGGCCCAGCACACGCTGGCGGTCTGTCCAGCATGGGCGGCGCAGAGCCGGGCCCTCACTGCAGTCATCGGAGTGGATCTCTCGCTACCGGCCGTAGTACGCTGCATGGCCGGTAGCGACAGTTGTTTTACCGCGGTCGCAACCTTCTGCGAGGTAGTAATCTCGCGGAAGGAGGCGGCGGAGAGGGCCCGGGAGGACGACCTCCACTCGGACCCGATCTGCCGTCGGCGAACCGGGCGGCGGAGGCCCGCATATCACAGCCTCATGCCGCCCTGAGTGTGGCCGCGGGTGGACGGGGTGGGTTTCCCCTCCACCCGCATTAGTTTGGCCAGCCGCGAGGGGGCGGCGTCCGCGTGTGCCGGACGTCGCCTAAAGAGAGGAACAACATCGAGACGGAGCCCGCACCAGGAGCGGGCTGGCGCTAGGAGGGGTCCGGATGTCTTAACAACAGCTGTTCCCGGATCCCTCCTGTTACAGGCGCAGAGTGGCACACCGTGTGGTTTTAGTCGGTCCGAGTCCGACACACCACCCCGCCGCAAACCCCGGAGGGGTGACGGTCCGAGGGGATTTCCACACGTTAAAAAAAAAAAAAAAAAAAAAAGAAAAGGGTATCTGTACTTTGCAAAATATTCTTTGAAGAAAATAGAAAAGGTAATATGCCCAAAATGACAACTAAACAAAATTTTCTCCGGAAAAGATTAATTTTGTAATGTTCCAGTGTTTTTTTTTACGTGTCGAAATCCCCTCGGGCCTTCATCCCACTGGGGTTTGCGGACGGAGTGGTGTGTCGGAATCGGACCGACTAAAACCTCACGGTGTGCCACTCTGCGCATGTAATAGGAGGAATCTGGGAACTGATGTTATTAAGACATCCGGAGCCCTCCTAGCACCTGCCCGCAACGACGTGGACACCAGCTTTCGGGTTCATTCTCTATTTAGGCAACGTGCGGCACACGCTGGCTGGCACGCAGGCTGGCCGTTATGGCGGGTGCACGGGGAAACCCGTCCCGTCCCACCCACGGCCTCACTCAGGGCGGCATGAGCCGCCCGGTTTGCCGACGACGAATTGGGTCGGAGTGGGGGTTGTCCTCCCGGGCCCTGTCCGCCGTCGCCTTCTGCCAGCTGACGTCTTCACAGAAGGACGCGAGCACTAGGTATCACATTTGCCACTACCGGCCATGGAGCGTATGACGGCCGGTAGCTAGAGGTCCCCTCCGATGATTGCAATAAGAACCCAAACAATATTTTATTTGCGTTCGTTCCGTCGTTTACTAAGGCTTTTTTTTTTTTGGTGAATCCATCACCTCTGTGTCTGTTTATTGATGATAAGTCAGGGCTTAATGACGTCTGGTGACGTCACGTCTGGTCACGTCTGGAGTCCGTGTGGTGACGGATTAAGAATACAGAGTGTCACCACCCCTATTCATCCCGTGGGTGTCGTAAGAGCCGACTAAGGGAAAAAACTACGCAGGACAACAGCACTGCAGAGAGAAGGAAAACTTGACACAAACCCTATACCAACCCGTCTGGCCAGCGTAGTATAGTAGGCCAAAACCTCCTTTCTCCGGAGAGACTTATGTCCAGCAGTGGACTATTAAAGGCTGTTGATAATGACGTCTATAGAATATAATATGAAATGATACTAGTTCGTGTCACTAAAATAAAGAAAGAATAAACACAAAGCTCAATATCAAAGAAACTTTGTAGTAAATTAAACATGACTAATTTAAAACAATTTATGTATTCAAATTAAGGTAATTTATATGTAAATAGATGGTTTAATAAATTATATGTTTAATTATGATAAGCATTAACTGAATACATTACGTGTAACGTGGTTATTATACTTTTTATGTGTTTTTGTGATGCATGTAGTTAATGGCTTTGTTTAAAAAGATTTTAGAAAATGTACAATTATTATTTTTTAAAGACAACTCCCGCACTAGGAATGAATCCTGTGTCGCGAAAGACTTTACAAACATACATGTAACGAACACCATGGACACCATGACTCAGAACGATTCGTGTTTCACAGAAAGTGTTTTCCCATGTGCGGATCGAACCCACAACACTCAGCGCAATAAGAAGCGGCGAGGTGACCGCTTAAACCACTACGCCATTCGTGCAGTCAATATTATATCAATAATGTAGCATAAAACAGCACATATATATGTACAAGTTCGACCGGCATGAAAGCTTCATAAAGAATCGATGTTATGCTATTATTTTTCGTTGCATTTCACCGAATGAGTAAGATTGCCGAAGATTTAAACAAATACGTTTTATGACCATGGAGAGCGGTGACCGGTCCGATTTCATCTGCCCCTATTATATAAAAAAATGTTAATAATTATTTCCTTGTGATAGCAAAAAATCAAAATATTTATGAAGCACATTTCAAGGGAACATGATTAGGTGTCAAATGTCAATCGTTTCAAGCACACTGTCAATTGGCGAGCGGTTCGAACCGGTTGCGACACTGAACACACGACTCCTGGTAATGATCGCAAATTGGGTGACATGTCATTGCGCACGTCAAGACATCGTTGTTGCATGATAGATGGACTGTTTGTTGTTATCGGGTGAAATTCAAGGATGGAAGTTAACGATCCTAACTAGAGACCATATTTATCAATTTATTTTCACCGATGATCACTATCTGTCATTATAGTAACATCCATACTAATATTATGGACGGGCGTGTTGATCTAGAGGTCGTGGGTTCAATTCCCACCCAGGACAAATACTGTGTGATGAGCACGGTCATTTGTTATGTGTCTGGGTGTAATTAATCTATAATACTCGTATGTATATTTATCAGCAGTCTGGTTACCATTGTACAGGCTCTGCCTAGTTTGGGATCAGAGTCACTGCTGGACAAGGGCCTCTTCTTAGAAAGGAGGTCTTGGCCTACTATACCACGCTGACGTGTTGATATAGGGTTTGTGTCAAGTTTTCCTTCTATTTGCAGTGCTGTTGTCTTGCGTAGTTTGCTCCTTTAGTCGGCTCTTACGAAACCCAAGAGATGATTGGGGGTGGTGACAGTCTGTATTCTTAATCCGCCACCACACGGATGAAGTAAAGTACAGTAAAGAATAATATTGTGTTGTTGTTTTTAGTAGTTTATAGGATAGTAATCTCTCTCTCGCAAAGTCCCTATGGGATTATAATATAGAAGAATTAGATGTATAAGGAAGAAGACAGATTGAGGAAACGGCAAATCTTGAATGAGGAAACGGGACTGAGGTTTCACTGCCTTAGATAAGGCTGGGGGGGGGGGCATCGCACGTTAGTTGTCCATCCTATGATCAGAGGCCACTACAACATAGACATCAATATACCGTAAATAAAAACTACAAAATTGGTTAAAGTAGAACGTACTTAAACATAAGCACTTGAGTGTGAATTTTGCCCAGTCGAATGAAATATCCATTAATATTCATCAGAACGGGGTCGATAGCTCAATTGTCTGCCGCAGTGACACTCGCCAATTTGATAGAAATATAATAAACACAAGAGCGTGTAAGATCGTTCACGACACACTGTGATGGTTTTTTTTTTATGTAAGAGGGGGCAGAGGAGCAGACGGGCCACCAGATGGAAAGCGACTATTACCGCCCATGAACGCCTGCAACCCAGGAGTCACAAACACGTTGCCGGACTTTTAGGAAGGAGTACGCTCTTTTCTTGAAGGTTTGAAGGTCGTATCGAACCGAAAATACCGCAGACGACAACTTGTTCCACAGATTCAGACGCATAACTGTGTGAGTCAACTGTGTCTTGATTTATTACATACAAAACAAAATTCTGGTAAACAATTCTTTTTTATGACATTGGGAATTAAACGAGCAGGTGGGTCACCAGTTGGTAAGTGACTACCATCGCTCTTAGACACCTGCAGTGTAGAGTCAGAAGTGTGGCCTTTGAGGTGCGACTTCGCTCTTGTCTTGAAAACTTGAAGTGAAATACCGCAGGTGACAATTTATTTTACAGATTGATTAATAATCGAGAAATCTAGAAATAGAATTGAGCATAAACCAAATTAGTATTTGGCGTGCGGAGTAGATTCGCGACCGAAGAAATGTTTAAGACGAACCCCTGAGGTCCAAATCGAAAATGATTTCACAACATTATCTTGCAATTTTTAGAAAAGTTGCAACTTCCTTACTACGAGTTTTCTAACTGAACCACTACAAACATTAATTAATAAAGATCTCATAAGAATGGTTCCTGATCCACCCCTCGTTTTTTTTATATCTTTTTTTACCGATATTTGACTCAAAAAGTAGTTCTACTAAAAACTTGACAGACAGACGGAGAACAAAGTAATACTGTAAACGTTTTTCTTTTTGAGGTACGGAACCCTAAAAGTTATTGTAGAGAACTCAATACTTTTACAAATTCTCGATAAAACACTGGAATTGCATTTGACTACGCTGTCAACAGAGTAACTTCCAATTCGTATTAAGAGTAGGTAATTCGAGTAAAAACTTTGTTAATCTTAACTACATTTTTTATCGTACTACTGTGTCAGGGTAATCTTCTCCTGAGAGCTGTCAGCTTATTCTTGGGTATTGAATCCGGTTGAAACGTAATCACATGAGAACAATTACTACAATTAATCCTTTAGTCTCTTACAGCAAAAAAATGGGTATAGTGTCAACTTCCCTGTTTTAATAATTAGTAGAATCATTTTTTAGTACTTAAGTGTGAAAAAGAGATCTTTTGAGGAATGTCGTTACCTGCGTGTCGGGCTTGACCCTGAGGGTGTACTGGTCGCTTAATCCGGCGCCGCCGCACACAAAGCACACACGCACGTCGTCCTGCGCTGATGGCTTTGCAGTGGCAGACGGCGACGCCGGCTTCGAAGCCAGTGAGCTCTTTATGTAAGCCTTTGCCTTCTCCATGCCAGGCTTACTGAAACAAAACAATACACTTTATTAGACAATGTTTTTTTTAACTTACTAAAATACGTTTGTAATTTAGTAAAGCTGTTCGTATCAACTAGGAAGAAATCTTCAAGTAGAGGCATTCTCAGCAAATTTGTGTATGGAAACATTGAACAAACAAGTTTTACATTTCAAGAAAAGAGCGTACTCCTTCCTAAAAGGCTGGCAACGCGTTTCTGACTCCCGAGTTGCAGACGTTCATGGGCGGTGATAATCACTTTCCATCAGGTGACCAGTCCGCTCGTCTGCCCTCTAACATAAAAAAAGAAGTACATAAAAATCTGTTATACAGGCAGATAAAAGACATCAATTAAAAATAAACTGTTTTCGCGTGTGTTTAATGAGTTAAGCCAGTGGACTAAAATTAATTGTGATAATAACCGCATTCGTACATGTACCTTTTGCGGTTTTGGTATACTAATCAACACTTGAATCCGAATTTATGTTATAAATTTCATCGAAATATTATTCATGCATGTACGATTTCCATTTAATGTTTGTTCCCTCAACACTTAATGTATACCGCTGTGTATTCAGTGGCACATTTGACCACAGCGAAGTAGGTGACGAGCGAAGCGAAAGTATCATTAAAAACCTTCTCGGAATAAAGGCAATGCATAACGAAAAAAAGCAGAAACTTTCTTGTTAACTTGCTGTAGAAATATTAACTACAAGATTTTGCCCGTGCTCTGCTCGCGTAAATATCGGTTATCGCGATATATGGCCTATGTCTTTCCTCAAGAACCAAAGTCTCGCCATGCCAAATTTCATTGAAATCGGTTCAGCGGTTATTGATTTCCCAAACAAACTTCCATCCCTGTTTTCACTTCTTTAAAGGGTCAAAACTACCCTATGTCCTTTCCCGAGACTCAAACTATCGCTACACCAACTTTCATATAAATCGGTTCAGCGATTTAATCGTGAAGTGCTAACAGACAGACACACTTTAGTGGTTTTAAGTGTTGTGGTTCAACGCCACATGGGACGACACTTTGTGTGATCCACTAATTGTTGTTCTGAGTCTGGGTGTTCTTTGTGTCCGTTTCATGTATGTTTGTAAAGTTCCCCGCGACACAGGAATAAATTCCTAATGCGGGCGTTGTCTTTTTGATTGAAGTTGTCTTTTAAAACAAAGACCAAGACACTTTCGCATTTATTAATATTATGAATGCGAGTATGGATAGCAAATTAAATCAAAAATGAAATTAACATATTTGACTGCGCACGAATGACTACATTAGCGTTTTTAAGTTGCTAGATGAAGATTTTTATTTACTGTTACGCTATTGGGTAAACAAAGCTGATGATGGCCTAGGCGATAAGAGCAGTTTCAATTTGTCTTCATATTTACACTCTATTGGTCAATTTGTTTCTTTGCGTGAAGATTTTATTGCTCAAAAAGACGTAACACCTTTCAAATGTTGTTTAAAAAAAATGTATTCTTAATGTTGTTGCTTGTAAGATTACAAAAATTTTATGTTTCTATACCACACAACCAGCCAGCCAAACAACATTTGGCATAGTTAGAATTTCAATAAATAGTTACAAATCGTGACCTTAAGGAAATAATAACTGTAATAGTTCATTAATTACGCAAGCGAGTCCTCGTGAACGCGTGGGGTACACAAAGCGGTTACCAGCATTTAAAATTCCTCAAAACATCATCAAAGTTTCTTACGCGTGGCCACCCAACGGGAAAGATACGTTTTCTTTTATTTTATAATTTCACAGTACCTTTTTGTGGTTCGCAAGTAGAGTCCTAAGCCAGTAAAAAGTCAATAACTTTAAAGGTGCGGCAACCCTAGCGTTAAGTTAACGGGTACATCCATTGTACAAATAAGAACTCTATTGTTATAACAACAAAGGCTGTAGTTGTATGAATTCTGACCCCTCGTTCGCTCATGTACTACAACTACTACACAAAGACTTCTCGTTACACTTAATTCTTATAACACGTTCGTCTCTTTGTTGTGATGTTGTTTGTTTCAATTTGAATTGGTCTTTTTGGCACAAGCAGCGACTATTGAAAGGTTTGTGAATAGTCTTATGTAGAGAACTCCACTACAAACTTAAGTTAAAGGCCTATTTTCAATTTGAAAACCTGTTGTAATGGCGATTTACGATTACGATACGATTAATTTTAGCATTCTTAAATCATTATCATCAGCCTATCGCAGTCTCCGTACTGCGTACTGGACATAGGCCTCTCCATTGCACACCACTTCGATTTTGGGCTTCATTAAATAAATATTTATATTTAAAAATGTACTAGACAATGTAACGGTCTATTGCAAACTAAAACACTAACATTCCGTTCTTTGTAAAAATTCTGTATTTGCTATTTTTCTAAAATAAAATCTGCTATAAGTGAAATATTATTAATACCTTAATATGTTGACGGTGGTAGTAATAGAATTACGAATAATAGTTTCTTGCATTTAATCATAATTCGATAACAATTCCTGTAAATACCGAAAACAATGGGACCCGCAAAAAGGTGACAACATTTCTTTCTACATTCAAGAAAAAAAAATGGTATTTAGATTTGAAGTTATTTAGTGTTTGTTTGATAGGCGCTCAAAGTAAAATGAAGCATGTGATTTTTTTAGAAAATTGTATAGTTATTAGGTAGTTGTTATATTTATTGTCTTTTAAAACAAACCTATTTCATAATTACAGATTTAGAATTAAAAATTTTTATCAAAAAAATAACATAATTATTTGAAATGGCCGCCCTGTAAAGTTCAATAAAAGTCAGATCCGACACTATTCTACGACTATGGCGATAAAAAACACAATTGTAATGGATTATATTACTATATTAGTAGTTTAGAGTATTAGTAGTTTAGAGTACTCTCTAAACTATTGATTGCTACCAACTCATGGATCTAATAAAACCGTATTTGGCAAGCAGAAGGCGGTGAGAATCCAAATCGTAAACCACGACTTCCATAAATTGACGTGCATTTAGCTCTATCGGAATTCATCGATGATTCAGAATAATCTAATCGGAAAGTGTACCGTGGCGCGGAGCCAATAGTAACAGAGGTCCTATTAAGGGTTTTTCATACTATATCCGCTCATTTCATCTAAAAGAAAAATCTAAGCTATTCTTTATTTTTCAAAGTTATTGGAAATTGCAGATGTTCATGGGCGGCGGTAGTCACTTTCCATCAGGTGACCCGTCTGCTCGTCTGCCCCCTCTAACAGAAAAAAAATACAGATATAGAATACTTCATTGTATATTAATGCAAAAAGAAGAATAGTAGATGCTTGCGGAAACAACATACTAATTTTCTATAAACCTCATCGAATGACTTCTCTTAATTCTGGAGTAGGTACAATTGTATAATTGTACTCCAGAATTAAGAGAAGTCATTCGATCCGATGAGTTTAATTAAAGGGACTTATTCGTGAGGTTCTTCCGGAAAACTTTCATAGTCTCCTAAACGGTAAGCGTCACTTTATTGCGTGCGAAGGGCATTGCGTACCCTTGCAATTTAGGCAGTTAAGCTGGACTTGCTTTTGTCCGGACATTCTCACCCGTAACCACTGGAGAACAGTCCAGATTTCCGGTTTCTGGTGCCTCTTCTTAGGGACGGGAGAGTACCGTTATCCCATTTATGTTATAGGTATCTACTTAATTAGAACTAATACTTTACAATTTTTTCCATTTTATTCAAGCAAGAAAATAAAAATCCATAGCTCATAATACCTAGATTAGTCACAATCGATTGCCCAGTTACGTGAGCTGCCGATTGTGACAATGGATGACATTACACCACCGACTATATACAATAGGTACGAGGGTTTCGCAGAAAATGAGTTATCAATAACGAATGGGTCTTTTGTGTGTAATGTCTGAATGGAATAAATGCATGCGTTGTCTGGTTTCTGTGTGTTTTGTAAAGTTTGCGACAAACGCAAAAACGCAACGATCAAATAAGTTCTAAAACAAATATTCGCAACAAGGTAGTAAATTTGAAACGTCTTGTGCAGAAAATTTACGAATTTGTGATAAAAAATGAGTTTTTCTAGATATCTTGAATTTAAATACAAATCGTCTTTATTTCAGTTCAGTACAGCATCAAAACCTCAATTTTTGCCCGTATCTGAATTACATCACTTCTGTGCAGTGCTAATTCTGTTTTATATATTTTTGTGTTGCTCTACAAATCTAACCTAACCAATATCATTAGATAATAAAAGGAGTTTTTAAAATAAGAGGAATATTCATAATATGATTAACTGTAAATAAACATATTAAAATAATGTTATATTTTAATCAATACCTAAATAAAACCACGGAGGGGAATTAACCATCAAAATAATGTATTTTTATTGGTACAGAAAGCAGAACACCCAACATTTTCAACTGAATAATATTTAAAACATGATGCCTCCCTGCCATGCCTGCCTTCTAGAGGCCTCCCTGCCGTACCCCACGATTGAGGCACATCCTAGGGTGACCATGATCACCCCTAGGGCGGGATATGCTAACGTAGGAATATGTATTTCCATCGTAGACAATGTTTATAATATAAAATAGTAGCGGTAAAGCCGTTTGACTTCAGTCACAGTGGAACATTACATAAACATGGCCGTCGATTTCTGAACTCACCTCTTACAGTTGAGACGTATTTTGTTCAACTAAAGTTTAATCAGGTCAGAACACGGCACACTTTGATAAATGCCTTACAAATGAAGTACAAGAATAAGGGATAGAATTCAGACAAGAACTTATCAGTAAATTGTTCAATCTATTTGTTTTATGGATGATTGTGAAAACTTATAGATAATATAAAAATTTATAACTTTTTTTAAAAGGCCCACAGCGCGAGAGGCGCTTTGACTCCTATATCATGGAATTTTATTCGGAACACCACCACCACCGGATAACCACTTCACAGCCACAACAAAAACACGAACTTTTTGTATATTTAATTTCGTACATCTGACACACAACGCTATCTAGATTCACCAAACCTATATTGACTGATAAAATACTTATAAATGTACCTAGTTTATTTTTGTAAATACATTATATTATACTAGAAAACATCCAAACTCCG
Organism: Arctia plantaginis; assembly: GCA_902825455.1. Lineage (NCBI taxonomy): Eukaryota > Metazoa > Arthropoda > Insecta > Lepidoptera > Erebidae > Arctia > Arctia plantaginis. The sequence goes on along the minus strand of CADEBD010000322.1, from coordinate 2,176,332 downwards.
AAACAAATATTTGCAAATCATACAAACATGTAATCAGACCCGGGAATCGAACTCGAGACCTCAGCACAGCAGTCGCATACGCTACAACTGCATCACTGATTCAGTCGAACTGTTCCTAGAGAGGGCAAACCGTACCTGATTACGTTAATAAACAAACTAATTATCTGAAATATGATTAAGATATTAAAGAATTCAATATCTTTAGGATCATCATTCACCACCTGAACCATGGTAAACACTTGGTAGTGGACACTTTCCATCAGGTCGTCCGTCTGGCCATTTGCCCTGTATCATACAAAAAATAGGTGATTCAATGTTAAATAAAGCCAACTCTTCAAAATTTCTACAACGATATAGACCGCACCGTGTTTTTTTTACTAAACGCCAGGAATCGTAAGGATGTGATCAAGTCTGCTATAATCTAAAAAAATATTTGAATTATACAGATGCTTCTTTTGAGTAAAAAAGCCAACAATTCTCCTGTGAGCCACAGTCCTCCTTAGCAACACACCTTTATAACGATAAATATAAACAAAACCATGAACCAAAATATGAATCCTTAATATCAAACTTCAATTAATAATATCGTTGTAAATTACTGTCTAATTTTCTGCCTGACGAAACATTTTCTGATAGCAGGTAATATGAACACCCTTCGAAAGAACCCGATTAATTACAGCTGTTTAATACAAAGTGGTCGCACGAGGCGTTCTCAAATCGGCTCCACTGAACTGCGATAATCATTGTATTTAATGAATATTTGATTGTGTTGCGTGCGAGGTTGAGGTATGTGTATAATATGTGTATTGCGTGGTAAATGGCGACGAACCGGCTAGCTTCAAGGAGTTATACGTATACCCCTGGATGAATAGACTGAATATAATATTTTGATACGAATAAATCTAAGGATTTGAGGACTGACAGACATTTTAAGTCATACATACAATCTATATATATATAACAAAGTTGTGTTAGTTACACCATTTATAACTGAAGAACGGCTGGACCAATTTATATGATTTTTGGATTTGTCTTCGTCCGGAATAGGATAAAAGGTATTAAAATATTTATCAATAAAAAAATTATTGAAAAACATCAGTCAAAAAATGAGTAGCAGTTCATTTGCTACAAATGGTATTACAAAACGCAACTGACAGCTCACGTTATTTTGTCTATGGTTTGTTTAAACTGGATTTAATCATTTTCAATTTTTAAAAAAAAACTGCTCATTTATTGACCAATAAATGAGAAGTTCGCCGGGTCAGCTAGTACATGTATAAATGAACTTATATTGTCACGACTGAATTAGTAAACTCCATTGGTTTAAAAAGCAGTGAAAATTAGCAATTGTAAAAACTTATACGTTAAAGTAGTATAGGACGCCCAAAGGCCAGAAAGAGTGATGATCTGCGCAAGATAGCTGGCAGGAGCTCGATGCGAGAAACCGAAAATCAATCTGAGTGGCGTGCAATGAGAGAGGCCTATGTCCAGAAGTGGACTGCGATATGCTGATGATGATACGTTAGATACCCTACCATTGGCTATATTTAGTTGTAGTAAGTCGAAGGTACTTTTTTTTAAGTGAATTATGTCTAGACGCAATTAATCTGTAAGGCTACAGAAAACCTGTTAATCGTTAAAGTAATTAGCACATCATATACTTTGAATAATTTAGTTCCACCTAAAACTAGATAATCTAAACGCTTAATGACTATTTGATTACAATCGCGTCGCGCGATCGTGCTAATGAGTCACACCGACGTATCAATGTACTTTATTTTTTACTAGATTTCACTCACGGCTCGCAGTAAAAACTAGCTTATGTTACTCGCTGATAATGTAGATTTTTAATTAGTAAAAGATTTTTTTGAATCAGTTTAGTGGTTTAGGTCTGAAAGCGTAACAAACAAACTCACTTTCACATTTTCATTTCTCACTTATGGATTATTCAGCCATCGTTGTGGTGACGGATTAAGAATACGGAATGTCACCACCCCTGTTCATCCTGTGGGTGTCGTAAGAGCCGACTAAGAGAGCAAAATGCACATAACAACAATACTGCTAAGAGAAGGAAAACTTGACACAAGCCCAACCCGTTTGGCCAGCGTGTTATAGTAGGCCAAAACCTCCTCACTAAGGAGAGGCCAATGTCTAGCAGTCGACTATTAAAGGCTGCTGATGATGATGATGATTATATACTACTTAGCTAACTCACATAGCCAATCGCAACGCTTTAATGTTTACCAAATAGCAAAGAAGCAAGTCCAAGCTCAGCAACACCTTGACCCTGCTTTTCTACTAGAGATGTACGAACAGCTGAGACGCTATTGCAATCGTCCTCCAATGTTTTTATTTATTAACTTTCTCAAATAGACATTAAAAAAGTAAATGATTTGTCAAGTAAGCTAAGTATGACGTCACGTCTTAGTATTTTACACAAAAATTTACCACCACTTACATCGTTTCGTCGTTTAATAATAATACCTATTTAATAAAAAGATGATGATGATTTGATTTAAAAGTTAACTACTCCACTGTTCTGCCCCCTCCCCTCCCTCCCAGTCTACGACTACGCATTACTGGTAGGTCTACAAAAACACATGAGCAGTTACTTATGTACATACAAGCTAGTTAATGTTGACTATCATAGTTCAATGTGCTTGTAACTGCTGGCGTCATCGATGTGTTTGTTCTAGATAAAATAGGAGTGTTCATTCGCCATGTCAGTTGTAATTTAGTGATTGGCTTTGATTTTATCTCAATCTGGATCACACGTATTACGAAACAATCATTATCTATAGCAATATTATAGAGCTGAAGAGTTTGTTTGTTTGGTTGAACGCACTAATCTCAGGAACTACTGGTTCGAATTGAAAAAATATTTTTGTGCTGGATAGCCTATTTAAAGACGAAGGCTATATTTAACATCACCCTATGAGCGATAGGAGCGCAGCATCAATAAAAATGTTCCAAAAAAACAGGGAAAATTCGTTCCTTTTGTGACGTAAAAGAAGTTGCGCGGGTCAGTTGGAACAAATACAGTTATACACTAGTTACAAGTTCCACGTTATAGGTAAAGGGCACAAACTTCTTGGCCAACACAGCCAGTTCAAAATACACATATGCGTCACGGACGTATTCGAGCCATTTTTTATACATCCATTAAAGAGGCAATCTTCATTTCCTTTGAAAGCCTCCCGTTCTTACCTATCTTTCTCTTATACTACTGCGATATCAATTATATCAGAAAGATCAGAAAAGTTATAAATATTGGTATTTAACACGCGGCTACCAACAGCTGTACGGATCAAGGTGAGTGTAGTAATGTATGAATTTACAAGTACTTATATTATTTAATAATTGGCAAAATGTTCATGACCATCAATCGGATAATTGGCATTCCACCACTGTATCCTTTTCAAGACACTTTTTGCCTCTCACAACCAATCGGTGGTACAAGTTATCGTCTGCGGTATTTACGGACCGATACTTCAAACCTTCGAGAAAAGAGAGCACCCATTTCTAAAAGGCCTGCAACGCGTTTATGACTCCTGAGTTGCAGGCGATCATGCGCGGCGGCACTCACTTTCCATCAGGTGACACGTATGCTCTTCCATAAAAAATATTTTCGATTAATTGTACTGTCGAGGTTGTATCACCACCACGGAATCTCGACCTAATTGAATGACCCTAAGATAAAAAGTTAGCCCAGCTAGAAGAGTTAACGAGACACCTGCCTAACCTGTAAATGTAGGTTTTTTTTAGTCAAAAGAAAACTCATGTTGAATATAGTTTTTGCTTTGGTTAATAAAAGAAAAAACAAGAATATTATAGATAAAACATTGTTTTTTATTAATTATAATTTCATACTGTGGGGATAAGCGATTAAGGGTGTCCTACAAGACTGAAGGTATCCTTCACGCTTTCAAATGATATACTACTCATAACTATAACTCTAGTCCTAAATACTCGTACTGTTTAAACGAGCGTATTGTTGCCGGCACAACATCAATTAAATTATATCCTAATACAAATACCAGACAGGGTTAATCAAATTTTAATTCAATTAATTTTCAAATACTACAACAAATATTATTCTGCTTTTATAAGCAAATATAAACTAATATAATTAATGGTTTTAGATAGTCTCAATAGCGACAAAGTGGATTAGTTTGCTTTGTTAGTGAAATATTAACTTTCAACATTATTTATATAAATAAAGGGACTTTATTGCTTTAGTAAATAGTTTGAGCGACATCTAGCGGCAATAACGCGATCTACGTAGTAACTGCTAATCCTGCATCGTGCAATGAAAGTGTACGTGTGAATAAGTATCTAAATTTAAATGTAGAAGATTCTTAAATTAATTACTGTCCAGAATGTCCGAAGCGGTAATTGCGTTACTAATATCAGTGTCTAGACAAATGTCAGTGACTAGATAGGAATATTCTTTAATAATTAGTAATAAACAGGCACATTTGATTTAAACTGCTAATGATATTTAGCTTAATACCACTGACGCACTCTGTATAAAGTTGCACTTTAATTTGAAATAACTAGTCACTAAGTTGCTCGTTTTAGAAGATAATGTTATGGTGTCAATTCGGGGAGGACCTGAAATAACATGGTCCGGGTTCTCCCCAGAGTAGGACACCTGAGGCCGGCCGTCGGGGTGGTTTTTAGTGGAATCACCACATACTCCTGGCTCCTGAGTCGTCGAGGAGCAGGAGATCCGAAGGGATTTTTCACCCCGTCAACAAAAAAAAAGGAGAAGATAATGAGCCATTTAATGTTTAATTTTATTATTCTTCGATTCGTACCTGAAGTAAATTGAGAAAATATAAAAATTTCATGCGTTATTCACATATTGTTTATAGTCTATATGCATGTGAAATACTTTTGTATTGGATAACGTTTCGACCACAACCTGGTCTGGCTTGATGCGATACTATCTAGCTTTCATAGTACAAGCTCTACTTAGTTTGAAACTAGATGGCGTTGTGAGTCAGAAGTCCGGTAATATTTTTATTTATTTATTTATACATTACTATTTATATTATCATGAAATGCGAAAGATTAAAATTATTAAAAGATCTGAAAACATTTTTAATATCCATCTCATCAAATCTAATACCATCTTATCATAATAAAAATAACTTCACAAACAGCCGTCTGATCCATATTAGGCAGAGCCTGTGCTATGGTAACCAGACTGCTAAACACACACATATCCTGAATACATACATCATCACCTCAGCCTATGCTTGTCCACTGCTGGACATAGGCCTCTCCCAATGATTTCCAGCGGGGACGATTGATTGCGGCCTGCATCCAATGGTTTTCGGCAACCTTTACCAGGTCGTCCGTCCATCGGGTAAGCGGTCGTCCCACACTGCGCTTTCCAGTACGTGGTCCCATACATATATGTTTTGGATAAATTACACCCAGACACAGAACAAATGACCGTGCTCACAATTATTTTTGCTGGGTGGGAATCGAATTCACGACCTCCGGCTTAGCAGTAATGATCACTAACCACTAGACCAACAGGCCCGTTAATATAAAATACCAATTACAATAACAAAAATAAGATATTAATGAACCGCGCACATGATCACTTCTTAATTGTATCTAAGGCAAACATTTTGGACGTAATGTTTATAGCGGAGTCACGTGACTATGTATTGGACGTATAGTGTTTAAGGTAATCTGCGTAATGTTTTGGCAAGTATCCCACGCTACGCTAGTATTGATTGAGCGCAGAATCATGTCTACTAAACGCGTGTATTTTACTGAGAAAAGATCATGAAACCAAAACCATTCTCATCTCGAGGTAGTTCAAGGTATGAAATCGCTCCCCTCACTAGCGTCATTATTCCTTTAAAAAAAAAAGATCATATTTTTATTTTGTACTTTTACATTTTGTATTTTTCCTATAGAATACCAATTTTATGTTAAGTTTAGATATGTATTATTTTAAAATTATCCATTCTCAATGGCATGGAAGGATAAACGAACAGATGGATTACCTGTTGGTAGGTGGCTACTGCCTAATATGGACGCCTATAGCTTAAAGCATGATATGTGCGTTGCCACTCTAGGCTTGTGAAATAAATTTTATAAATACTATTGTTTTTTTTTTTTATAATTAAATATGAATTTTATTTTATAATTTTTTTTTAATTTAACGAATTCATCCGTTGTTATTCGTTGATTTTTAGATATTCACTTTTTTTTTATTATAACATAGTAATTTTTTCTTAAAAGTGCATTTAAAATTTATTTAGATTTAATTATATTATATTCATATTTTTAACATAATTCCAATGTATTTTTTTTACTAACTTGAAATTTTATTATGAGCCAATTGCATTCCATTCTAATTTTATGTCTTCTCTGCAATTCATTCTTATGTTAAAGTTTGTGGGCATATATTTTGCAATATAAAACAGAAATCCATAAATATCTTTCCGGTTGGGTGGAAGGCGCTGATGACTGTAACACAATTTATATTAGTACGGTCGTCAACGGCAACCTTTTATCTGGTAAAAAGTCATCCATAATACAAGTTTACGATATTTGTCCCCCCAGAATCAGGGGAAGAAGTTTGGGCTCTGGTAACCTTACTCAGTGATAGGCAAGGATAAAACTGTTTAGCACCGGTTTTCTGTGAGGCCGTGGTATCACTCCGGTCGAGCAGGTCGGCCTCAATGGTGCAGTGGTAGTGTTTGCGACTGCTGTGCAGAGGTCTCTGGTTAAATTCCCGGGTCGAAATAAATGTTTGTATAATCTGCAAATACTTGTTTCGAAGTTTGAGTTTTCTGTGTATCATCATCAGCCTATCGCAGTCCACTGTTGGACATAGGCCTCTCCCATTGCACGCCACTTAGATCGATTTCTATGTATAATAAGTATGTATTTACAAAAAAAAAGTATATAAGTATTCTATCACTCAATCTAGCTCTCATAGTACAAGCTCTGCTTAGTTTGAAACCAGCTGGCGTTGTGTGTCTGATATCCGAAAATATTATAAATATTATTTGTGCCGAAAGATATCACGAATAAATATTTTATAAACTGCCTGAAAAAGTTCTGTGTGACAAATTGTATGGGAATATATGCAATGACTCAATTACACACTACGGCGGTTCCATATATTTAATAACTACACCCGATACGACTGCTGCGGAGTGCAAACAGACGTTCGATAACCTTTAACAGAAACAACGATACGTTCCTTCAACAACTTTTACGTCACAAAACATGAAATAGATCTGCCCTGTTCCGTTTATCTCAATGGCTATCATCTTTTGACCTCCTATTTCTACTTCGGTTTGTCTGCGATTGCCAAGCCCTCTTATTCTATCAATTCACTTGATGCCCATATCTTCATAATACTATTTTACTTCGTCACTGGTCATTACACTATTAAACCAAGTTGGCAACACTGACGTTCATATTAATGCGAAAAATTAGTAGCTTAGACCTTATAAAGACATAGGGGGCAAGTGGCCTGCGTGGCATAGTAGACCAGAACCTCCTTTTTAAGAAGAGGCATATGTCCAGCAGTGGACTATTAAAGGCTGTTATAATGATGATAGGGGGCAAACGAGCAGGGGTCACCTGATAGAAAGTGGCCGCCGCCGGCTAGAAACGACTCCAACTCAGTTGAAACGTTTATCGTACAGAGGATTTTCGGCACCAAAAAGATGAATTACCATACGGACACCATTTCTTGTAATATTTTTTACGAGAATGATCGAAACACGATTGCATCAGTCGAGTTGCTTCCACTTTTACAATGAAGCACTACAAAAGGCTAACATTTGTCGCTGGTTAAATTAATTCAAACGTAGTCATAGTTAGCTCACCGACGCAGCTTGCCATAAAACATCCGATGGTGTGCGTGAACCGCTAACGTAAGATTGGCATGTGTCCTACCGTGAGACTCGAAACACCCTTGACATACAAACCTTATTGGATGACCGTAAAAACTTTACGTCATGTGAATTGATGAGAAGAAATGCTAAGGAAATTTGCTGTTGGTACGTCAAAAGTATTTTATAAACCTTCATAAGGTGACCGAGTCTTGGATCTGTGCATATATGTGGAAGTCGACTGTTGAAACAGCTGTCGATCTTTGTAAAGGAACTACAATTACCAAAACCTTTGTTGGCTTAACAAAGTCTGGTTTCTCTTTTTTCCTAAAAGCCGCAAATGCTTACCCTACACCTGTCTAGCGTTTATCACTGGCTGCATAGAACAGTTTGATGTATTTCAGCGACTAACAAATTTTCGCCATAGTCGTAGAATAGTCTCGGTTTTGAAAAAAATACGAAATTACTTATTAAATATTATTATTTACCAATTTGGATACTACATTGTCTAAATATTATTACTAAATTCAAGAAAAAATTATATGTATTTTAGATTTTAAATTATTTAGTGTTTTTTTGATAGGTGCTCAAAGTAAAATAAAGCATGTGATTTTTCTAGAAAATTGTATTATTATTAGTTGTTATTTTTATTGTATTTTAAAAGTAACCCTATTTTTCACTTAAATGACAATTTTCATAATTACAGATTAGGAATTAAAAAAAATATGTAAAAAAAAACACACACACACACATCAACAGCCTTTAATAGTCCACTGCTGGACATAGGCCTCTCCTTAGAAAGGAGGTTTTGGCCTACTATACCACGCCACTATAAAAAAAATACAGTTATTTGAAATGGCTGCCCTGTAAAGTTCAGTAAACACTATTCTACGACTATGACGACTAATGATTACGAGTCAATTATGATTATGATTAATGATTAATGACTATGACGATTAATGATTATGAATCAATTATTTTTGACATCTATCATTTGTTAGTAGTTAACTCAGCATCTAAGCTATAAAGCAGTAAAGAGATGAACTCCAGTCAAAACAGTGTGAGTGTGGACTGTCGTATATGCAAACATTGGTCTTAATGGACAATCGGATCGATCGATACACATCACGTCCGGCTCTAATTGCCGGCTCTTTGTGATAGTTATGTTGTACTGTCTGTCTGTTTCGAATTCGACGTGTACGTACATGGCATTGTCATTTTCGGGGTCCATTGGGGTGGCTGATAATGGTAGGGGACGTGGGCTTATGGAATACAACAATAGAGATGATTAACGGTATGCAGGTATAGCGTATTTCATTTTGCTTACGTTGGAAATGTATTATTGCAGATTGTTAAATGTTTATGAGATCGTTAATTGCGATAAAGCCGGCTTCTTGTGTGAGTGGCCATATGTGTATGAAAGCGTTTTGAAGTGTAAAGAGTAAAAACATTCTTCTCTTTGTAGTGCTGTTGTCCAGCATACTTTGTTCCCTTAGTCGGCTCTTACGAAACCCACGGGATGAATAGGGGTGGTGACACTCTGTATTCTTAATCCGTCAATTTTATATTTACTCAAAACAATAATTTATATTTACTCGTATTTTTAAAATAGCAAACTGTTTTATGACCTATTATACTCTGCCCCTATTTTTAACACAATAAATACAAGCTTTAGATGTGACGACCAGTAAATCATCTTTTTTTTTGTTTTTTTAAGAAGAGAATAAGAGCAAATCTAAGATGAAGGAGTGTGCGGTGACAAAAAAAAACTTGGTAGGTAACTGTTTGTTTGGTGATGCCCAAATTGAAAACAAATTAGTACTTGTACTAGAACTCGTACACAGTTGTATTAGGTATGTTGCGTTTCATATAACTAACAGCTTAAGAAGTATTATAATCTAATTGAATGGTGAAGTAAAACATAACGTAGTGATATCGAATTGTCACTTTACACTAACTTTTAAGTTAAAACTACAACATACAGTGTACACTTTTTTCCAAGCAGAAAAACATGGCAATCTCACGCGCTGGATTTGAAAACATCTATGACTTTTTTATTCTTTACCATAGCGCATAAATACACGAATCTCTGCAATAGACAACATTTCAATTTCGAGGAATTTGGCTAATTTCGTTAATATTATGAATCGAAAATAATTATATTTAGATATTTTTCCTACGTCACCTAAGGAATATTTGTGCAAAATTTCATGTTTCTAGACCCAGCGGTTTTTTTTTAAAGAAAACATCCGCATTAGGAATGTATCCTGTGTAGCGGGGGGACTTTACAAACATACATGAAACGGACACAAAGAACACCCAGACTCGGAACAACAATTTGTGGATCACACAAATTTCGTCCCATGTCCCCACATGTCGAACCCAGAACACTCGGCTTAGTAGGAAGCGGCGTGGCGACCGCTTAAACCACTACGCCATCCGTGCAGTGTTAATATTCTTATTATATTACGTTGCCAACGATGGCTTCTCAATAAAAAAGATTTATAAACCATTGACACAAACCACGTACAGAATCAAAGTCCACGTACGTTATATTTGCTTTACACACGATAGCATCACAGATAATTGAGATAACATTCGTTATCAGCTGACTAACCAGTGCGATCCGGTTCGCTTATGGTTATTTAATGACTACCCAATTGGCAGGCGTAAATAGGCAGATGTGAAGTTTCAGATTTAATCATTGCAAAAATTACTCAGTTTTTTTACAACCTTTTATTTAACACAAACTTTTGACCGCGGCTCCGATCGCGTTTATGTCGGTTATCGCGGTAAAAGGTAGCCTAAGTTACTCGCTAATAATGTATCTTTCGATTGGTGAAATCATTTTTTTAATCGGTTTAGTGGTTTAGATGTGAAATTGTAACAAACAAACAAACCTCACTTTCACATTTATAATTTAAGCATGGAAGCAAAGATTTTATTTATGTACTAGCTGGTACCCGCTGGTAAATTTAAACTCATTTTTAGGCATAGGTATCGTGCAAATAACCGTGTGAGCATGAAAAAACCTATAATATTGACATTACAAACAGACACTTCAATTTTATTTATTTTTATAGATGTGTGTTCGGCACGAATTGTTCAAACTAAATCAAAACCACTTCACGTCCGATTGGGCTCAAATCGGTGGACATGTGTATCTTCAGTAATAATACAATAATATGGTACCAAAGAGCTACTCAAAAATTATATAACTAATAATATTCCATTTTCGGGCTTGGAACTTTTTCGGTATTACAATAGCAAAAACGTTTGGGTTTGAGTGGGTGGTTAGAACACGACTTTAGAACAAAAACAACCTACGCAATCAATACAAATCTATTTTAATATAAGAGAATACTCGTAATAGAGATATTATTCATACAAACAGCTACTCACAATAATTATTATAGTATATTTGATAAAACAGATTGTAGCCATTGTTTGTGTTGACCTGTAACTGACTCGTAAGTTACGTTAGGTACGATTCTAAATAATTTTACAAAATAAAGATAATAGGGGTTCAAGTATGAAATTGCCGTTGTATAGTAATAGATACTTTGAATTGACATAAAGCCTTCATGGTGTGAGATTTACGTGGGAAACTTTTTTACATGAATTTCTTTAAAAAATGGGCAACATTCGATTTTCGACTTTCAAATTGTTTTTTTTTTTTCATTCGGCTTAGACGTGAAAGATTAATACTGCGAAAATCAGAGTAATTTTTGAATACGAGTTCTGACGCGGAACTAACGCGGGAGAAACGGCTGGCAATATCAGCGATACGTTTGGAGAGGAGATTGCCAATGAACGCACCGTGCGTTTTAAGACTAAACTTCGACTTGAAGAACGAACCACGTGGAAGACCGCCCACACAGGTAAATAACGCTGAATTGGAGGAGATGTTGGAACTCGATCCGAGTCAAACTACCCAGGAATTAGCGACATGGTTTAACGTTACCCTAATTACAATATTGACTCATTTGCATCTGACTGCACGGATAGCGTAGTGGTTTAAGTGGTCACCTCGCCGCTTCCTACTCTGTTGGGTGTTGTGGGTTCGATCCCCACATGGGACAACACTTTGTGTGATCCACAAATTGTTGTTCATGTATGATTGTAAAGTCCCCCGCGACACAGAATTTATTCCTAGAGCGGGAGTTGTCTTTTTTAGAAGGAAGGATAGAAGGTAATCAATAAGATAAAAAAAAATGTAAAATGCCTCATGACTTGAATGATCTGCAGAAAGAAATGCGTGTTGAAACTCTTGTTGCCTTGTTAAATAGTAATCGAATTGTGACATTTAACGAAAAGCGGATTGTTTATATTAACCGTAAGCGAAAAATGCAATAGCTGACTCCAGGTCAAACGCCGGAACAGTGCCCTAACGCTTGCCAATAAAAAGATAATGGTAACTGTTTGGGGGTCTCTTCAAGGTGTTATTCACTTTAGCTTTCTCAGGTCTGGTCAGGCAATAACGCATGTTTACTGCGCCGAACTTTGAACAATGGTGAGATTTTCTACGAAAAACGTTTCAAAACAATTAAAATCAACAACAACTCCACAGCCACTAAAACAAAAACATTCTTTTTCATTTGTACAGGCTCTCAATATCCTCTCTACATCCACAATTTTGTATAAAATAAATATTTATCAACAATTAATGACTACGATTTGTATCAAACTCACCCCAGGCGCACAAACCGACAGTAGGAGATGGGAGAGGTGATCATACTTCCGAAATTTTTAGGACTTTACTAAAATAATAATAGACTGGGACATATTATATCTTATTATATACATAAATATGTAAACAATACATAGAAAATTCAAACACGTATAATAAAAACCTGAAGGTTGTCTAGGAGAGAATCATCATCATCATCAACAGCCTTAAATAGTCCACTGCTGGACATAAGCCTCTCCTTAGAAAGGAGGTTGTGGCCTACTATACCACGCTGACCAGACGGGTTGGTATAGGGTTTGTGTGAAGTTTTCGTTCTCTCTGCAGTGCTGTTGTTCTGCGTAGTTTTCTCCCTTAGTCGGCTTCTACGACACCCACAGGATGAATAGGGGCGATGACACTCTGTATTCTTAATCCGTCACCACGTCGCCTAATGGCATTAAGTTCGCCTTTGCACAACATATGCATTAAGTTTAAATAAATAAATAAAAATCAAGTAATTTTACTAAATAAGTACGTTTTCAAGACAATAATTAAATTACTTTTTTAATATACCACGATGATGGAACCAGTCTAAAGGTATGTGGTAACCATCTCGAACGGATGCTGTTGGCTGCATGTATGGCGAAATATCATTGCCCAACTGGTTATAGATAAGTAATATCCTGATTTTGCTGCTTTATTTCAATTTAATATTTGAAATATAACAAACATAAAATTATCTCGATTAATTTCAACAAAAATATTAAACATGCTAAATAATGTTCTTTAATGAACGAATAAATTCTAGCGAAGTTAGATTTTTTTAATAAAATATATGCTGCTGAATTTAAAAAAAAACACGTTTTTTTAATAATAAAAAGAATGGCGAAAGCTGCCAATTTAGGTTTTTATCCGCGCTTTTTAATAGTAACGTATGGTAGCCCTATTTGTGGGAGAGCCACCCCTACACCCACGCGCCGCTGCGCCACCCGCAAAAGTGGGCTTTCGTTTGAATATTGTTTTATATAAAAACGTCCTTTTAACTCACATAGGGTTAGCAAAATTACGTTTGCTTATAAATGGTTATTTAATTTAAGACATTTCAAACTTGGGGTTGACATTATTAGATGCATATAACGATTCAAGATTTACTCAGTAAACTGAAATGTAGATTTAAATTTCTTAAGAATGGTCGATTAAGTAACTTAATTTGAACATCTCATCAAACTCATTAAATTAACTTCATTCGTACATTGTGGATACAATGTACTGACTGGCCTGTTGGTCTAGTGGTTAGTAACCCTGACTGCTATGTCAGAGGTCGTGGGTTCAATTCCCACCCAGGACAAATAATTGTGTGATAAGCATGGTGATTTGTTCTATGTCTGGGTGTCATTTATCTATAATATGTATGTACTTAGAAATATATATATATTTTTATCAGCAATCTGGTTACCATAGCACAGGCTCTGCTTAAATTGGGATCAGACGGATGTGTGTGAAATGTGTGAAAATATTATTATTATAATATTCTTATTAATGTACGTTACTGTGTATTCTAGTCTCTTTAAACACAGAACAGACGGGTTAGCGACTCCAGCCACTTCCAGCTACTGCAATTACATTCCCGGTTCCCCATCCGAATCTCGCGGCATCCCGTTACCTGGTTTTCCTTACACCGATATACTTTCTTCCTTTATCCAGTCTGTAAACGTTTACACTTCTAAAGAAGGCTGTTCAGGAAGGTTACACATCGCGCCAGCTTTAAATAAACTTGGGAACAAGTTCTGCCTTTCCCCTGGGTTTGTTTCGTCCTTTCTTTTCAGGTCTAGTACTGTTATAAAGGCCTCTAAAAAGATTGAAATACAAAAATGTTCTTGTAACTCATTTGCAGATTTCATTCCCCAGTTTATTCTCACGATATTTTATAATACAGTCTGAACTCAAGAATCGCAACGAACAACTAAACTAAATCTTCGTGTGTAGAGGCACGTATATACCTATATGTGAAATAGAAATTTATTTAGAAACCGTCACAGTTGTATGTGCTCACGCTCTAAATTATTGCTCACGTAGTGTAAATACACTGCTTAAGGAAAACGGATGTTGTGTACGTTCCGAGAAGCATGAAATACCGGACGTGTTAAAGAACACAGAATCTCACTTTGACAAAATATCACCGAAATGTTTGAAACAAAATCTTGGCCTTTAATTGGCATTTATCTACAGAAAGATCAATTTTTGTGATGATAAAAACAAAACAATGTGTGTTTGTAAACTGTAATAGTAGTTGTTTTCAAAATTTGTTTACAGCACAAGAAAGAAGTATATGCGTTCTGTAGAATGTCATTCGTTTTTGTAACTGAACGTTGTTAAAACGAACGAAATTAGAACTAGAAATAAGGTACAATAATTTAATGAGGGATCTATTTTATTACTAGCTGGTACCCACGACTTCGTTCGCGTGGAATTTGAAAAGCGCTGCCATGAGGACTCGGTTGGGATTCCGGGACCGAGCAAAATTATATAGCGTTTTTCTGAGAGGAAAAATAGCCGAAGTTACTCATCATATAGACAGCTACCTGGTAGTAAAATATTATCAAAATCGGTACAGCCGTTTAGAAGATTACCCGGAACAAACAGACAGACAAAGAGACAAAAATATTTAAAAGTGGTTTTTAACCAAAAATATCCTGCAAGGTCTTTTACCTTGTGAGCATGAAAAAACCTATTATTTGGACATTACAAGGGGACACTTCAATTTTATTTATTTGTATAGATATCGATCTCAGTGGCGTGCAATGGGAAAGGCCCATGTCTAGCAGTGGACTGCGATAGTCTGATAATGATAATGATGATGAGGTATATATAGATATGCTGAGTATCGAAATATGTTTTCAAGGGTTCCAGAGTTCAAAACCCATACAGACAGAAGGATTGAAGCAAAGATGGGGCGTCGAACATAAACCTACTTTTAAGAAGTATAAATTATTAAAAAACATGGCAGCACCAATTATGTACAATTATAATGCAGACTTTCTGGTTAGCGGAGTGGTTAAATTACGTAATGACAAGGAATAATGGCGACCCGTTGAGAGGCAATCGCGAGTCGAGAGTTCAATGAGTGTGGCTGAGGTCGTGAGCTCAAAACCACTAACCCACTGTACTAAGCATAGCATATTTATAGCACAGTTAAATGTTAAACCAATCGGCTAATCAATATTGCTTGGTACGCTTTGTTTTGTTTTCTCATTTCGACCTTTGTTGTACAACAACAGAAGTACAATGAATTATACTCGTACATCAGATTATGCATATTTTTAGTTAGTTTTTTAGCAAATAAAGAGTGAAAATAACTATTTGGTATGACCTTTTCTATACAAATAAATAAAATTGGAGTGTCTGTTTGTAATATTAAAATAAACGCTTTTTACTAAATGCATATGTATGTTTACACGGTACATATGCCAAAATAATTTTTTGTTTGTCTGTCTGTCTGTTTGTTCCGGGTAATCTCTGGAACGGCTGGACCGATTTCGACGGGACTTTCACTGGCAGATAGCTGATGACATAAAGAGTAACTTAGGCTACTTTTTTTAGACTAGCTTCTCCCCGCGGCGTTACCCGCGATTATAACAACAAACGCGGATAACACCGCGGGTCTCAGCTAGTTTATAATAATTCAGACTATGACGTTCAATAGAACGTGCAAGCACAGCTAAGATAAAAAAAGTGAATTATTATAATCACTTTTTTTATCTTAGCTGTGCTTGCTTTTGAACCTAATCATTTTCTTTACAAACAAATAAAATTGTCTGTTTATAATGTCAAAATAATAGGTATTTTTTCACACGGTGATTTGCACGATACCTATGTCTTAAAACCAGTTTAAATATTTTTCTGTCTGTCTGTTTGTTCCGGGTAATCCTCAAAACGGCTAGACCGATTTTGATACTATTTTACTACCAGTTAGCTGTCTAATAATGAGTAACTTTAGCTATTTTTTCTCTCAGATAAACCCTATAAAATTCAACTCGATTCGGGAATCGAAACCCGAGTCCTCATGGACTGCAGTTGCGTACCGTACTACAGAACTAACGCAGCGCGAAATCGCGGCTACCAGCTAGTTCTAAAATAAAAGTAGCCTTAAGAATGATTGCCACCAAACGGCGCGCATCTCATCGCATCGGAGCAGATTTTACAATCTTTAAACGATTTTAAATCGTATATACAGTATTAAAATTTTATAATACCAAACTGCGTACAGTAGCTTGCAGTAGCAGCAGAACCGTCATCATCATCAAACCCCGCCAGTGACCACGTCCAATGCAAGTTATAATTACACAAATATCAATCCAGATATGTAGGGAAGTTCGGGGCAACAGGCGCGGCAAATCTCATCGATCCTGCAGTCATTTGGGCGTTGGACAGATCCGGTTTTATACGTACGTATAAAACACAGGACATGTACTGTGCACTCGTCCATCGAGCACTTTCGTGTTCCGAATTCCATAAAGTGCTTTAATGCTTTTGCACGTTGAACGATTTTATGTAACTGGACACGGAATTGCATTCAATATTGCTATAACATCAATCTTTTAGGAGCTTAATATAACGTTCTATATTTGTAGCCCTGTGCTAGTACATAGTTAAATAGAAACCATGGCAGAGAAACAGAGGCGTGCACTAGGCTAATCACACTAATTTTATGAAAGCGAAAGTTTGTTTGTTACTTCTTCCTCCAGAAATTCAATCATTAAACAGCCAAAAACATTTTATTCAATTTTTCACCTTACGAAAAGGGGAGTCTGTTCTCCAGAACAGACTTACTAAGTACCACAAAGTTGCCGACCTTAATTGGTCACATACGCAGCTTTAAAAGTACAATTTAAATAATGAAAATGGAGCATTTTAAACACTTCAGTGTTAAAGAGACTACACAAAACCAACGTTGTCGTCGTCGTCCCCTCGTCATTCGTGTACGTATTTGGCAGTACAAACGAGTTATGAGACCGAGATCAGCTCGTAATATGCCATGGCGTGATTACGTTCACCATTACTTCATGCCACGCTAACTAAATATGGAGCCCTTTATATCGTCATTGTTTTTTTTAATGATATACACAAATCACACTCAGCACACGGCTGCAGCCGACCTTTTGCGTTGCAGCCCTTGAGTCCCACGAGAAACAGGTTGGGGTTTGGGCTACGGTAGCCTTATTTACTCGGTGAAAAGCCACGAAAGGATTGCAGAATACTGAATACCGATTTGTGTGACCGTGACCAAGGCGGTCAATTTGTGCCAAAATATGGCTCATCCACGGTCAAAATTTTGTATAGAATAAGCAACACGTATAAAATGAGGTTAATAAAGAAGAAATCTAATAAAAAGGTAAGATTTACGAAATAGCTAATTAAAATATAAACAAAAAATTTTACGATGTCTATATATCGTCAAATTAAGAAATAAGTTTATATACTTAAATTAAAACTCAATTTTAAGCAAGTAATTACTCAAGTAAAAATTTTATTTGTATAAAACTTGAACAGAAATAACGAAGACATTTTCTCGTAATGGTTTCTTTCTATAACTTATTTATGATTGACAAATAGTACTTAGCCACGCCTTTATAACTTTTAGCAGTGACTATAGCAGTTTTAGCCTGTTTGGTAACAGCTAGCTAAATGCTGGTTGCTATCACCACCGGCATCTGACAGATAAGTTCCAATAATCCTGCAAATTTTCAATCATACCAAAAACCATGACTATATTTCTGGGATACGCAGAAAAGGTGAGGCAGACTTAAGGTGTCGGACTTATGATCAACCGGTTCAGGAAACGAACCCCACACACGAGTATTAGAAACAAACAAATTCTTTTATTCTTTAGTATTATCTTCTCTTCTTCTTTTTAGTTTAACAAGTGTAATGGTAAATTTAAAACCAAGGGCTTAGAGACCTCACGCCAAAAATCAGTTGTAAAAAATACTTGAAATTATTTTGTCATAATCACTAGGCAACTGATATTCGCATTGCCGCAATGCCTTTCCCAACTTCGAACCCTTCGTTTCGTAACCTCAACTCCGATAGCGGAATCCCCACAAATATATCCTTCGTTGACAGAAACACTGTTGAGGCTTCTTAAACAAGTTCCCATTGTGCCTACACGAAAAAGTTTTAATACTTACGTTAGCTTTACAAGGATTTGGAAATTGTTAAAATTAGTTAAGTCCTTGTGAAACTTAACGGATTATTTAAAGCTAAATACAAAGTACATTGGTTTTTTTCCATCGGTCGTCTTAAAAAATATAAGTATTCGTCAAATTGAAAACCTTTACATTTTTTAGTTATTTCTATCAGAAACTTGTAACAGTAAAAAGAAACTACACTAACATAAATGTCTATCGATCTTATTACACGTCACACAATTATTTGTCCTGGGTGGGAATGGAACCCACGACCTCTGGCTTAACAGCCAGGATTACTAACCACTAGACGAACAGGCAAGCTGATTTAAGTACTTTATTGTAAGTCTTTTTAAATCTTCGGAACCCCATGGCTTAAATTTGAATAAACAGTATCATCATTAACTTGAAGATCCAGTGGGATGAGTAACATTGGAAAGGGTTTCGGACGCCAACCCTTTCTGGTAATGTACCGTTTTCAAACGGAACAAAGGAAGACAAAAACTAAAATAAGGAAAACGGAAAACTACTTCCACTTCAAAAGCTTAAGGATACCGAAGGCTTCGGAAGGGAAGTACTATTTGAGACTGCAATGGCTTGAGCAGCCATGATCGCGTTCCTTTATGCCCGTCCAGTGATTAGAAAAGCCACACCATACACAGTACTCGTCTAAATTGGTCGTCGGAAAGGAATAAATTCAATATATTTTAGCAATTTCGATAGAGCTGAACAAAACCAATAGTACTGGTGACTCAGATATAAGTACCGGTATCTTTTCGTCGAACCACGGGAAAAGTTTAGTGGGAAAACACGAGAAGTGGAGTGGTTTAAGAACTGGGGAGGTACAAGTAAGAAAAAAATAAAAGTTATAAAATTTGAGCACTTGGAACAACTTGAGACTTTTATTCGCCTCGGTGATGTACGGGGCGAGTGTTCAGAACTTGAAGACACGTCGAGACGAAAACATATTTATATAATTTGTCTCAGTACGAAGTTTATTGTTATAATTCTAGCCACAAGATTAAGTAATTTGGCTTTTATCTTACTATTCACATCTTAAGACGACATCAAAAACTGCACTAAAGAATCAAATTTTAGAAAACGTCATGGCGGAAATTTAATTATAGCACGTACCTTCATTAAACCGTAGAATTAACCATATTCAGACCTACAGAGAGAAGACCAGTGGAGAAATCAAAAACAGAAAAAATAATCCTGATTTTGACCATATTGTATTGTATTGTATTGTATTGTGTATTGTATATTGTCTAACGCTTAGCTCGCTTTATCTCCGTTTTTAGGTTTCCCAAGAGTTTAATGCTGCAGATGATACCTCCGCACTTTATTATAATAATATTCTCTGTACTGTATATGGAATATTCTTTTCTCTTTGAACACTAGCAGCATTAGTTACAGATGCAGTATTATGTTATGACTAACCATGTAATAACCCTGTGGTTGTTTACATAAATCAATGAACTACAATAGAATAACAGCGTAGGCAATGCCACAAATCTATTTCATTGCTGTTCGTCATTTCGTCTTGTAAAAGGTACTGTTTGCATAAAATAAATATGGGTTTTAAATGATGACCTGTCAAAATAACAGTATTTATTAGACTTGCAACGAATATTCGGTTACTATTCGGTATTCGGCCTATTCGGCTGCTTTTATTATATTCGACCGAATACCAAATATCTACATATTATTCGGCCGAATACCGAAAACTTAAATAATATATTTTGTCATTGAGAAATAATTGGTAAAATGAAAAATTAAAATCGATTGATTACGTATATATTCATATTTTCATTTCTGTTATAATCATTTAAGTAGTCATTGGTGCATAACACAGGTACATAATCATCTTCTGAATAGGAAAAATGGAGGATTCTATGTATTTGAATTATTGTGGTAATCAAAATTTAGAAGGGTAAGGTTCTCATTTCTTTTATAATCATTTATTAAGTAGTCATTGGTACATAAAACAGGTACATAATTTAATTCACGTCCGTACAAGTTTTTGGCGCTAAAATCCAGCCGAATACTTTTGCCTAATATTCGGTTATTCGGTCAGGGGCCTTGCCGAATATTCGGTATTCGGTATACTGCCGAATATACTATTCGTTGCAAGTCTAGTATTTATGTTTTGTTTAATACTTATTTCATATTTTCCCATTGATAGCCTTAACAGGAAAGGAATTAGCCTTTCTGAGGATGGTTATGGGGATGTTTGTTATTCATTCACACTAGAATAGATGAATGGATGTAGGTGAAATTTGGTATAACTGGTTTATACAGATCGTTCGTCATTTTGACCCGGTATGGGCTCGCGGGCTCACAGGACGAGTTTAAAAACAACGTCGTCGTTTGAGTCCAAGTGAAGACCAAATGAAGCATTTATGTTTTCAATATTTTTATGATAATTCTTCAAGAGAAAGAACTATTCGTATAACAATGAACGTGGCATAGTATATGTGGTAACAAAAATATATATTTTTTAAATTGTTTTGTATTTTATTATACTTATTAGTTTGAACACTGCTGTTCAATAATACTCAAAATAATAATCAAAATAAATGCTAATCATGTTTACAGAACTTTATACACAAATCATGAATTACTACTAAAAAATCGTGAATCGTACGGACTTTTAATTAACCCTTTGTGTCATAATATGTATATAAATTGTATGTGCTGTTGGTCTTATTTCTATTTAAAATTCTTTTTTATTTAAAATATTCTTTTAATAATAGGAATATATCATTATATCAGGAATGTGTATATTCATTATGCTATCTTATTAAAATGCTTTATTTGCACTAAGGAGACGGGTAGCGACGCCACTTCTTTGAGTAAGAGGGAGATAGGTAGTGACACCTCTTAATTTTTCTTAAATATTTTTACCGAAGAGGTAATTTTAAGGCGCTTACGTACCATACCCTCACCGTTGGACATTGAATTTCGGGACAACCGGAATACCTATAATCTTCATCTTTCTTTCTAATAGCAGTGAGCTAATGTAAAAGATACCGCAAGCCTCGAATGCATACTAATATTATAAATGCGAAAGTGTGTCTGTCTGTTACCCTCTTTACGCTTAAAGCGCTAAACTGATTTCGTTGAAATTTAGTATAGAAATAGTTCGAGTCCCGTCTCGAGACATAGGATAGTTTTTATCCCAGAAATCATCCTTAGAAGGAGGGTGGAAGTTGTGCAAGTTGTATGGGAAAACAATGACCACTGAACCGATTCAGATGAAAGTTGGTATGGAGATTTATTGATTCTTGATAAAGGACATTGGATTTTTACCGCGATAATCGAAATTAAAGCAGGCGAAGCCGCGGTTAAAAGTTAATGACAAATAAGAGTGTAAATCCGTAAATATTTTTTTGGTTCTTGATAAAGGACATTGGCTTTTTACCGCAATAATCGAAATTAACGCAGAACAAGCCGCGGTTAAAAGTTAATGACAAATAAGAGTGCAAATCCGTAAATAATTTTTTGATTCTTGATAAAGGACATTGGCTTTTTACCGCGATAATCGAAATTAACGCAGGCGAAGCCGCGGTTAAAAGTTAATGACAAATAAGAGTGCAAATCCGTAAATAATTTTTTGATTCTTGATAAAGGACATTGGCTTTTTACCGCGATAATCAAAATTAACGCAGGCAAAGCCGCGGTTAAAAGTTAATGACAAATGAGAGTGAGATTGCAGCAGCTCAAAAGACCGACACATGAAGTCCTGTGGTTCGGGACGCCGCACCATTTAGCCGCGGACATCAACTGGCTTAAACAAAAACTTCTGTGGAAATGTATTGTTGTTGTTGTTGGATTAAAGGCTGCATAATAACGATATCTCAAATAAAACATTGCATTCAAATAGTTTTAACAAGCATCCGTTTCAGTTAAATTTGCACACAATTACGAATTACCACAGCAATGTAACGTTTATGATAATAATTAAACACTTTACATTAGTTAAACGTTTACCGCAATGCTTGCATACATTTTTATATTATCCCACACTCACAAATTCTGCAGCAGTGACGCAACCAATTCCACTGAGTCACTCATTAAAATAACGTTAGCATGCAATCAGGAAGTCGTTATATGTATTTAGACCGCGTTTTGAAACATAACACTCAATTTAATTTTAGTATCAGGATAAAAGCAGATTAAAAATTGACCTAAACGGAGATTACGCTTTCCAATTACCGTTATCACCATCATCATCTCAGCCGAAAGACGTTCACTGCTGGACATAGGCCTCCCCCAAGGCTTCGGTTTTCGCCAGGTCGTCGGACCAAATTGTGGGGGCCTACGCACGCTGCGGTTTCCAGTATGCGGTCGCTACTCAAGAACTTTGTGGCCACATCGCCCATCGTTTCTGGCTTACTTAAGTTTGGCAATTTTCCGGGCAATGTCAGTGACCTTGGTACGTCCACGGATCTCCTCATTCCTAATTGATGATTCGAGAAACTCCGAGCATTGCCCTCTCCATTGCTCTTTGGGTGACTTTGAGCCTCCTTATGAGGCCGTTTTGCATAAAAATAATATAATAACAGTAACCTGAGACATCTCACACACGGCTCTCTGATCCCAAACTGGGCCTGTACTATGGTAACTAGACTGCTTTTAAACATAATTATATTTCTAAATACACACATATCGTAGATAAATTACACCCAGACACAGAACAAATGATCGAATGATGATAATCGTGTGATGAGCACATCACACAATTATTTGTTCTGGGTGGGAATAGAAGTCACTACCTCTGGCTTAACAGTCAAGGTCACTAACCACTAGGCCAACAAGTCATTCAACATACACTATAAATACATACACTCGTAAATATACCCCAAGAGGTATATGTACTTACGAGTTTCTTTCCTTTCTCAGGTACATTAATCTATGACTTCAGAGTCTACATAAGAGACGTCAACAATTTTTTTTAGTGAAATAAAGATATTTTGAGTTTGAGTTTACATATTACTAAATATAATTTTAGTATCGCTTATGTGTAATAAGGGGCAACTCTATTACCTTTAAACGGGCAACTTACGGATTACCTGTATGAAAAAAATTAAAGTATATTGAGAGGAAAGGTAAAATAAAAAAGGACAGCTATAGTAGTAAAGGAATATTGATGCTTGATTATACCGATGGATTGGGGACCGTATACAACTGCTGGAGCAGCTTAGGATCAGAGTTGAAATGGGTGTTGGCTGAAAGTCCGTTCCCTTAATTCCTACTTAAAGGAGGCGAAGTTTCCTTTTATTAGTGGAATGCACGGTTCTTTCCACTTGAACCTCCACATAGACGGACATAGGCGGTCTCGCCTCAGATCGCCTTAGAGCGATAAAGCCGCACATTTGTATTTTTTACAAAGCTAGATTTTAATTCCCAAATGTAATGTCCTTCAGGTAATAAAGTCTGCGGGTTGAAGCTGAATATAAATTTAATTATTATTCTCGCACCCCCGGGGTCCAAGTGTAATAGTAAGTGTCCATGGACCCCTTAGAGGGTCCATGCAGGGAATTCAAGTGGAAAGAACCGAATGCACCGGAACCTTTGAAATATCCTTTTCACATTTGGTAGCCGAATTCTCATTCTTAACTTTATTTGACTTTTAATATAACGATTACGGTTGTTCCTAAAGAGGATATCAGACAATTACGCTCACGTATTAGTAATACATAGACTCGACTAATCAAAGTATAATCCAGTTTAAAATTACAGGTAATATGATATCCGCCAATACTGATTGGAAATTTAGGGCACCGTCATGGCAGAACCGACAGCCAATCAGGAACGGACAGGGGACAAATGGCGAGTCTATAGATAAGACTACCCTCGCAAAACCGAGCCCTTGCTTTATTGCTGCGATAACAAGGGAGTCTGTCTCCAAGTTGGAGTAGAGTGGGACTTATCGAAAGTATTGACCGTCCGTAATAGATTACTGGGTAAATCGTAAATTGTTATTGCTATTGAGATAGGTATTGGAAGTTTTCTGATATTGTCAAAAGTATTGACAGCTGGTCTTGTCGCGTTAAATTGTAATAATGGGATCAGATAAAAAGGGCTTAGTATCAGAATTTCGAATATTTAATATTTTAATATGTGACTTGTTCGTATTAGTATTAGTAATGTACAGTAAGTCTTCCCAAAGGCGAGATACATACAAGCATGGGGTGGTTATTCCCAATTGGTGTACAAATAGATGACAAAGGATTTAAGAATATCGAAACAATAAAAACTGTGTAGCAATACAAAGCTTTGTCGTAAAAATGTTTCAACTTTTTATTGTTTATTGTTCACTGACTGTTCATGGTACAGTGGCTTTACGAGTTCACTAAATAACTGCGGAGGATTCGGACGTAAAAATATTGTTTGTATTAGATGTTTATATCGGAGCTTGACCGGGCCTGTTGTTTTGTTTCAGGCAAGAAGGATACGTTTGTACATATAAGACAAATACAGTTTTTTCTTTCTAAATTACGTCGGCTCTGTATGTACCCAATAACTTTTTTTAAGTTGATTTTTGTGTGTATTTGTGTAATTAGGTAGACTAAGATAATTTTAGTACATATGAAGACATTAAACCGACGAGTCTCAACACAAGCGGCTGGTCATAAGAAAGAAGAACCAAAACCATTTGATATTTGACTTTCCCATTGCATAAATTGTTTTTTATTTATTATTGGTTCCAATACACTAATCAAAAATAATTATTGTATTTATAGGGGAATTTCGGACCGCGGTCCCGGTCCCTAACGCCCCAGGGCCCCTTTTTTACACATTGCGCCGACCCTAACCTATATTGAGAAAGTCAGGAAAATCATGTTAATAATGATGATGAAAGAAAATAGAATAAAACCTACCCTATAACATATATATGGGCGTTTCTCTCTAAACTGGGCAACTCATTGTCTCAGGCTAATTTTGTTAAAAAAAATAAAAGACCGTAAATATTTCGTAGATAATTCCAAAAATCAATACCTTAATCTACCGCTGCTCAACATAAAAAATCGACTAAAATAAACTTTATTATATTAAAAACGTTTTTATAGTTCTTAAAAACCAGTCCCCTGGCATGTCACCAAAGCAGTATAGTTACTTCAGACTAAATTAATCGAGATAATATCTATTGGAATTAATCGAATTGTTGTATTATTAAATCAATATTGTTTGATTGTCAATGAGACCTATTTATTTTACATAAATATTATTTTACAATTTAAAGAAAGGCAATGAAACTTTGTCTTCGCATTTAGTGAACAGTCCCCCTGTCTATATTTTAAATTACATGTCGCGTAGCCGAAAGGTTAAACAACGCCTTTTATGCGTGTAACGCAACGCAACAAGTTTGAAGTTTGCGCGATTGCCGCCATGACGACCCGAACGCCATCTTATTTAGTAGTGTTCGATAGTGATGCGCAAAATGTATCACTGAGCTGAAAAGATTGATACATATCATTTCGCTCAAAAGATATATATCACTCATCTAGCTCACTAGCTCATTTAGCTCACTAACTCATTTAGCTCACCAACTCATTTAGCTCACCAACTCATTTAGCTCACTAGCTCATTGATCCGATTCAATTGATTGGTCTCTCAATTAATTTATTTCTTCATCTAAGCCTTTAAGCCACTTTAAGCCGCTCTCGCCATACAAATCTTTCTTTATTTTCATATTAACCTAAATTCAGTTTTTGAAACTACATTCTTAACCTTTTTTTTTAAATAAAATTTATTCATTTTGATAAGATTACATAATTATTAACACCCTTTTATATATAATTATTTATAATAATTATTTATAATAAATAATTATTTCTTGTACTTTTTTTTAGGTTGTATAATAGAAATGATACCTAATTTGATTTTCCTTGTACTTGGCAGGCTTAAATCTTAAGTAATATTAAACTTTGATCCTAAAGAAATAATGTACATTTTGCATAAAGAAACTTGCGTGAACTCAACCATCATCTATCTCACTCATTTATCTTTAGTCTCACTCGCTCATGAAACAAAGATCGGCGTCGTTGAGCTAGTGATCTAATGATCTAGTGAGCTAGTACTGAGTTACTGATATATTCGGAGCTAGTGTGAGTGAGTGATACATTTTATCGTCGTGAATGATATATATCTTTTAT
The DNA here is from genome assembly GCA_902825455.1 of Arctia plantaginis. Classification (NCBI taxonomy): domain Eukaryota; kingdom Metazoa; phylum Arthropoda; class Insecta; order Lepidoptera; family Erebidae; genus Arctia; species Arctia plantaginis. The sequence goes on along the minus strand of CADEBD010000322.1, from coordinate 2,149,439 downwards.
ATCACTCATTCAGGAGCTACACAACTCTAGTGTTCGAGCGTCCTTCCGTGGAAGCCGCGTTGTAACCTGACAGCCAACAGTCCTCTGGTAAGGATTATTTTACTTCTATTTATGTATTTTAATGATTCCTTCAAATATTTAAATTGTTACAATAGATACATACTTCCTATGTTCAGCAAATTAGCATAGATCAATTACATTTTGTACTACTCATCAATGAAATCAAATTAAACAGTCCCCTGGCAACAGTCCCCTGTCTCTCTACAGGACAGGGGACTGTTTCAGCATCCAGAGGACTGTCTAAATTATATTTGTTATTGTTTTAGATTTGTTTTGAGAATGGCACCAAAGAAAAAAAAAGCCACTAAAGAAGAGATTCTACAAAAAAAAAGGGAAGCAGAGCGAAAGAGATATGAGAAGATTAAAAACGACCCTCAGAAAAGGGAAGAACTTAAAGAAAAAGAACGTCTTAAGTACCTTAAGAAAAAAGAAAAGGGAACTAGAAAGCTTGTTAAGAATATGACTCCACGAGAACACCGAAATGCCAAGAAGAAGTGGAAAGAGCATTGCACCAAGTATCGCAATAAGAAAAAAGTATTAGCAAATATTACTAACTCATTTATTAAAGACAATACTCCAGATTCTGATGATTCTAAAGTTGCTGAAATAATTAATAAAAATAAAGAAAATATGCTTATATATAAAATAAGGAAGAAAAAAGATAAAGAAATTAAAGAAATGCAGAAGAAAGTATTAAAGTACAAAAAACGTTTATCGCGACTAAAAAAGAATATAAATCCAAAGCCTAAAGATACACTAAATACAAAGTTACAAAATATGGCAGATACTCCAGAATCAAGGAAAGATCTAGTCAAAAAAGCACTTTTCGGTGAAGTACTAAAACAACAAATGCAAGAAAAATTTTCAGAGATGAAAACCGTAAAAGAAAAAAGACTTTTAACAAAAATGGTTACTGGAAAGATAGTTGATAAATATAAGTTGTGGCGAATGAACAACACCGGTGTGATAAGCTACAAAAGAATAAAAAAGGCAAAAACGGGTCATCGATTGGAAAGAAGAAACAAAATTTCAGATGCATGTGTAAGAGCAGTTGTTAATTTTTATGAAGATGATTCCAATAGTAGGCTAGGAGCGGGAAAGAAAGAATTTATAACGAGAAAATCAGAACGAAAACAAAAGCGATACATGCTTGACTCATTACTAGGGTTGTACGCAAAATTCAAACAAGAGAAGGGAAATTTCACACTAAGTTACCCAACTTTTTGCAGACTGCGACCGTTTTGGATTGTCATGCCCAAAGTTGATAAACGTGATACTTGTTTGTGCATGACTCACGCAAACATAGATTTAAAAGTATCTGCTTTATTCAATGCAAAAATTTTAAATTATAACAGCTATCAGAGATTGCTTCAGGAGCTTTGTTGTGACCGCTATAATGAGAAATGTTTGTCTAGAGACTGTCAAAAGTGTGTTAATAAGATTCCTTCTTATAAAGAATTTGATAATATAAGACATATCAGTTGTAAGAAATGGATATCTGAAAAAGTTGATTTCATAGACTCAAAATCCAAAAAGACTCGTCGAGTAACCAAATACATTAAGAAATCTTTTGATGTGAAACCGCGCGACCTCATTATAGATTTGCAAGAAGAGCTAGAGACATTTTTTCGTCACGAAAGGAATATTGAACACCAGTTCAGTGCAATTAAGAAACTTAAAAGTACACTGACAGAAGAAGACGCTCTTATTCACATGGACTTTTCTGAAAATTATTTGACTGAATATTCTCAAGAAATTCAATCTATTCATTTTGGAGGTTCACGCACACAAATAAGCCTGCACACGGTTGTAGTATATTTAAAAGACACAACAAAATCTTACTGCACAATTTCTACGAATGTTTCTCATTCTCCAGCAGCCATTTGGGCTCATCTTAATCCAATTTTTAATGCTTTGCCACTTCAAATTAAACACCTGCATTTTTTGAGTGATGGGCCAGTTACCCAATACAGAAATAAAAGTATGTTTTACATTATGGCGACGAAAATACCAAAGAGATTTCCACATGTGCAAAATTTTACTTGGAACTATACGGAAAGTGGCCATGGTAAAGGCGCTCCAGACGGCGTTGGAGCTACCTGCAAGAGGACTGCAGATACCCTGGTCGCTACTGGAGGCGATGTCGAAAATCTGGAAAAATTTGTAGAAGCCATTGAAAAGAGATGTCCTGCAATTAGTTTGAGCATTATACCAGATGAAGCGATTAAAGAAATGAGCGCTGAAATCGATCGAGAAGTAACCAAAATGAAAAATTTTGTTGGCACCCTCAAAGTCCATCAAGTCACTGGGAAATTCTTTAATCCAACGGGAATAAAATCAAATTTTACTGAGATAGTGATGAAAAATTTAAGCTGTTTTTGCGACAATGACTGTTGTATGCACTTTAATATCGGAAAAATAATTTATGAGGACAAGCAAAAACTTAATGTAGAAGATGTTTACACTGATTCAGAATCTGAGAATGAGGCTGGATCTAGTTCTGCTATTGTACAAGCATTCAAAACTGGAGATTATATTGTTGTGAAATTGCTTGGCAAAACAAATATGGAATATAGATATGCGAGCATAATTGACAAGATTGATGAAGAAGATGGCGAAATCCGGGTTACATTCTTAAAGCTCTGTGATAATAAAGGCCAATTATTTAGATACGATGATGATGATGTGGCAGACATTACAATGGACCAAGTGGTACAGAAGCTGTCTAATCCCAATATAGTTTTAAAAGGCAATAGAATGTTTTACAAGTTTGATTCACCTGTAGATGTTTTCGAGAAAAAATAAGACTTTAAATACTGTTTTTTTTATCTATTTATGCTATATTTTAGAAATAACTAATTATTTTTCGAGACTGATTCTGTAGTGTAAGTTTCAAAGTACTGAAAGTCCTTTCAATATATGTGATTTTAATTAATAATAAGTAAATATTAAAATTACAGTGCTAAGTACAATATTACATAAAGATAGTTGATTCTTTAATTTTTTATTATTCAGTTACTTAATTCTTAAGCTCCAAAGTTTATAATAATAAAAAAACATTTAATTTCGATACTTAAATTGTATTTTTTTATTTAAGTTCACAGTCCCCTGGCTTTGACAACAGTCCCCTGTATACATTTTTCAGAAAATGCTTAATATTTTCTTAAGTAATGGGAATATTTGTGGTTCATCTGCCCTATATTAATAAATAGACGGATACTTGTTCCCTAAATAAAATTTATTATATTATGAGCAAAAAAGTTGCCTAGACAGTTTCCTTAGAACGAGTTGCCCAGTTTACAGAGAAACGCCCATATATATATAACATATATTGTGTCTCGAAAAGCGTACAGTAACGGAGCTCTAATTATCCAAGTGGTGGGGATAAAAATTTTGCCGTGTGGAGCGATGGCGGAAAGTAGCGGTCGGTATTGGTCCGGACAATTCCTCGGAGCACTCTCCATGATATACATTATATGAGAATGCAGAGTGAAGCTACATCTTTACGTAACGCCAAGGGATCGAGCCGTTTGGAGATCTTTGGGCTATCGATGATTCACCATATGGAAATAATACTTGTCATTGTGTATTCCTAGTTCGGATGACAATATAAATTATAATTTGACATTTTGATAACGGCTCGCTATTAAACCTTATATGTTTAGTTTTCTTAAACTGTTGGTCTAGTGGTAGGTGACCCTGACTGCTAAGCCGGAGGTCGTGGGTTTGATTCACACCCGGGGCAAATAATTGTGTGATGAGCACGAACATTTGTTCTGTGTCTGGGTGTAATTTATCTATATTATGTAAGTATGTATTTAGAAATATGTAAGTATGTTTACCAGCAGTCTGGTTACCGTGGTACAGGCTCTGCCGGCCAGGATCAGACGGCCGTGTGTGAAATTATTATTATTAATATTTCTAAACTCTAATTTATTATTGGAATGTAAATACATATATCACAGAGAATGTTTTATTGAAGTAACGGAAGGAGTAAATCATTGAATTAATACAACATCTTAAGATTTATTAACCAAGGAAGTTAATTCAAACATAACGCAATAAATTCTAAGCAATTATTTATAATATAAATGCCATCCAAGCAATGTTGTAAACCAGACTGGGAACCAGACTACTGATAAACATGCTTATATATTTTTAAATACATTCATATTATAGATAAATTACACCCAGACACAGAAAGAATAAAACTTTCAACAACCAGCTACGGTGGTTAGGGACACAGAGACAGTGTTACAGGGAGAAAACCTCCTCACAATACGTGAAATATCGAGGCATACTGCTTTCTGCAACTGCCAACTGCAACTGCAACCCCTTATCCAGCTTTCCAGCTTATCCAGCTACCTAACGTCAAACTCCGGGGCGGTGATTGTCTTTTCTTGATTTACTATTTCATTAGTTTTCCACCGAGTGAGTAAAGTTACCAGTGCCCAAACCCTACCTCTCCACCTGGTTCTGGAGGAAAAAACTGAAAGGGCGGCAATACACTTAGGCGTGGGTTGTCACTTACCATCACACCATTTCACACCAACTCGCTCTCGACAGCGATTGGTTCATATTTCAGTGCGGGCCAATCGCAGCGCCGAACGCGGTGAATGTGACGGTCTGCTCGTTTGCCTGCCTATACCAGAAAAAAATCAAAATTTTGCAAGTTCTAAACCAGAAATAGCTTCCAAGTTGTAACCCAACTGTCTAGGAACGAACACCTTGTGGTTTTTTTATTCGGTTCAAGTCCGTTAAATATTTTCACGTAAAAAAGAAAGCTTACATTAAAAAATACACCGCAAGAGGCATAGTACCCTGCGTTCACTAATAATTTTTAAAACTTTTTATTACACAACTAAAAAATGCCAAATAACATCGGGAATACAAAATTTCTCGCCCACAGTATCGAAACAAAACAAATAACTACGTGTTTTTAAGCAATATATCACGCAAACGCACAATAAATTCAGCTATCGTTCCCAATTTCTGATAACTATACATATTTATATATGTGAATATGGTGTGTTTTTTCGTGAGTCTTAACTGGTATAAATGAGAACGCGAGTTGTTACATTATTTTTATTACTTTAGGTTTGAAAGCAAATATACACCAAAAATTCATTAATTAGGTCATGTTGAACTAAATGCAGCTAAGCTTTTGCTGAATCTAGCAATGCCAGTTCAGTGCTCTGACCGTTGAACTTCAGATTCAATAGTTACTTCAACATTTTGCAGTTGCCGAACAGTCTATAAATTACGTCATTATCAATATCAAGTTTAAGTACACAAATTGCCAGAAACTTTACGCATTGCTGAAACATAGCCACGGAGGCGCGTAACAGTGGTTTGGCAAACAGACCTTGGGATCGAGGCTAACATGACGAAAACTACCAACAATGGGTAAGCACCGTGCAAAAAATGAACAAGTATCGCGAGATTATGTAAAAAAAATTGGTTTCGCTTAGTCATTCGATCAAATCTTTCTTGTTTAAGAGACGTAGCGAAATAGGCATATAGTCTTATTTGGTGCCGCCAATAATGGTTTAATCAAAACTAATGTTTCAACCATGGTTTCGAAAGAATCTAGAAACTCACGACAATGCACTTTGTAGTTGATCAATTAACGGATGCTCCATCAGTAAATACACATGAGTTACGTTCCAGTTTGTTGGATGACGTTCGAGTGGCCTGTGTAAAATATGCAATATGGAATCTCGATAAAACTGTTCGGCTGGGGTAATACCTAAAACGCTGGCAACTGTTAGGCCTCAATACTAGGATGACACTTAAGCTAGATTCAGTTCTCTTTTTCAAATTTAAGGTCACACGGAGATGCGAAATATTCATTCAGGGGGTATTACAGAGCACCAGGGACTTCCTTTCTAGGGTATACCTGGTTCCCCGGCTATTAGTACCCGAGACGGCGTGCGGTTTTAGTCGGTTCGAGTCCGACATGCCACCGATAGGTGGTATCCGAGGGGATTTCCGCACGGAAAAAAAAAGGGGGCATTACAGACATGCAGGTAAGAAGTATACATCATTAGCGACAATCGAATTAGCAGTAGTTGGCGATATCACCACCATTCAAGCTATTGCGCCATTGTGCCTACGAAACGACAAGACTTTTAAAAAGCCAGATACTTATCTATTTATGATTTCAACGAAATACGTTCAAAATAGATAAAAATATCTATCTGCAAACGAGTTAGATGTTTATTTCCGGAATATGAATGAGAAATCGATTGCCATCCGGTAAACCTTTCGATCGCCATTTATTCTTAAATAAAGATGATATCCGAATTTCGAAAGATTGCTAACAATATTCTTGAATTTGTAATAAAAACAATTGTTTCTTACCTGTTCGAAGTAAAAACTAGGATTTCTGAAACCATGAAACATTCTTGCAAATATTCAACAAGCTAGTCAGAAATAAGAACAACTTACTTAAATTAAAACTTAAAAGTAATTAGTACAAAAGAATTATTATCGATAATTCAGCCTCATTAAACGAGAATTGAAAAGAAATGAACTTTTCAAAAGGACATAATTAAGGCCGACGAAGTAGCACGGGACAAATTAACACACTTTTAATTAAGTCTGAATACAGAAATGAATGAAGAAAGCGTATTCATTAATTCGTGAAATAATTACGTAATCCATTTTTGATATATAAACAATGTAGATAAAACGAAACGGTTTTAAAGCCGAAGTCGCTTATTGATATCGATGTACAATTTTATTCGGTGACCCAAATTTCGTCGACCGCAGAACGAAAACTACGCAGGTCCGTTGTGATTGAATATTGATTTACGAGTATTTTCGACATTGTTTTAACAATTGTCGGTTTACAGCATCTATGTCTGTATCACAAAATGTGTCGTATACAATCAGAGTAAATATGGAGACAGTATCATAATATAGTAGACCACAAACATGCACCACGTTTTCGTTTACTTATAATTTACATTTGAAATTCAATAAAAGCGTCAATTAATTTAAAAAACAGTTAAAATAAATTTAAGTGTAATTTATATTACTCACAATAAAACGTTAATTGCACTTTGCAATTAAATTATTTAGGTTAAGCTAATTGCACTTTACAATAAATGTATTCAGATTAAGCTTATTATTAATTGCAATAAAAAATAAACACATAAAACAATTACTTATTTAAAATTTAATTATTATTATACAACATAATATATAAAACAATTGTCTTTAAATTTGATTATATATTAATCATCATAGTCACGATTAATATATTTTTTAAATAGTTTAATTTTGACCTACATTTTTTACAATCCGCGGTAAGACCGGTTAACAGAAATTATATTCCTTATGGTATAGAAATATCCCTTTGTCTATAATCCACAAGGGACCATCGACGATTTATCACAACCAAATGTCTTTAGACGCTTTGGGGAGTTTAGTAGTAATATACACATAGAGAAATAGGTTCTGTTAGTGTGTCATATTTGACAAAAGGAATATTGTATTGATGTTTCTATAAGGCTTTTATTGATATCACATACGACACGGCATCAAAACGAAAGCTCTTGTAATAATAATTCAGGGTGCTACCAAATTTGGAACATTGTCAAACTAAATCCGTTCTATTGTGTGCCAATTTGGTAATGCCGTCTGCACAACTCATGTCGTGTACGTGTGCTGAACTAAAGAGTTCGTATATTATTGTAAACATAAAATATATAATTCATGAATATTTGTCACCATAAAATATGTTTAACGCCATTGACAGCTGTTCGTTTATTTCTAAACTAATAGTTTAGTAAATAAATTATTAATCTTACATGGTTTCCACTAAAGCGATAATTTATTGTGTGACAGGCGTTGGACAAAAATGACATTTTGTTTACTTTATGAGACTAGTTATTTACTGAAATCGTTTAAGTTGCAGACATGTATGTCTGCCATGTATATTTATATACATAAATATACAACAAAATGTATTTATGCATGTTTTTATATTCAGAGCCAAAAAAACAACACTAACAAGAACGCTTAACAAAAAATGAGTTCATGTTTCGTGACGTTTACATATAAGGTACGCTCTTCATATAAAAACAACGTTCCAAGATTCTTATTAGAAGTGAATCTTTATATAGAGTAAGCAATACTGTAGATTTTTGCTTCAATCAAAGCGGCCTGACCGCCGCCACCATTACTACGTGCTGTTCTCCGGAGCTCCTCCCGAATTTCGAGCGTTTTTTGAAGATTCATAAAAACTTTTTTATGGTTTATTTATTCATATTTAGAGTACACAAAAAAATAAAAATATTAAAATTAGGAAGTTATGCGTCGTTGAAGTAGAGGGGAGGAATAAAAACCGTGTCCCGATCGATCTACCCTCCTGGTCACCTGAAAAATAAGGGAAGGGGTGTAGGTTTGGAGTAAGGAACGCGGGCGTGACTTCACTGGAGTTGGCATAGACACTGATATATGCTCGTCGAATAATTTTCACCATCATTATTCTGGCATACAATGTTTTAATGGCCACCCGCCTTCTTGATGACAATCCCTTTGAGTAATGTAATATTTTTTTTAAAGGAAGAATTGGGGAAGACAATGAATATGGCGAAAGAGCTAAGGTAAGGAACATCACAAGTCTTGGATGGGAAATAGGACCGAGACAGCAGGTGGAAAAGGCCAAAATCGCGATTCATGCGATAGAGCAAGCCACAAGACACGCACGTCAATTGCCCAAAGACTTTTAGTGTACTCTAAAAGAAACGCTATTTACGCTAGCATTAACCTATGACCAAGCATCCATGAATAATGTTGCAAAATCGGGAAAAATTTATTCTTTTTGAGATACGTACTCGATGGATCAGGCAGTTCTCTCATGTCTTCGATGTATAACTCCTACAAACAAATTCCTACTTAGTATTGATGTTTCGTTTGTTACGTATACACTATAAAACATATTTTATTTCCCTGCTGTTTTTTTACGGTTCGATTGCCAGCCCGTTTGACGGCGACCTGGACAAAATATTTGACAGCGGGGTGTTATAATGGTCGGTTTTATTGCCAAGGGGAGTTGAGTTATGATTTTATTTACTTTACTTTTCAGAATGTAGCGCTTTATTTACAATCCAGATTGAATTTAACAACGAAGAGAGTCTTGCACATTCTAACAGTGAACCAATGTTCAAACCAATACCGCAGTCGTTTTTCACTCATATATTAGTAAAAACTCACACTTTTGACGCTGTGACTTTGGATAAGGTCATGAGAAGATCAGGGATATGAACTTCTTTACTTTTCACTTAACTGCAATTGTGTCTTAGCTTGTATTTTAAAACCTATAAAACTGTATGGTTTGGGCACGACGAATGGACGCCGAGGGACGAGCAAAATCTCATCGGATTTAATAACTGAGTGTACTAGTTGGGTAAGCCCAGAAAAGTGTCTGTTCAGATCGGTAGTATACTAAATAGCATCCACAGGGACGTTGAATTGACCAAAAGCTGGTAAAAATCGTAGTAAACGAACCCTACAGCGAGGCAGACCCTAGGACAAGAGAGTACTGTATATACTTGAAACAAAGTATTTATCTGAACGTGCATCGACGCACGCACGCGCCTGGATAATTAGGACCGACACACTTTTAAACTTTTACTACGTGTGCCTACCCACGTATACAAAATATATGTCCACACACTATATAATTATCAAAACAGAACACGGAAACTCTCACACGAATGACTCATTTACCATATTACGCACTTCGCACTTATTGGGCAACGTTTCCTGGAGACATAAACACATTACAGCTTTTACTAATTAGAAACAAGATTTTTTCTCATAATACGACAATGGCACTTACAAAACACGAACAAGCACGTTCATTTTTATATCTATATAAATAAATCAAATTGAAGTGTCTGTTTGCAATGTCACAACAATAGGTTTTTGTTTATGCTCACACGGTTATTTGCACGATACCTATACCTAAAAACCAGTTTAATTACGTTTTGTCCGTCTGTCTGTTTGTTCCAGGTAATCTTCAAAACGGCTGGACCAATTTTGATAATATTTTACTAACCGGTAGCTGTCTCTATGGGGAGTAACTAAGGCTATTTTTCATCTCAGAAAACCCCTATAGAATTTTGCCCGATCTGGGAATCGAACCCGAGGCCTCATGGACTGCACTAACTAACACTCAACGATTGTTTTGGTTATCTTCATAGTAAAGGAATAGGTAGTCAAAATTACTTTTTGGTACAAATATGAGAACTCTCGTACTATACGCATTAGAATCGATACCAGATACATCTATCTATACAAATAAATAAAATTGGAGTGTCTGTTTGTAATATTAAAATAACCGCTTTTTACGAAATGCATATGTATGTTTACACGGTACATATGCCAAAATAACATTTTTTTCAATTTTTGTCTGTCTGTCTGTTTGTTCCGGGTAATCTCTGGAACAGCTGGACCGATTTCGACGGGACTTTCACTGGCAGATAGCTGATGACATAAAGAGTAACTTAGACTACTTTTTTTAGACTAGCTTCTTCCCGCGGCGTTGCCCGCGGTTATAACAACAAACGCGGGTAACGCCGCGGGTCTCAGCTAGTATATATTAAGTAGATGACATGTATACATAGAAATAAAATTGGAGCGATATGTTGGCGTATTTATAGACGAAACTGATAAAAAGGTCAAATACCATCACAATTGTTCAATGTGTGGTAAAGGGAAATATAATTAATATACCGAAGATAATATTATTATAACAATTTTACTTAATTGAGGTTTTTTATCAACGATGATTTGTTTTATAATTAAGCTCATTTCAAAGTAAATTTTATATTAATTAGTTAATAACGAGTGGACAATCGGTACTAAATGCGTAAGGTGTATTAAATGGACTCGTCGAGATACTAGGGCTTTCCTTTCTGGGGTATACCTGGTTCCTCGGCTGCTGGTACCTGGAGACGGCGTGCGGTTTTTGGTCGGTTCGAGTCCGACATAATCACCCTCTGGTGGGTGGTATCCGAGGGGAGTTCAGCACAGAAGAAAAAAAGGTGTATTATATGGACTACAAAAGTGGCCGATATTCTTTCATTAACAGAAGAACATTATTGCAGGTACATGTCTCTATCTCAACATCAACATTTCTGCACTTTTTCAGTTTTGTCGGTTTAAAAAACTATATTATATAGAGTAAACTTGACAATGATGGCATTAAATCACAATCACATCATATAAACAATCAACTACTAATTTACAAAATCACTGCCGATTATGATTACGCTAGCGTCAGACTCGCAAAAGGTCAAAATCTAAAAACTTAACAAATGTTCTCTAATACCTGTATCTATGAACTCAAAATAAAATAGCCATTCTTTATTTATGTTTTGTTCTATCACTGAACGGGTTTAGATGAAATTCGAAACATAAATACATCGCATTCTAGAGAATCTAACGCCGGAAACTTACCAATGGCCAAATATTAAACACTAGCTGGGCCCGCGGTGTTGTCTAGAGTTTGAAAGAGTAGCAAATTTACATTTTTCCGAATAATAAGACGCCAATGTGCCAAAGTTCCAGCCATTTGTGAGCCGCGAAGAAGTAAGAAACATATGAACACACCCAAACTTTCGCCTTTGTAATTTTAGTGTGATTTATGTAGGTATTTTGTGCATCAAGAGTTCTGAGAAATTTGAGACGTTTATGGTAAGCACTCATCTCTGTCTTTCTGTGCGTCATCGGCATGTCAATCGTGACACACCTCCAAAATATGGTTAGCGCACCTCTTTATTTAATATATTATCGTAATCGATGGTCACGGATTTGGTGCCGAGGTGAACTATCCCCCGAATGTATAGGAAAACTGATGATTGTAAAATCAATATCTTTAAGCTTATTAAGCACTTTCCGAATTGTGCTATACCTTTGCTTTAATTTTCCATTGAACAAGTGTTGAAAAAAAGCCATGCCTTTTTGTATGAATACATAAACCGATAATGAATTAGAAAAATAATTGGTAATGGGGTACTTATTAGTGTTTTTTTCATCAGTTTTGTTTCCTGTGTAGGTACAGTCAGATAATAAATTTGATTACTTAAGGGTTATGTAAATATCTAGTTATATGTTCAATTTGGTCGAGTCGTCGGGCGATTGATTAGTGTTGTGTTTTATGATAAGACTTATAATACCGGCCCATCGTCCCCAAACGGCTCTCAATCCACACTGTTATGAGTTCTTGGGGGCGGTTGTGGGATTAAGAAGTACTAGCTATATAATCACCTAGTTACTACAAGCTGAACATCTAAACTGATACCAGATACTAACTGATCCCAGTTTCTTTTTCTTTAAAAAAGGACAACTCCCACACTAGGAATATATCCTGTCGCGGGGAGTTTACACACATACATGTTACGGCCACAAAGAACAACAGACATAGAACAACAATTTGTGGATCACACAAAGTATTGTGGATCGAACGCACAACACTCAGCGTAGTAAGAAGCTGCGAGGCCCACCTTCTTCCAAACAACTAACAATCGTGACATTGCGAGACTTAGAGTATATACATATATATATATATATACATCTAAATATATGAATATAATTTAATATTAAATAAACCTTTCTAAGCGTGATGCTCAAGCACGACTACGACAGATGGTCAACCTATAGATAACGATAGCGCACGATACCATAATGCTAATTTAATACATGCTGATGACTGCTGAACGTAATTTATTTAGCACTTTGTGTCTTTGCACACATTCTCAATTGATTTTAACTATCAATATAATTCTAATTGTTGTCCGTGTAGTGACGGATTAAGAATACGGAATGTCACTACCCCAATTCATCCCATGGGTGTCGTAAGAGCCGACTAAGGGAACAAAACAACGCAGGACACCAGCACTACAAAAAGAAGGAAAACTTGACACAAACCCTATACCAACCCGTCTGGCCAGCGTGGTATAGTAGGCCAAAACCTCCTTTCTAAGGAGAGGCCTATGTCCAGCAGTGGACTGTTAAAGGCTGTTGATGTGATGTGTGATGTGATAATTCTAATTCAATAATTCTTTTGTTAATTGAATCAATTGATGTTAGGGCAAGAAGGATTTAATACGTATACTTGGGTGTGTCATACTTCGGTAGAAATGGGCCGACTCGACCGGAGTGATGCATCCGCCTCATTGACCATGGGCGGCGGTAATCGCTTACCATCCCTCTATTGCTAACAACCGTGCACATACACATATTTCTAAAAAACATACTTATGTGCACCTACCTATAGTGTCGTAAAGGCGTAAGTTCTAATAGATCCCAGTTCTATTAACAAACTTACGGCTAACGAAATAAGTGACAAACCACGTAATACAAATTAATACTAATCAAAAAATAATAATCGTCCCAAATATTTTGTGTAAACTTAAACTTTAAAAAACATCACATTTTTGTGTTCTTACTGTTTAACGTATTCTACTTTCACAGATTTGTTTTTGCTCAGTAAATCCTTTATTTGAACACCGACTGACTTTAATTTGAAGTGTGATATTCGTCATAAATGCCTGAGATTTTTTTTATAAAAGAAGGGGCAAACAAGCAGATGGGTCACCTGATGCAAAGTGACTACCGGCGCCCATAAATGCCTGCAACTCAGGACTCACATGCATGCCACGACATTTAAGGTAGGAGTACGCTCTTTTCTTGAAGGTCGGATCGGTCCGGAAATACCGCAGGCGATAATTTGTTCCACAGATTGATTGTGCGAGGCAAAAAGATAGTTTTAAACACTTGCTTTGCAACGCGCTTCTTCAAACCCTATACTGGCTTGTGCAAATTTAATGTAGTTGTTTTGATGGCGCTGTTCCGAGAACTATGAAATCTACGTTTCCCTATTCCACACCAAACCAAATTACAACAAACATCTTGATCAGATGATTTAAGCAGCGTCCTGCGTGTTTTGGCACCTTTTCTGGTGACTGTGCGGCACAATGGCAAACAAATATCGTCAATTACGAAGTACATACTTAAACTAGCCGTAACAGTTTTAACTGCGTTGATCGTCACTGTGCTGCTCCTGGGTCGAAGCGTAATCTTCTATGGCATACATTATTGCATAATGTATACTGTATTTAATAATTGTTAATAGAGTTTGATAGTAACAGAAAAGCACACAAACCCTACGTACAAACTCATCCAGATACTCACGTTCACGCACACAAATACATACACTCATGCACAGAATCACACAATAACATGTGAGCTTTTTAAACGTAGTGTCTCCTAAAAAAATATAAAAACAATCCTAATCTGTCTGATATTCAACGGCAGGCAATGGACGTTTTCAATACCAGGAATGTTACATCCTACACGCGTTGCCGACCGTTTTGTGTGTCAATAATTTGACAAGCATGAATAAGTTTGCCATATTGTTTGCACTCAGTCTCAAAGCATATGTGACCTGACTGCGAGGCCATAGAGTACCTCTCACCTCCCGACTTCTGCAATGCCCTTATCTGTTTAAACTTCAGAGAACTGATTCAACATTTTGGTGACCGCTTTCCATCAGTGATGTCTATAAAATATACCATCACCGGTCAACCAAGTATTGGTAGACATGAAATGAGCCAATACTGTCTAATGTTCAAACACCGGGTTGCGCGAGCGCAACTACGTCACAGATCGGGCATACTAATTGTTAAATAAATAAAACATAAAACACCACATTCATTATAGATAAATCTAATATATATTCAATACTAATTACTAGCACAGTGGAACATTCTGGTACTCAAAGTATCTTTGTTTCATAAAATGTTTAAAATCGACTTTTATGTAGACTCTAATGTCATATCATATGATCATGATCATGTCATATGATCGACACAGACAATAGCAACAATCTCTATTTTGTCAAATATTTAGCAAACTAAACATACGTATCGAAAATCTCATGTTGAAGATATAAAAATTTAGCACAGACATTATGTTTTAGCTATTGTGTGTTAATCTTGAAAAATAGGCATAATTATAGCGTTGCTGTTTTGAAAAAATCCTTTTAAGAGGAATAAAGTGGGCACAGCTTTTTCGATATTTTCAACTCATACTCGTAAATAAACTTAAGATTAATAAGATTAACTGAATGACGTGCTCTGCACTGCTCACAATAATCACAGCCGTAATGAATCGATTCCCATTCAGACTTACAAAACGTTGTTAAGACGTAATAAACAGTAATATTAATAACACGATTATCTCACACATGGCAGTCTGATCTCAAGCTAGGTAGAGCATATACTAAACTTTACTGCTGATAAACGTTTAGATAAAATTCATACGGACACAGAACAAATGATCGTGTTCATTAGGTACACAATTATTTCCCCAGAGTAGGACACCTAAGGCCGGCCGTCGGGGTGGTTTTTAGTGTTGTCACCACATACTCCTGGCTCCTGAGTCCCGAGGAGCCGGAGATCCGAAGGAACTTTCCAAACCGTCAACAAAAAAAAACAAAAAAAAAAAAGAAAGAGGTACACAATTATTTGTTTTAGCTAACAAAAGAACCTGCGACCTCTGGTTCAGCAATCAAGATTACTTAACCATTAAAACAATAGGTAAGTGTATATTTTGCTTATTATAATAACATAAACAATAAAATTTAACATTATTTTACCATCACTATGAAATCTTGAACATAAGGTATCTATTAGACGACCCGCGCAACTACCTCTGCCTCTCAAAGGAATAAATTTTCCCCGTTTTTGCAACAATTTTTATTGATGCTCGGCTCCTATTGGTCGTGGCGTGATGTTATATAGCCTTCCTCGATAAATTGGCTATCTAAATCTAAAAGAATACTTCAATTTAAACCAGTAGTTCCTGAGATTAGCGAGTGAGTGAGAGATTAGCATTTAAAGTATCTATACAAAATCTCCAAATCTATCGTTGGGTTGCGGTCGATCATGATCACCTCGCCTGGGCGGAGGATCCTCCCTTTGTTATGGAGGGAATAAGATCCGTTCTTCCCTCTTCAAAATCCTATTGCTTTTATCATTATAAATAAATAATTCAAGCACATATTTAAATTAAAGACAAAAGAGATCTAAAACCAAACAAAAGCGATAGACAGAGCAACATATAACGTATATGTATATTAGAGATGCCACGAATATTCGGTATTCGGCTATTTGGCCATTTTTTTCCACTATTTGGTATTCGGCCGAATATTCCGAACATAATATTAGACACATAGATTTTTATTTTACCAATAACTTATCATATTAATACTTAAAACATATTTTTTCAGCATTTGTGGATAAGAAACGATCGCGCTTTTAGACATAAATTTAAACCTGAAAATATCGTAAAATTACAAAATATAATAACAGTAGATTGTTATCTAAGTTAACTTGACCCATAACCTGAGTATTTCGCCAGCGGTCGTATCGTTCACAGTGAAATTAATTCACAAATCAACCTAGTAAACGATGAATGAATGGCGCAGTCAACATTCTCTCAATGAACTCTTATTAAAACTGCTTCTTTCTAACGCATGGTTCTTGTGGGGCTATGAAACACATGAAGCTAGAAAGCTAGAAATATTGCATATAGGTTATAACCGTGTTAGGCGATAACATTGACTGCACGGATGGCGTAGTGGTTTAAGCGGTCGCCACGCCGCTTCCTACTACGCCGAGTGTTGTGGGTTCAAACCCCACATGGGACGACACTTTGTGTGATCCACAAATTGTTGTTCCAAGTCTGGGTGTTATTTGTGTCCGTTTCATGTATGTTTGTAAAGTCCCCCGCGACACAGGATATTTTCCTAATGCGGGAGTTGTCTTTTAAACAAAAAAAAAAAAAAAAAACATGATTCAGAGGAAGATAGGCAACGAGCATACGAATCACCTGATGATAAGTACTTTATGTATTATGATACTTTATGTATTATGGTATATATGTATGTGTAGGTATATATATAACACAATATATATGAATATGAATGTATGTATTCTTGTATGTATACGTTGGTATTTATATGTTATTTCATTGCTTTTTGCTCAGTATTGCTATCATTACTTCTTTTATGTCCACTTTATAATTCTCAACCAAAGGGTAGTGCACCTCCACACTCATTTCCACACCACCCTAAGGTAGACTGGTAGAGAATGCCTATGGCATTAAGTCCGCCATTGTACTTGTGTGCATAAAGTTGATAAATAAATAAATGAATAAATAAGTGACTACCGCCACCAACAGACACCTATGTGTTGCCCGCCTTTTGAGTTTCCTGCTCCGGAATGAGGGAGAGGGGAGGTATCGTAACCTCACGTACGCGGTGAAAAGCATCGATAGAACTGCATAACGGATGTTTTCTGTGAGAACGCGGTATCCCTCCGGTCGATCCGACCTATTTCTGCTGAAGTATGGCTCTTGGCAAAGTAAAATATACTTCGATTCCAACAGAAGACTGCGGTATTTTCTTGTTCTAACATATTGTTGACATTTTTTATATTATAATGGTCACATCACCATGAGAGAGTAGAAAACAAATTTAACTTATATAACTTATGAAAGAACTGAACCTTTATTTATGTGAACAAGTCAAGCCACATTGAACATGGGTTATGAAGAGTACTGGCAATGTTTGTGCGACACACGTTACTTACTTAGTAGCCAGACGAAAAATATTTATAAATATAATATTGACACAGATATTTTTAATGTCTTTGTAAAAGTCCTAATATATAACCGAGTAATATATACATCGTTATCATCAGCCTATCGCCGTCCACTGCTGAACGATGAACTCTCCCAGGGAGCGCCAACTATCCCGGTCTCGGGCAGTCCGCATCGTGGCCTATACTAAGTTTGCCTACCTAATCTAGCACATTTCGATTCCAGCGACCACCATAATCATATGGTAATATTTAATATTCAGAAGTTATACAGTAAAAATGTATAGTTTTTACATTATCTTAATAACCGTATAAATAAAAAGTATTGCAAAACTTAAGTATAGGTTTTAACCTCCGTGATAATAATTGATTTACTTTGTGATGAACAAAGTTAAAAGGTTCAAAGTCAAGGTCAAGTTTAAAAGTTCTTAACCATAATGTTTATAGAAATGGATTAGTAAAAGGCGTACACACAACCGAAAAACTAACAATAACATTAATAACTAATAATTCGTTTTTATTTTTCTTATCATTGTAGTTAGTTGCCCGTGTGCCCTTCAAAAACAAAAGTTTTGCACCGATTTAATTATACGATATACGACCCGATTCAAAAATTGTTTTATCTATTTTTCGCCTTGGTTTTATTGCTAATCTCTCATCAATGCAACTACCATGTACCACAGCAAAGTGTGGAAGGGCACAGCTAGTACTATATATAGAGTTGGAGTCATTTGAAAATAAGTTATCGCAGGTACAACGACTTTATATCAAGTCGCGCTCCTAGTGGCCGCGCACGGTAGATTTCGACCACTAATCCGTCAATGTCAGACGGTTGATAAATCGCTCCATTCTGTGTATTACATGCAATATCATTACTTGTACAGGGTAAAGTTCGTCCATTGTACTTGCAATGGTTTAAGCCACTAGAGATACTATACAAAATTCATCATCTATATTCGCCTTATTCATAATTTGCCTTATGCTTTTGAATGGCTTATTTTATAGCTAGCCGCTTACCTGACACCAATCTTATTATATCCAAATGGGAAAAGAAAATGGTAAGAAAAACATAAGGAGATAAGAAACGGACTTGAGATAGAAGTAGCTAAAGTAAAAAGTAAAAGAGTAAAGTAGAGAGACCTGGTACCAACAACCTACACAATTTAATAAATGTAAAACTAAAGAATCCAATGATGCGAGAGCACATTAGCACGCGACGCTCTCGAATACAAAAGATAATGCAAAAGAACTCGAAGAATGTCACACGTTACAATAGCCCTTGTGATGGCTTGGGAATTACAAGTAAAGACATACATGTATAATATACATTTATAGTATATAATATACAATAAACATTTGTAGCTATTATATAATAATTAATGTTAGTAGTGTAAAATATCTGTTTATCGTGAGACATAAACGTCGCTATGATCATCAACAGCCTTTAATCGTCCACTGCTAGACCTAGGCCTTAAAATATTTTGGCCTCTTAAATAAATAATAATAATAGATGTAGCATACTGTACGCCTCATACCCTTCTAGGGTAAGCAGAGAAGCTAGAACACCATTTGTTTCGATCGTGACATACGCGCTTGTAAGTGCAAAAAGGTCGAACTTTTAAACAATATGTGCTAAAAAGTAAAAAATACGTAATAACGGCTACAGCTTTTCCGTGTGGTGACGGATTAAGAATACAAATTGTCACCACCCCTATTCATCCCGTGAATGTCGTAAGAGCCAACTAAGGGAGCAAACTCAGCAGGACAACAGCACTGCAAAGAGAAGGAAAACTTGAAACAAACCCTGTACCAACCCGTCTGGCCAGCGTGGTATAGTAGGCCAAAACCTCCTTTCTATGTCCAGCAGTGGACTAGTATAGGCTGTTGATGATGTTGATGAACGGCTACAGAAAGCTTTAGGGATACAGACCCTGAAGACCTAGAAGAGATGTTGGCCTGTTATTGTCCAAGTATATACAATGACAGTTAAGTTACGCTGATCAATAGGGATGGAATTCCTGTTGATCAGCGAAATAGTGTACTGTGATAAATCATATGATTTATAAATCTGAGCTGTGACTAATTTACAAAACCACTGAGACTTACTTTAATTATTACTCGCGATATGTCTAAATAAAAAAAAAGTTCTTGACAAAAAGAATTCTGATTGATTTTGATGGCATTTATCTTTGTCTTTGACCAAATCACAATCACAGAAAAAATCGCTGTGGCTATACTCAATGATGATAACTCACAAATGTGATAACTCACATGATTATGATTTAAAAGTAGCAACATTTTTATATCTGCTGCTCATTATCAAATTCTTGATTTCTACGTTTATTCCTATATAAAAGCCTTTTAATTATGCTAAGTGCGAAACCTGCGTCTACTTTCAATCTGGTAGATTGAATGCCCTCCAACAGTAACTTTTACTTGATGAATAAGATACCGTTTCATAAATTAGCAATGTAGAAAGCGGTAGAAACTACCAGCCCACCTCGCTATGGGCATGGTTTGATGATAAAACAAAAGAACAGTTTATATTGCCATGACAGGCGTGGTAAAATAAAAATTGCAAAGATGGAAACTTACTATAATAATTTTAAACACTTATTGTGCTTGCGACTTTGCTCAGGTATTCCTATACTATGTCACTTCTCGATAAAGTGTCTTGTTAATGTTGAAGTTGAGTTAATTAAAACCGAATGATAAATTTATACCTACATATGCTTTTACGTATAGGTTTTTTATTGCAATCACTAATTATATCCAATGTTTTAAGGCAAACATTTGTTAAGAATTAGTAATAATCACCTATTCACCATAAGACTGGATGGATTCAAATGTCTTATTGGCCACAGAGTTGAACACCGTTAAAATTAAAGTGTGTGTAAAGTGATAGACATGGTAAAATAAATCTTTAGCTCAAGGTTACTCGAAAAAATATAAAACTAAAATATCATCAAGATTGTAAATTTTATAATAATTTTATTTTTTTATGTTCCTCTAACATAAAAGCAGACAAGCAGACAATTGGCAAGTTCATGACACAGCCGAAAATTTGGAGTTAAGAAACGAAGTGCCCTACAAAGGTTAATGATTTCATGTAGGTACTAAATATCCAGAAATACTTAGGCCCTAAACTCTTTAACGTTTTAAATCGGTAACCTTGGAAATTGCCGCAGTATTGACCTTGTTTATAGACACTACCCCGCTCCCAAGAGTCGAAGCGTTATGATTTAGCTTACATTGGTCTTTAATCAAATCAAAAAAAAGAATTTTCAAATCTGACTGATAGTTGCAGAGATACCGCGTTAAAACAAACTTAAAAAAAACTCTAGAGGTTTATTATTATAATAAATAATGTATTGTATAAATATACATTAAATATAAATATTAAATTCAGGTCATCATATAGGTACAACTACAAAAAACAATAATATTAATATTCTCTCTAACTTCTACGAGTAAAGATAAATATTTGTAAAGTAAACATCGTTGAATATACTGCTCCGAACATCAGACGGAATTCTCAGAATAATCTAACCGAATGAATATGGAATGAATCCCAAAAATACTAGTACGGCTTCGTGGAACCTGTGGCATGTTAGAGTATACCCGACAACAACTTTATACAATGGATTTGATAGAGAGCAGAAAGCGGAATTTTGCCGTGGTGTCATGTTTAGGCCCATACTTTTCGAAACACTTTTTGCCTCGCACAACCAATCTGTGGAACGGGTTATCGTCTACGGTATTTCCGGACCGATACGACCTTCAAACCTTCAAGAAAAGAGCGTACTCCTTCCTAAAAGGCCGGCAACGCGTTTGTGACTCCTTAGTTGCAAACGTTCATGGGCGGCGATAGACAAAACCGATAAGTAACAATAGAGCAATTTTTGTCTCAAATAATTGCGTCAGCATACCTTTTATTAATCGCAAAAAAAGATAATTAGACACATACAATCGTTGTTGATACGGGTAATCAATAATACAGACGTAGGACGTGATAATTCATTTTTATTATTGGGAAATACCGATGTGCATATAACTGAATACACAAGGCAAAATAGCGAATAACACAAGGCCGTTACAACAGAAACGTGTTACTTACCGCCATTGAATTCTTTCTTTGAAGCTCCAGCGGTCCAGGTGACCTTCTTTTTATGGTATATGGGGTAAACCAGCAGACGGGTCACCTGATGGTAAGTGATCACCGCCGCCCAAGGACACTTGCCACTCAAGACTCACAAATGCGTTGCCGCCTTTTGAGTCCTCCGAGAATTAAGAGGATGGGAGCTTTTGAGCTCCAGTAACCTTACAGACTCAGTAAAAAGCAACAACAGAAATGCGTAACACCGGTTTTCTATGAGGCCATGGTATCAATTCAGTCGAGCCAGCCCATTTCAGCCGAAGAATGGCTCTCTCACGGGTAAAACGAATGGATAGAATCTGCATCTTGCATATCTTATACATGTTTTAATAATTCTCTTTATAAGAAACTTCTTTTAATAAGAAAGAAAGAAGTTAAAGTACAATCATGAAGAAGTAGAGAGCAAGAAAGAAGCCAATATCTGCATGTTCTCCTTCAATATGTCTCAGATTATTCTAAAAGGATTAGGTGGAATGCATCAACTTCCACATCTCCCGATACTAAGTCTACAACTCTCAGAATAGAGGCAGTATCACTGTGGGCCTCTCCGACATATTCCATGGTAAAGGTAAAGTTAAGACCAGACATTTCTTGACGATCGAGGAAAAAAGGTTGTCTGCCGGCGATACTTACTGTATCATGATAAGCACCAACTTCTATACGCCGAAGAAAGTCAGAAATGCTCATGGTGGTACCATGATGATGCACACGGTGGTAATAGACACCTTTGTGCGATACGTGTCATGGTAAAACACGTAAATGTTCATGCATCGATTTTGACTTTATCTTATAAACTGAATTTTTTTCGTATTTAATTTAAATAAATGACACTGTACTATTTTCGGTAATAAATTATGATACTACGTACATATCTTAATGCCGTGTTATATCATTCATGTCGTATCATTTGTTTGATTGCTTTTTACAATCATGACAGCATCATTATGGCTTTTAATATTTTTGTGGCGCGTATACAGACTTTCGTCCTCAATATGACAATCCTTTTTCTCGCTCTCTCCTACTTTTTGTCACTCCAATGCGACATCTGGGGCACGCCAATCAAAACGCTATTTAAGGTAGTAGCTGCGTATAAGGGAAAGTTAATCTGTCTAAGTCCGCGAGGTATTGATCTAGATTCCTAGAATTTTCCGCCACGAAACCACCGGCCAAGGGAATAAAAGTGGTGTGTTTTTAGGCAACATTTATTACAGGATCTACCGTGTTTTACGTTACAACTTGATTTACATTAGTTTATGAAGCTCAGAAGGCTCTGCCAGCAGTTATTTCAGCTGCAATCTTATTTTTATGGTATAGGGAGCAAGGGAGCAGACGGATCCCCTGATGATAAGTGACTCCCGCCGCCCATGAACAAGGTTAAAAGACAAGTGAGTAAAGAATCAGAAGGACGTGGTTGGGAACAGCCGCCGAGACTTCAATCACTCGGTGAAAGCAAAGAAACAACATCTGGTTCCTGTGGGCCCTGGTAACACTACGGTCGAGCTGGCCCATACATGTCGAATTATCGCTACCTCACATTCACGACTTCATTTGAGTTCAATGTACGCTTCAGGCCTATCCAGCTTGGCGAATAATCAATCTGAATTCGGAGAGCTAATTAAATACCTACACGTTTGATGATATTTCAACGTGTAGAAATAGTTAGCGTGAAATTCTCCCATTTGGAATTCCACATAATTCGGTCGGAACATTACTGGTTAATTACATGAAACCGTCGGAAATGTTATTTTGAATTAAGTTTGATTTAATTGCCTCTGTGTGAGCGTTAATAAATTGGAAATGAAAATAGCACAAATGATGATATACCTCTGTTTAAATATAATTATCTATACTGTTGTCATGATAATAATGATAAATTTTGAACTTAATTACATAGTGACGCCATTTTTGTTTGAAGATGGTTTACAAAACTATACTTATAGCTAAGAGATATCAAACAAGAATTTATGCATAGTTCAGAGTCATATGCTTCACATACCTACATTTTTTGATATCTTAGTATAGTCGTTGTATTCTAACTTTCAACGGATTAAGAATACGGAGTGCCTATTCATCCCATTTGTGTCGTAAGAGTCGACTAAAGGAGCAAACTACGCAGCACAACAACACTGTAAAGAGAAGGTAAACTAGAAATAAACTTAATAAATTTGAAAAAAAAAAGCGTGGGGTGCTTTTTACTATTGACAACAAGCACCCAACGCTTTGTTATAAGCACCAATTAACGAGGAAAAATAAGGGATGAACAAAAGTTGGTATGGCAAATTTGGCAGGCAAACAAATAAACTATTGGAAAATTAGCCGTAAATTAGCCGCAAATTAACCGTGAAAACGAAAATCGGTTTGGATTTGCCATGCCAACTTCAAAGAGTTGTATGGAGATTCGTCATTTTAGGAACACAAAATAAGAAATAATCATACGAGCGGACAATCCATTATAAAATTAATAACAGTACGAGTATCTACCTGCGTTAGAGAATTTTGATTATAAAAATCTTTACAAGCATGAAACTGCGAAGTTTCTTTTGTAATGTACTGCCAACCGACTGTTGCTGCAGCTGCACCGAGCAGCAGTTACGTCTGTACCGTACTGCGTATGTAAAAACTTCCATAAACTGTGCCGTCACTGTCGACGGTTCTACAGCGCCGTGTGGCTCTGTATGAATCTCTCTTGGTTTTTATTATATAAAACACTAAATTTATCTATAAAATTAGTAGGTACGTGAGATTTAAAATTTAACAATATTTCACTTACATCATTACTTCAAGTTTAACAGTTAATAACCACACATACAACTAATTTGCCAAGCCAGAGCAAGGTAGATCAGAATTGCTAGTTAAAAGTTAGGGAAAAATTATTTTTCTTTTTTAATTTATGGACAATTATTTTTTACTTTTCAAATGTAATGGTTTGTGTAACATACTGTTAAGCCAAAGGTCGCTCAAGTCAAAGCTAGTTGTGGTCCTAATTAGGACCCTCACGTTTTGTGCGTGGGTGGCGTGTGGTTGCTAAACAATTCTATTATTGCTTTTCACAGATTGAGGTTACCAGGGCCTAACTTATAATCCTCATTCTGTGTGATGGTGGTACCTAAAGGGCGGGAACGCACTTCTGCTTCCGTTGCCATGGTAACAAACGCTGATCTAAACAATTGTTAAAACATGGCACGGGCGGAGGGCGGACTTCAGTGTTACGATAATAAGGCCTCTCTCCTGTGCAAACACCGCGTCTGGCAGATACGGCCGGCAGAGGGTTTTCTTTTAAATTTTAAGCAAACATAAATGTTTACTGTTATTTTCTTATATTAAATAAAACGTTGAAGGGAGTTTTCGGGATAAAGTGGGTGCATGGTTTTCTAAAAGGTTGTTTTAAAGTTATGGCCTATATTATTAAATTACATAAAGGTTAAAAAGCAATAGTATGATATTTAGCTATGTTATAATGGAATTAATTTTCGCTGCAGACTTAGTCATAAATTGCTCAAGCGGGACAACAATATTGCGCTCTCGCTTCCTCTTATGGGCAGTTTATGGCTTTTCGTTTGCACACGAAAATCGTCGATAGATTCTATCGTTATTGACAATGCAACAATTTTGTTAGTACGGAAATGAGAATTTAAAAAAATACTTAGTTAATAAATCGTGTGAAATTAACATTTAAAAATCTACAGTAGATTTATTAATGTCCTCTAGAACCTTTCTTCTATCGATAAAAGCCTTAGCGCCGACATTGTATACCTGTGCTATACTCGTATATATACCAATTTGTAGACATAACTATTTATGACCGAGTCTTTCATAAACACTTTAGTAAAACTATTTACTTACTGTAAATAGTTTTACTAAAGTGTTTATGGTTTTTTAGATTCTCGGAACACAGCCGTTTAAAGACTGTGACTGAAGTGGCATGAAAGAACTTATGTGTAAATATGTAACACGTCGCAAAACTCTTCAAGAGAACGGGCGGTTGTAGATCGGCACAGGCATATTATCATAGATTTTGTATAAGTTTAATTTTTATTAAATTTATTTGCTTACTATTTGACAAAACAGACATTGTTGCTATAGTGCGTATTGATCTATGACTTTAGAGTCTTAAAAGACGATTTCAAACAATTTTAATTTTTTTATGAATTAAAGAGAGGTTGAACAACATTTTAGGAAGGATCTCACCATCACTACATAAGACAAATGACCCTTTGTTTAGGGTCTATAACCCCGAGTAGAACACAAAAGGGTCGGTTTAAAAAACATTACGAATCGTAACCCCAACGAGCAAAGGCGCAATAACAAGGCCAGGTGCACACCGCAGGTGGATAGGATCCCCTTTTTAATTTTCAACAGCACATTTAGAATTTATCGTGCCTAATGATAATAAGTATATTTGTGTTTTATTATTTCTAAATTACTTAGTATTATGACTTCGTCCGCACGGTGGTCGACATCAGGCGTCGTAGAGGATACGGAGCAGCCAAAAATAGCGAAGTTTCATATTAATTTCCAACCCCTTAAGGGGGATTTTAAAAAAAATCCTTTCTTAGTGCACATCTATGTCACCTAAGGAATATTTGTGTAAAAATTCATTCTTATAGACCTAGCGGTTACAGCTGTGCGTTGATAGATGAGTCTATCGGTTTCTTCTTTAATAGATATAGACTTTAAATAACATACAAGGCGATTCCGTTAGTGTCAAATGCGTTGCATTTACAAGTATGATGGGCGTTTCTATACAGTAATACTTAAGGGATTATTAGCCTACAAATTATACAACAAAAACTTCAGCATTTCAATAAATGAAACTTCTTTTCGCTACTCTTGGTCATTCTTCAAATTCAGAACGAATTCTTTTTTTTTGTTTTTGTATATTTTAATTAACGTAACTGTAACAAGAATTATGAATTTTACAAGCTTTTGCTCGCGGCTTTGCCCTCGAAAATGTCTGTTATCGAGGTAAAAAGTAACCTATGTTATTCGGTGATAATGTAGCTTTCCATTGGTGAAATCATTTTTAAAATCAGTTTAGTGGTTTAGGCGTAAAGCGTAATAAGCAAACAAAGTCACTATCAAATTTACAGTATAAGTATGTTTAAAATAAATTATATGGGCGTTATTTTTAGAAAATACACAATTATCATAATTGGTCTTGGAGTTCGTTACTTACTACCTGCCTACAGTACAGTGAAGATAAATCTCGCTCATCTTTACATTACTACCTACAGAAATAAGTACCTACTTAAACTATTTACTCCAGAGTTTTGCTTAAATAAAGTACCTTTTCTGTACCGCTAGAAACGTACCTGCCTTTAATAACGAGAGGTTCAGTAGTTAAGACATAGCCTATAAGAAAAGATTTACTATGCAGTACAAGTAGCTGGTAAGTAAATAAATCCAGAATTGATATCCAATTCTTATATATTTTAGATACATAATAGATTTTTTTTAACATTAGTTGAAGAGCAAGTTTTAAGAATTTGCGGTCTACACACTCTGACCCTTTTATATATTTAAGTTTATATTGATATATGTGTATCCATAGTCGCGGGGAACTTTACAAACATTTGTGAAACGGACACAAAGAACAGCCAGATCAACAATTAGATGATCAAACAAAGTATTGGCCCATGTGGGGATCGAACCTACAACACTCAGCGTAGTAGAAAACGGCGAAGTGACCAACCGCTTAAAGGACTACGTTATCCGTGCATCCTTTTCAATGGCGGCCTTAGCCATTGCGAAGCGACGGGCGAATAGTACATTACAAAGCTCCGGGCGAATAGATCATTGCGAAGCCCTGAGCGGGAGATCATTGCGAGGTCCTTACCTTTACGGAATTAGTTTTAATGATGATAATTTAAAAGAAATAATGCAACGCAACAGATACTGCTGCTTAAACATAAAATCATAAGCTGTCGACGGTTAACGCTGGAAGCCTGTGAAAATGACAGGCGAAATGAGCGAAGCCCCGTACCCTGCCCTGCACTCCACCCCCAAAGGCCGCCCCTGAGTCCTTTGTATCAAGAATCATTGGTATCTGACGAAGGCACAGCTTTTATTGGTGTCTATAAGTACTTAGTACACCAAGGAGGTCTTCTTTCAATGATAATATCAAGCCAACCAAACGACAGATAAATTGCTGAAAGCAATACTCTCCCCACACAGACGTAGGTATATATAAAATAATATGTATGTATAAAAAAATATGTATAAAAAAATCTTTTCTAAATTATCTTTACTTTTTATTTTCATCATTTGGACTCTATAACAATGACAATTAAATGCACTGACTCGTGCAAAAAGATACCGCTGACATAGAAAATAATTTTTTGTACAGAGAAATAAAAAAAAAATACATTCTATTAAATAAAAAAGTATACGAGTCACGCAGCGCCAGAAGTTTCAAAACCGTCCACGATAAATAATAAACGATTGCTAGTTTCATTCAACAACATGCATAGATTTTATTTTAATAATAATCTACCCACTTATTGTAGTCATTCATTTAAATATTATGATTCAAATGTATTATTTCGATGACTCATTTATAATATGGGCATCGATTGTTGATATATACAGAATTCCGATCGATGTAATTTAATACATCAAGAAAAACACAAAGCTACGGTTTAAATTTCGCGAGGGAACAACTCCTACTAGCCTGCAGTAAGACCGACGCCTTAGTAGTACATATTATTTTTTCAACATCATCATCAACAGCCTTTAATAGTCCACTGCTGGACATAGGAGATATTATTTTTTATTTAGTCATTTTTACATTATTAACCGACTCCAAAAGAAGGAGGTACGGTAAGATTTTTTTTATGTTTGTAACGTCAGAACTTTGTTTTTTATAAAAGGATTTGAAAAATCTTTTTTAATCTTGGAGAGTATACTTCCCGTTTGGTCAAATTTTAAGAAAAAAATTAGCTCTAAGGAATTGGTTTAGTCTAGTAAAATTTGATTTGATTTGATTCCATTTGAGTAGATTTAATTTAATATAATTTATTGTTTTATGATTATTTATTTCATGTTAGTTTTTTATAGTGAATGTCGTGAAATTCTGTAATTGACCTAAGAATTTAATTTAATATAAGTTATGAACGTATAACGTAAAAAGCTGTTGAGATTCCAATCAATAAATAAATGAAATAAATAACGTTGATATTAAAATTGTACAATCACATCACATCAACAGCCTTTAATAGTCCACTGCTGGACATAGGCCTCTCCTTAGAAAGAAGGTTTAAACCTTCTTTTTGAATTGTACAAATCCAACTATTATTAACCGATTCGATTTCATTGTTAGATGTAAATGAATATTAATTAAATACAAACACTCAGTGTTTAAGTCTGAATTATTCAACGATACTGCTTCATTAGACGCTTTTGCTGAAAAAGGATATTATCCATTCATACAAATGATATTACATATATCCATACTAATAATTGTGAAAGTGAGTTTGTTTGGTTACACTTTCACGCCTAAACCAATAAACCAATTAAGAAAATTCTTCCACTAATGGAAAGCTACACAAGCCTCTCCTTAGAAAGGAGGTTTTGGCCTACTATACCACGCTGGCGCAATGGGTTGGTCTAGGGTTTGTGTCAAGTTTTCCTTCTCTTTGCAGTGCTGTTATACTGCTTAGTTTGCTCCTTAGTCTGCTTAGGGGGTTATATAGTAACTGCTGATGTAACATCCTGAATACACTGCAGCAGTATACCTTTTTAATGATAACTTCGTAATAATGCAGGAATATTTGGTATAATATCCATACTTTACTGTCCGTGTGGTGACGGATTAAGAATACAGATTGTCACCACCCCTATTCATCCCGTGGGTGTTGTAAGAGTCAACTAAGGGAAAAAACTATGCAGAACAACAACACTGCAGAGAGAAGGAAAACTTGACACAAATCCTATACCAACCCATCTGGCCAGCGTGGTATAGTAGGCCGTAACCTCCTTTCTAAGGAGAGGCTTATGTCCAGCAGTGGACTATTAAAGGCTGTTGATGATGATGATGATCCATACTTATATGAGTGAAAGTGAGTTTGTTTGTTTACACTTTCACGCCTAAACCAATAAACCAATTTAAAAAAATCTTCTACTAATGGAAAGCTCACTGGATCAGCGAGTAACATAGGCTACTTTTTACCGCGATAGCCGACATACGCGAAGGCGGAGCTGTGGGCAAAATCTAGTATGATATACATACATACAGGCACTCGCGTTTCTTTAAGAGATCGCATCAGCAATGAGGTGATCCGACAGAAAACCAAGGTCATCGACATAACCCATCGGATCAGTCAGCTGAAGTGGCAGTGGGCTGGCCATATTAGACGCAGAACTGACAATCATTGGGGTAAAGGAGTTCTTGAGTGGAGAACGCGTCTCGGCAAACGCAGTGTATGATGCCCACAGACGAGGTGGAGTGACTATTTGCGTAAAATGACTGTCAGGAGCTGGATGCGAGAATCCGTAAATAGATCTAAGTGGCTTGCAATACGAGAGGCCTATATCTAGCAGTGGACTGCGGTAGGTTGATGATGATGATGATGACATGCACTCACGCCTTTATTCTTAACATTTTGCTAATACAATAATGTTAAGTCCACTTACTGTAATAATGGAGTAACCCTATTGCCTAAATTATAAATAAAATGAACTATACGAGTATATTTATAATCCGTTTGGTGACGGATTAAGAATACAGAGTGTCATCACCCCTATTCATCCCGTGGGTGTCGTAAGAGGCCTAAGGGAGCACACTACGTAGGATAATCAGCACTGCAAAGAGAATGAAAACTTAAAACAAAATCGATGCCAACCCGTCTGGCCAGCGTGGTAAAGTTGGCCAAAACCTCGTTTCTAAGGAGAGGCCTTTGTCGAGCAGTGAACAATTAAAGGCTTTTGATGTGATGTATTTGAAACCAAAATCGTTCCTTCATGTTGTCAAAAAGATGTTACAGTCCCGATAACCGCTTATCGCTCTTTCCTAATTCGCGATCAGCGAAACCTATACCTTACTAATTACGCACAATTTTTCACTAATGTGCAAGTAATTAAAAACGCAATTAGTTTTAAAGCTAAGCATTTTTTTCTGTATAAATTTATTTTTTATGTGATACACATTTCTTTGAATAAGCGTGGACACAAAACTGTTTACATACGTTGAAATGATGGCGGGATATTGTTACGTTTACCGTTAAATATTTATAAAGGTATTCACTAAATGAAAACATGATTTCATAATAGCATCTATGAATGTAAAGAGCAGTCATTTTATTCTGACGCATTTGAAACACTCAGGCATTTATTTCTCCTGAATCACATCTACCACTGGACACAAGCCTCTCCTTAGAAAGGTTTTGGCCTACTATACCACGCTGGCGCAATGGGTTGGTCTAGGGTTTGTGTCAAGTTTTCCTTCTCTTTGCAGTGTTGTTATCCTGCTTAGTTTGCTCCTTAGTCTGCTTAGAGGGTTATATAGTAACTGCTGATGAAACATCCTGAATACAATGCAGCAGTGCCTATACCTTTTTAATGATAACTTCGTAATAATGCAGAAATATTTGGTATAATATCCATAGTTCTATGAGTGAAAGTGAGTTTGTTTGTTTGTTATGCTTTTACGCCTAAACCACTAAACTGATTTTAATAATTCTTTCACCAATGGAAAGCTACATTATCGGCGAGTAACATTGGCTACCTTTCAACGCGATAACCGACACACACGCGGGCGGAGCCGCGGTAAAAGCGAATACATACCATATTTTTCGTCAGTTAGTAGGTAAACAACAAAATATAGTTTGAATAAATATAAAATAGCAGAAATATATATATTATTTAGGGAATTTTGGTCTAGAGTTCGTGAGCGAGTGAGTATCACATGAGGCCTTATGAGACGGCTTAATTTTCTTAATTAATATTATTATTAAGGGTGCTGTTACACGGTGCAACTAGCTGGAGCGGGCAAAGACGAGGGTTATTTGAGTCAGTACCATGCACAAGTTACTTGGTAGGTTTCAGATTTGACACAATTCAGTACTGTACCTGCGCAAGATACCCGCGCGCGTACTGAATTGTGTCTGAACTGTGCTTCCACTGTGCGCGCGAGTGGCCCGCGCGCACAGTGGAAGCGTGCGGGTTACCTGCGCATGTAAACTGCACGAGTTGGTAGACCCGCAGTCTTTTCTTTTAGAAGCAAATAACCTGCGCATGTGCCTCAACATGAGCAAGCAACTTGCATCGTGTAGAAGCACCCTAACTAATTGCTAGTAGTAGATATTCCTGTCCTAGTCGCCGCTCGGACAACGTGACGGGTAGCCTCGAGCGCATGCGTCTTTAACCTAATGCAATCCCAGTCCTGTTTCTCGTCTTATAACAGCTGTACCCTCTACCTTGGTTAAGAGATTTATGTTCTTCTTTTATCTCATCTAAAAGCAAATAAATTCTCAAGGGTGGTTCTCAATTTGGTTAGCATCATGCAGGCCTACTATAAAAGAAAGCTCATGGGTTCCTACTGTGCTGAGTGTTGTGGGTGCAGTCCCCACATAGGACACCGTGTGATTCACAAATTATTGTACTGAATCTGGGTGTTCTATGTCTTTTATAAGTATATTTAGACCCTACTTGTACAATCAAAGTAATTGTTTATTACGTAGCAATTGTTTACAGAATATCCTTATTCACAGTTTTATTCTAAAATCTGAAATAGGTATAATAATTTAGTACGTATTAATTTAACTATGAAAGAAGGATTAATAAAACATCATTTAAAAAAAATCCTAATAGAAAATGTAATATTTCCAGAACTGAAATCCACCTTTCCCTATCACTGTCTCCGAAACATTTAAATCCATCCTAAGGTTGCCTGGAAGAAATTGCACCTAACAATAAGACCACCCTTTATACATTATATGACAATTGTATATATGACAACTCTTGTAAAAATGGTGCACAAATAAAAAGCTTTCTTTGTATCCATCTGTTGTCGGTGTCTTCAAGAAAATGTTTCAACTTGTCTCATGATTAATGCTTGGCTATCACTAATATCTATTTATATTTTATTGTTCTAAATCAATACTTTATTACATCTTTCCCCAAACTTTATTGTCGGGAATATAACTTAATTAAATATGTTATATTGGTCATAAAACAATTTAGTATTGATGACCTATAGGAAATTTTTAGTTTTAGTTTATTGTTATAGTAGGCCAAAACCTCCTTTCTAAGGAAAGGCCTATATCCAGCAGTGGACTATTAAAGGCTGTTGATGTGGTGATGTGATAACAATTTTTTTAAACCCCACAGATACCATTTCGTATTATAGTTTAGCATTCTATAGGGATGTATTTATTTATATAATTTTAATGTGCACTTTTGCACATTGGCAGACTCAATGCCCACGGCATTCTCTTCCAGTCAATTTGTAAATGGTGTATTCATCTTGTAAGATAGACGCACAGAGGTCATGCAAGGATACAACCAAGGTTTAGGGTTTGCTGTTAAGTTATGGACTTACAAATATTTCTTAAATTTGAGCAAATTAAGTAGGTATTCATTTTCATGATTTTTTATTGTCTGAATGACAACAGTATTAACAAAACAACAATTCAGTAATTAAAAATTAACCTTTCAGATAATTTTTTGAGCTAATTAAGTGTATTGTACATAATAATTATTTATTCAATATTATTTTAATTTAAGACATTAACATAACATGGTCAAATTTTGAACTGAAAGCTCAGCTTCATTGATGACTTCTCTATTCTAAAGACAGAGAAAGGAGTTCAAAAGGGTGCTTTTAGATGAACCTAGTGTCACATTGGTAGTTGTATAAGCTATTATCATCATTCCATGTACACACATAATGTTAAAATAAAGTTAAGATTGTTTCAACATTAAAATTAATAACTTTTAAGTATTAAGTTTTTAGTATGATTTATAAATCATAATAGTATTAGGTCAAATTCAAAGGTGTACATTTGTTTACTGTCATAATTAATATATCTTCTTAGGATCATAATTCTATAATACCATAGTATTTATGCTGTAGAAAATCTAAACTACACGATGATGAATAGTTTTGTATCGAATTATGGTTATTATAATGCAGTAAACACGCCAACCGGTATTTAATCTATTTTTTCCAGAAAGTACATTATTTACACAGCAGATAACAAAATTCGATAGTGTAATCATAGGTTCGTATTAATATAGACGGCGTGCACCGCGGATACCTCGTTAAAACATCTGTTACCTTATATTTGTTAGCAACAAATATGTATGTTTTTTTATTGAAATATTTTTAATTATCTTTACAATTTGCTAAGTTTTAAAGAGAAAAGATACGGTCCAGGCGTGTAGAGGTGTCAGCTGTGACCAGCCCGAGCACCGGCAAGTCGCCGGCTGAATGAACAGCCACGCCACAGAGCCCTATTTAGGCAAATAGGTTACAGCTCTGACGAAATTTTTTCAACCCACTCGTACGTTATGAATTACAACTATATTAAAGTAAAAAAAAATATACACTTACTTTATAACACAGATATCATCCAACAATAAGCGTCATAGCGATCCAAAAACTTGTGTCACTGTATAAATAATCACAATTCAACAAGGAACATTTTGTACCATCCAACATAAGATTACACAAAGTAGTATAAAAACATTAATAACTCATAATATATTGCACAAAAACATTCTCCAGGCACATACACAAAACAATTATAATATTTACAACGTTATTATCACAACTATAAACGAAATATCACAAACGGATATCACTTTACTACATGTCCTTGCGTTCACATAAATTGGCAGCCATCTTGCGTTCGTATGAGCAGGGAGAAAAGTTGCAAGACGTAAAAAAATATTACCCTTTACCCCTACTGTAATTTAAAAACATTTAAGTTATGCAAAAGTTTAACATACAAAACGTATTAAACATCGTTGGAAAGATACTATTATATTATATAATGCCCTTTGTAAATATTAAATAGCAGAATTTGTGGTCAAATCGAAATATTCTTACACTAAACTGAATGACTGTAATTTCACAACTCACACCTACTTCAAGCTGTGTACTGTGTACTGAATATACTGCAGGTTTCCTTAAAACTGTAAATCTAAAACTTGGCCCTAGGTTAAAAGCTAAAGAAAATCCTTTGATGAAAAGTATAAAAAGCATTGTTACAAAAACCTTGCTGTCCTCAGTACTTATTTTAATCATCATCATGTCATCAAAAGCCTTTGGCCAGAGGCCTATGTCGAGCCGTGCGTAGTCCGCGGATCGACATAGGCCTCTCCTTAGAAAGGAAGTTATTTGAGGTTATTTTTATACCACTAATTATTTATGTGATATCACAAAGTTCTTCAAGAAATAGAATTACTTATTTCGTGCTTATTCTGCCCTCGTGTGGTCTTCTTAATGTTCCCTTTGCCGGAAATATACCACTCTTAATATTCTTCGCCAATAAATAGGGCACATCACATTACGTGGTAACATTAAAATATGCATAGACATTTATATTTGAAGTTTTTTATGTCTATGAAATGATGTTATACAGCCAAAGAAATTATAATTTTGAAGGTACAAATTGTGATAATGTATTTAAATAAGGCAGATAGGTAACTACTTTAACATTTAAATATTTATTCTGTACTTTGAAATAAAATTGTAAATGAATCTCAACTGTAACGGCTCATCTTTTAACATTTATGGTAAACACTAAAGACATGGAGGGTGGAGGTAAGGAGGGAGAGAACTGTCTCTGTGTATGAAAAATGTCCGTCAAATGCGTTATATTGGGGGCGCTACAGTTCTTGGAGTTGGATAAAGAAATGAACATTAAAAGAAAAACATTTTCAATGGCTTAAATAACAATAGGTCACTGTGCACTAGACTACAAAAATAGTGAATGAGTTTTACAGACAAGAAATAAACGTTTAATTATCTTCAGACAATAAAATTATAGAAAAATAACAGACAATATTTTAATTTTTGACTCGGCAAACTTCACTTCGTCTTCAGCTGATTATGTCATTCCTGTTGTAGCCAACGAGCGCTATTCGGGCCGGTTTTCTATCTATCTATCTATATATCTATTTTTTACTGTTTATAGTTGGACATTTTTCCAATTTTCGCGCCACATATAACATAGGCAAATTGAACCAACTACAACCACTCTGTGCCTGAAATAGGAGGATCCGGGAACAGCTGTTATTAAGACATCATCCTAAACTTCGAAAGAAGTCGGCTGGAGCTATATCTGGTGAATATGGTGGTTGTTCGATGGTATTTTTTGAGTCACATCAACAGCCTTTAATAGTCCACTGCTGGACATAGGCCTCTCCTTAGAAATAAGGTTTTGGCCTACTATACCACGCTGGCCAGACGGGTTGGTATAGGGTTTGTGTCAAGTTTTGAGTGTTTGGTCAAAAATTATATCACAATGATGGCCTTGTGCGGAGGCGCATTATCGTGGTGCAAACCCAAGAATTTTCTTTCCACAAATCTGGCCTTTTTCGTGGAATTTGCTCTCTTAAATGCCGCTTAAGGCTCAAATAAAATTCTTTATTTACCGTTTGACCTTCCGGCAAGAATTCCGAGTGCACAACACCGCGATAGTCAAAGAAAACAGTCAACATTACTTTGACTTTTGATCGAC
This sequence comes from Arctia plantaginis, assembly GCA_902825455.1. Classification (NCBI taxonomy): domain Eukaryota; kingdom Metazoa; phylum Arthropoda; class Insecta; order Lepidoptera; family Erebidae; genus Arctia; species Arctia plantaginis. The sequence goes on along the minus strand of CADEBD010000322.1, from coordinate 2,112,858 downwards.
TTTGGCGTGGTTTTTTCGGTTTCGGTTCAGCTGGAAAGCGCCACCGCGAAGCATGTCAAACTCGTAAACCCACGTCTCGTCACCAGTTGTAGCCGCTTTTCTTCTCAGGCGGACTACTCACCGGCTGACCCAGTGGAGAGATTCAAGAGATTACCTCAGGGCGCCTTGTATGAGAATAGAAGTGTGTGCGTGTGGGAAACCTATGGGACTCTTTAGAGGAAAACAACTTACACCTCAGTCATACATACATGTATATTTCAAAAAAAAACTTGATTACATTTACAATAAGAAATTAAATAAATTAATCAGTGTGGGTACAAGAAAAAAAAAGAAAACCGCAGCGGAGCGCGTTAGAGCCAAGCTGATGGTGCTCGGAGCCTTCTCGTCTTCACTCTGGGAGGTCCCTTCACCTTCCGCCTGAGTCGGCTATTTATATTAGATATTGATGAAAGTTAAACAAATTGCATTTATAAGTTTTTAAGTGAGTACGTAACCCTTGGGTACGGCTGTCCGCTTGCGTCGTGAGCCGCGCAATCACCAGCTTTGCCAGAGGGTACCGAGAAACTTGATTCTGAACCAGAAGGCCACAAACGAGCAAGCACGCCGTCTGAGACTGACCGTCTTGACCCCGAAATCTGGGACCCTACGAATGGATTGGCACTCATATAATTAATCAGGTTCCAGAAACAAATAGGTAAAAAAAGGAATTAAAACCTTACTCACCACTCTCGTGGGTAGATTTGAACAGATAATATATTACGAAAATTAAATCACACAACAATCAAAACACTATTTAAGATTGGAAGACACGAGATAGCAGAGTGTCTCCCGTGGCTGAAAGCCGGACTTATATATCCTCGGTTCAGGAAGCTTCCAGACTTTATCCCTACTCAACATTTTACTTTGACATTTAAATTGTGAAAGAAAGCAACGCTTACAAAATCAAAAGTAACTCCTTCCTACCATAGCAGAACACTCTCAATACCTATACAATTTGTCATGACAGATTAACAAAACAGATTAAAAAAGTAAGTCTTTTTATTAATCTATCATGTCTCAAACAAACGCCATCTAGTGGACCGAAAATGAACGAAGAAGATCAATACTGTAGTTATAAACTACTTTAGATAAATCAACAACAATGCGATGCGGCCAACAGGTGTCGCTTTTATCAAGACCGTACGCATTACAAATATACAAAAAAATAACTGTTACACAGTAACAATGCGTGTCATGAATGTTGGGTTGGAATTGACTCGCATGTCCTCAGCGACTCTCATGCGATTGAGTTTTTGCAGAAAATTATGGTCTTTTGGGACTAGCCGAGCGGTAATATGTTCCATACCCAAATGATTAGTTAAAATGGTACGGATCGACTCGTGAGATACAGAAAGTTCGGCGGCTTTATCTCTCAAAGTTGAATGAGGATTTTCAGACATTATTTCCTTCACTTTTGCGATGTTAACTTCAGTTGCAGACGTTGATGGCCTACCAGAGCGAGGCAAATCTTCCATCACATCTCGACCGCTTTTGAACGCTTTTTACCACTCATAAGCACGTGTTTTTGATAAAGTCGATTTACCGTAAGCCTTCTGTAACATTTTCAGTGACTCCTAACACGAAATTCCATTGGCGATGCTAAATTTAAGACAAACTCTTTGTTCTATGTTTTTGTACATTATGAAATACACTAGATATAATATAACTATAAACAGTACTGTATTTAATATCAATAACAAATGCAACTCAAACTCCGCGCCAAAATGGAAAACAGTTGTGCCAATCTAACAACAACAAAAAAAAAAATTGAATTCGGAACCATAAACAAATCATCCATTCCCGATACTTTTTTGACTGAATGTAAGGCGGCTAGTAGCAGACTATTTAGAGGAGCATACCGTCATGTACGAGGACGAAGGGTCTCTTATTGGAACCTTCCTGTGAAATATAGGGAACGACTGAGACTTTCGAGGAGACTTCTCCCCGGGTCTGGGCGTAATTTGTTACGCCGATGACACATTGGTTACAGTTCGGAAGGCGAACTGTAACCAAAAGGCCTGGCGACCAGGGGTATCTCTCTGGTAATCGCATTTTTTTAAGACTCCTTCTATTAGCTATATCCTGTGTCACGGGAAATGTTACAAACATATATAAAACGAACACAAAAAACACCCAGACTCAGAAAAACAATTTGTGAATCACACACAGTGTTGTCTCATGTGGGGATCGAACCCACAACACTCAGTGCATATCATTGAGGCACTGGATTATGGATGGCCCTGTATAAAGCGGAGGCCATCTTCTTTCAAGGGCCCCATCGTGGTCAACCCCCTGCCCCTCGCGCTTCTATCGTGATCAACTCGGTCCTCATACCAGTTCAAGCCCAGATACTTTGTCTGGGCTGAACGGGAAGTGGCTCCTAAACGAGTACTTCCGACAGCTTGCCCCAAAGCTGGTCGGAGCTATGTCTGCCTTTCAGCGACTTTTGCCCAATTTGAGTGGACCCAGCGTTACGACAAGAAAAGGGGTTTGGTCCGGTCAATGGAACTGTACGGTGCATCGGTGTCGACGGTGGCTCTGACCGCTCCGGGTTAGGCGACGCTCTCAGAGAAGCGGAAGAGATATGCACGTGGCTTTGGGCTCGGCGAACTACGATTGCTTGTTGGTAGTCCCGGCTGGAGGCTCTTCAAATTGTTATCGTCGAGTGGGTAGGGCGTCAGGACCAGGGACCCTTTCCCTCCGACTGATGCAGGTCCTTTCCGGGGACGATTGCTTATAGAAAATACCTGCACTCGGTCACTACGACCCATAGCCCGTAGCGACAAATGATTCATCGCTGACCAGCCCTTGTGTGACTAAATGTCAAAAAATACCTTTTAAAAAGTAACAGTATACAGTTATACAATTTGCTTAGTAGAACGTCAAAATTAACGTGCGCTGCGGGCTATAACCCGGCAATCTCTTGCGCGACCGTCCCGCGGGGTGACAGACTGTGGCGGGGGCGGGGGGATTGAAATTGAAAAACGCTGCCTTAGTGGGTTCGATTCCCGGGCTGGGCAAAATTTTAAAGGGGTTTTCTGAGATAAAGAAAAAAAATAAAATAAAAAAAAAGCCTAAGTTACTGCTTATATAGGCAACTATATGACCGTGTGAGCATGAAAAAATTATGTCATTATATAATTTTGTCATTACAAACAGACACTTCAATTTTATTTATTTGTATAGAAAATATTATTTTCGGAACTTGTGTCGTGTGTGAATTGCACACACACACACTTTTTTTAATTATCTTACAAATATGCACAACGCAAACATTTATTTATTTATTTAAGGATCTCCAACAAAGGATGTACACAAAATATCAAAAATACTTTTCATAAGGGTATTTGTTATGTGTACTCTTTCAATTACAGGAGACCACAGCATGCGTATTTTCAACTAAGTAAATACGCAACTTAAAGATTATGGCAGTCGATAAGTTTTTGTCCATACGATGGTCTAGCATGGGGCTGATAATTATTTTATTTACAATTTTTAAATTTAAAAATAGACCACGTGACAACGTGTTGTTGCCACATATCTTATGAGAAAATGTTGAAATTCAGCTTGCCAGTACTGCCTTATTCAGAATTATAATATTACTAGCTGACCCGCGCAACTTCGTCTGCGTCTCTCAATAGTAATAAATTTTCTCCGTTTTTGAAACATTCTTCATTGATGCTCCGCTCCTATTGGTCTTAGCGTGATGATATATAGCCTATAGCCTTCCTCGATAAATGGGCTATCTAAAACTGAAATAATTTTTCAAATCGGACCAGTAGTTCCTGAGATTAGCGCGTTCAAACCAACAAACAAACAAACTCTTCAGCTTTATCATATTAGTACAGATAAGGAAACATCCGTAACAACGGATTTATTTATTACTATGTAAGCGGCCTTAATTTCAAAAACATACCCTGCCCGTCTGCCTTATGATAATGTAAAAAAAGGTGAGTTTACATTAAAATATACGAGACTGGTATGTATAGTATATATAAGTAAATAAGTTGGTAGAAAGCTCACAACGCAAGTACCCGACTATGTATTTTGATATTTATGTATTTACTACTACTGCAAACTAAGCAGGACAACAACACTGCAAAGAGAAGGAAAACTTGACACAAACCCTATACCAAACCGTCTGGCCAGCGTTGTATAGTAGACAAAAACCTCCTTTTTAAGAAGAAGCCTATGTCGTGCAGTGGACTACTTACTAAAGGCTGTTGATGATGATGATTGTTCCAGTACCATTTTCACCACCTTATTTATCATACACCCACGGCTTTTAACCCCCAAGGGGATACGCAGACGTTTTAATCCCGTTAACCTAACTTCAAGCCACCTTAGTTAGCCGTTAATTTGGTGAATATTTTTATAACTACCTACTTAAAAAATGCAATACATTTCAATTTTAACTTTACAATTGGCAGTACATAAACACATACAGCACATAAACATACACATGTTTATGTGCTGTATGTGTATGCTTGGAACCTCTATTTATAGATGTAGTAATAAATATAGTATTTTATTTATAGTATATAGTGTATATATATATAAGTTAGATTTATCTTAAATGAGTAAATTTAATATAAATAAAGTTAAATTCTCTGTTTTCTCTTGCTCCTACCGCATCATCCGAAGGTCGACTGGCAGAGAATGCCCTGAACATTAAGTCCGACTGTGTACAACTTGTGCATTACGTTATATAAATAAATATATACATATTACTATGACTATTATCATAATAACTTCACACATCTAATAAACGGTAGTCTGATCCTAAACTAGGCAGAGCCAGTAAGAGCCAAGAGAGTAAGTAGATAGCTGATGCATAATCTATATAAATTAAATATTACCTTAGTTTTACACTAGTATTACGGATTAACGTAACTACTGTTTAAAATATATTTTAAATAAAAATGTCCTACACTGTAACATATTATATTGGTCAAATAAATAAATATTATTATTATATGGTTAAGCAATATACTGGACCTGTGGTCTTTTGCTACAGTTTGCATACAATTCCAAAAGAATCAAAGTACGAGAGTCATCCAAACTACTTAAAAAATATTAAGAAAATTGACTAACAAAATAGGATTGGAAATCTTAACTGTTTTTTTCAGATCTATTCATTTACAGGGCAACTCTCCTAACAAACGATAGTACAAAATGATACATTTGAAACTACCTACATCCGAAACAATCAACCCAGCTGAAAAAAACATAATTTTAGGACGTTTTATTCACGTTACGTACATATTTCATCAATGCAACCACAATATGTCACAGCGAAGCGTGGCTTAGTACAGCCAGTATCTTATTTAAAATTAAATTTAATATTATTAACCCCATATCTTGGATTTAAAATTTGTCATAGTGTATATTATTCTACTAGTCAAGCTCTTTCATTTGATACCCATATTGAGGGACTTGTGAAAAAATACGTCCGGCCATCTTGGACCGATTTTCATCAAACATAGCTAAACACACTCCCGACTAATTCAACTTTCAAGCAGAAAAACGAAATCAAAATCGGTTCATCCCTTCGGGAGCTACGATGCCAGAGACATACACACAGACACACACACACAGACACGTCAAACTTATAACGCTTTTGCTTCGGGGGTTAAAAACAGTTAACTTATGTATATCGAACAAAAACTTTAACATGAGGTGTTTACCGGTATCTGCTACGCTTTTTTTATTTGTATTTTTGTAGTATGTGTTTTGTATTTCTGAAAGTGTAAACAGACGTTGGTGAACTTGATAAATAAACAATTAATTCTAATCAATATAATCTTTGTAACGTGTCAAGTATTTACTTATTGACTAAAACGGCTCAAATAATTCAAAACGATTCTTTCATAAATACCTACTTTTGTTGGTTATGTTCGTTTATATGCCTACCTCGGGTTTTTAGTTGGACATGTAGTAATAATTATGTCACGTTGTGCTAAGCATGCATATGTATTACCTAGTTTCAAAAGTACCTACATTAGAACGTCGATTATCCAAACAAATTGTGGAACATGAGTGTTCTGAGAATCGATTTTTTGATTCAGTCATACTTTATGTACAGGTGAATGAAAACCATATTTATGTACATACTAGCATTGCAACTTCGTCTGCATGTGTCTTAAGATTTTCTCCGTTTTTGTATCATTTTGTATTGATGCTCGGTTCCTATTGGTCGCAGCGTGATGTTTTACAGCTTATAGCCTTCCTCGACTAATGGGATATCAATCATTTTTCAATTCGTGCCCAAAAACCTCTTCAGCTTTTAAATAGATTTCTATTTATTTCTATTTATTCTTTATTGTACACACTGAACACATACATATATATAAGTAACAAGGAATTGTCATGTACAAATGCGAGCTTAACCCAAAACTGAGTTTTCTTCCAGCAAACCTTGAGCGAATAGAGGACAACAGAGAAACGTAAGGGCACAGTCATTCGTACGTAGGAATCAACACATAAAAGCATAAAAATTAAACAAATACCGACATAAATTAGGATAGCAAAATATATTATACGTTTACAAACATATATATACATATATGTATATATATATATATATATATATACACATACATACATACCAAGGGTCTGATTATTGAAGGGACACATAATAATCCCTGGTTCTCCTCCTGAACACGCTAAGAGAAGGGCTATTGCGTATTGCACGCCTTAAGGCATTCCATAGTCGAACAGCGGCAACGCTAAAAGATGTATGTTTTTAATAACAAACAAATCTTTCGTCTGCACTGTTAACGTTTTCGAGGGTATAATTTCCTTCCTTCAATTTGTTGCTCAGTAACAGCTGCTGATGGATACGCAGAAAGTTTTTCTCTTGGTAAATAGAGATGCACAAATGCTACGCCGTGACTTGTTACATAAAATACTGATTAGCGGTCGATCGGATAAACGACGCTTCTATGTACTTATCTATGGTAGACATACGTTTACTCATTTAAAATCTTGTATACTTTAAATGTCGTGTACTATTCACCATCAGTATGGCAACGGCTTAAAAAACATGATTGTAGTCATGGTTTTGGAGGTACCATTTTCCTATTATCCCTTTTAGAGATCGTTCACGAGTCAAGGATGTGTAACTGATCTGCAGTCGAAGTGATAACACAGAACTGTAGGTATCTAGCTTGTAAAACGAGATAGCAATTCAAAAACTTCTCTTTTATTTTCTGCACTGATTTAAGGTTTTGAAGTGAAAACTTCTTTAGCGGCGTTGTACACATAAATATTGTATTCTACCACATAAATGATAGTACTTATATACTGATAATTAAAGCAAAATTTTTCACTAACCATTCCAAATATCAAAAATGCACAACGTTAATATTCAAGTTTTCACTTCTGCCAGCACTCCCGGAGTGCAACCCGTCGTTTTTTTTGTCATTCAGAAGGACAATATTATTGTAAGAAAAATTTATCAGATTCAAATGACTTCAAAATACCGATTCTACTTTCGGTCACAATACTTTAATACTTCACTACGAGATTCCCTTTTATGAAAGTTGTGAGGTTTAGAGTAGAAGGCCATAATTTACTACGAAAATACCTTTTATGATAGTTGTGAGATCGAAAGTTGATCGGATCTGAATTGAGACGGAACTATTATTACGAGAATTGGCCTTCAATTCGAACTGAACTTTGAACGATTTTGATTCTGAAAATTGACCTTCCGTCGCGTTTTGTGTTACATTAAACCGGCCATGAATGAAACAACAGTTTGGCAGTATTAGTATTTTTACTTGAATATCTTTACCGTTAGGATAACTTACAGACCATAGGTCTTACATTACAACTTACAATCGAACTTAATATTAAAAAAAAACATAAGTTTCCAAAACAATGTAAGGCAAGTTTTATATTTAAAAGAAATATGAAAATGCACATTTTTTAAGAAATTTTACAAAATACATTATCACATAATATTGACGCTAGGGCCTTCTAAAACGAAGGTTTTTTTTAGAGGGTACTTTATTTTTTTTCTTTATAACAACTTAGATTTAGCCAATAAACATATCTGATAATTAAAATCTAAGAAGTAAGTACCGGTAAATACGTTCGGAACGCGATGTTCCGCTGAAATGCATTAGTCGAAGTCAATCGGTGACTAGACGATCACACAACACACTCAACCCTCCGCACGCCGGCCGACGGTGGCCCGACGTGTCGAAGCACATCACACCTGTTCATATCATCAGGGCGGAATCATTTCATCAGAAAATCATCGTCATTTAGTTTCCGAGTCGCGAGGGTAGCGGCATTCATTTGACGAGGCCGGGGCTCCGTTGGTACTCCACGGGCAGGAATATTAGCATCAGTTTTTCGATTTCGCCGCGACATAGAGGACAACGGGTACATCTGGAGAAGTGGAAAGAAGATTTTTTTTTATTTCTGTATAAAGGAATATAACAAAAAAGGAATTTTACTGTGTTGAGTATTTTTAGTTATGAATATTATTATGCAATGCTGTGCGATTTTAATTGTCAACAAATATTATAATTTACAAACTTTCTGCGGTCAAGCGTTCAGTTCAGATCGATATAACCTAGATAGCGAAACAAAGAGGGTCGTTTAGTGCAGTACCTGTGCGCGCAGTCCCCGCAGCACACGACGTGGCGGCAGGGCAGGAACAGCGTGTCGATGGCGGCGTCCATGCACGCGCGGCACGCCAGCGACTCGCCCGCGCCGCACCCGCTCGACGACGAGCGTGATCGAGACCCCTGGAAAGACAAACAGCCGTTTTAATGACTGGCTCGTTGGTCTACTGGTTGGTGACCCTAGCTGCTACGCCAGAGGTCGTGGGTTGAATTCCCACATGGTATGTATTTAGAAATATATAAGTATGCTTACTGTCTGGTTACCATAGTACAAACTCTGCCTAGTTTGGGATCAGACGGCCGTGTATAAAAAGTCAGAAAATATTATTATTATAATGATAAAGTCAAGTGTATAAACTTCAATAACACTAAAGGTTAGGTTTTTAGTATAAACTAAGAAATGTAAAAACGTTCCTTAACGCGTTAAGGACAGTACCCAACCTACGAGTGGCGCTCGGTGTATTCGTGGGTCACTGCTGTTGTTCCTGGTGTACAAGAGTTACAGTGGTGGGCGTGTGGGAGGAATTAGTCCTGTTAGCAAGTACACATACTACACTAGATTTTTTAACCTATCAAAATAATGATGGTAGCTAGTGACCAACTAGTGACGGTTAGGTTATAACAAAATGCAATACACAGGTTATATTCGTGTTAATTAGAACTTTTAGTGTTTGTTCAAAAAGTTGAATAACACAATACAGATAATAAGTTAACGCTGTGTAAATATTTATTGAGTCTAATTATAAATATTGATCATTGTCGTCATGTGGGTTTGTACGTGATAGGAAGAATCGGCGTGCTGACTTAATTAGCTACGATTAGATTATGGATTGAACAAATTTGTCGAATTATTACTTGTTTGGTTTAGATTAAAATAAAATGAGCTTTTTTTTAAAGAAATTTAATAATTTAACGATATTGTAAAATTAAAATTGAAATGTATTGCATTTTTAAGTATGTAGTTATAAAAATATTCACCAAATTAACGGCTAACTAAGGTGGCTTGAAGTTAGGTTAACGGGATTATAACGTCTGCGTATCCCCTTGGGGGTTAAAAGCCGTGGGTGTATGATAAATAAGGTGGTGAAAATTGTACTGGAACAATCATCATCATCAACAGTCTTTAGTAGTCCACTGCACGACATAGGCTTCTTCTTAGAAAGGAGGTTTTGGCCTACTATACCACGCTGGCCAGACGGATTGGTATAGGGTTTGTTTCAAGTTTTCCTTCTTTTTGCAGTGCTGTTGTCTTGCTTAGTTTGTTCCCTTAGTCAACTCTTACGACATCCACGGGATCAATAAGGGTGGTGACACTCCATATTCCTAATCCGCCACCACACGGATGATGTAATTCCTTTTTTTTTGTTTTCTTTTATCTTTTTTTATAGTTGCAATGTAGAACTAGAACATAACGGTGTTCAGATGTGGTGTGCGCGTGCTCACCTTGTGTTCAGTCCCGTCGCGGTCGGCGCGGCGCTGTCGGTCGGCGGCGTGGCGGGCGCGGCGCGCGCGGTCGTGCACCTCGCGGCACGTGCGTCGGATGTCGAACACGTAGCGTCGCCCCAGCGTCGTCGAGTCGTTGAAGATGGACGCTATCGTTCCCTGCGGAAGATGATAGACATCCTTTAGACCGACTTCTTACTACCGGCTGCACCTCAGAGCCTCGATTCGTTATAGTAATTTGAAAATATGTAAAAGTTATTTGAGGAAATGATTTATTTATTTTCCCAAATATGGCAATCTTTGGTACCACCACTGATGAGCCACTGCCGTTCCATCGCCACTGTAAAGACACTGAATTAGTGTAGAGTACCGATATTTATACCGACGCCAATGGCACCTCAATAGCGTGTCAGTGGTATGACAGTGGCTTGGCGTGAACATTAAGTAGCAGAATTGAGGCCCAGGAGGTCCAAGTGAGTTCTCTCCCCAGAATCATTATAGTTAACTATTACTATTGAAAATCCCTTAAAGCAAAAACTATGAGTAAGAAAGGGACAGCTAATACATCGTTCACTTTAAATTATCCCGCCACTGCTCAATGCATTCTTCTTTTTAAAGATTGCATTGCTAAATTTTCACAAAACGCATTATCCTGAATTGAAGAATAGACGTTTGGGCCTCTAGCCTCTCTCCGACGGTTAAGTTATTACTTAAGAATACTTTCTACACAAAATGGCCGACGAACATCGGCCATCTTACTTAAACACAAACACGTGTATAATTCATCATAGTGATAGGTAACAAATTCTATACATAAGGTCACCGCCACGCCCCCGCGTCGGTACATTAAATATTAAACAGCCGGTACAAAGTCCATGGCTTCTTCTGCACATTATTTACCTTATCGTTTAGCGGTTACACAGAAACGTACCCACGGCAAAAGATATACCTGAAGGCCCTAGCGTCAAATTTCTTAAAAATTGTGCATTTTCATATTTCTTTTAAATATAAAACTTGCCTTACATTGTTTTGGAAACTTATGTTTTTTTTATATTAAGTTCGATTGTAAGTTGTAATGTAAGACCTGTGGTCTGTAAGTTATCCTAACGGTAAAGATATTCAAGTAAAAATACTAATACTGCCAAACTGTTGTTTCATTCATGGCCGGTTCAATGTAACACAAAACGCGACGGAAGGTCAATTCTCAGAATCAAAATTCGTTCAAAGTTCAATTCGGACCTGAAGGCCAATTCTCGAAATAAAAGTTCGGTCACAATTCAGTGTCGATCAACTCTCGATCACAACTGTCATAAACTGTATTTTCGTAGACAAGTATTAAACACCCAACGTTGACTGTAATGTGATTATATCGTATTGTGACCGAAAATTGAATCGTTAATCTGCTAGTCTTAGTAATACTTTACTATTTTACTACGAAAATACCTTTTATGACAGTTACGAGTTCGAGAGTTGATCGGAACTGAATTTTGTTTGACTGAACTTTTATTACGAGAGTCGGCCTTCTGGTCAGGTTTAAATGTGTGTGAATTCCTGTCAGTATATTATAATGCGTTTACATGTATGTGAATGGTAAATAACTTGTTTTTTCGCTCATACTTTTGCAAAATCATTCTGGGTTAGGTTTAATTTCTCTAATAATAGTACTTCGTACCACTGACAAGGTATTTCATATACATTTCGTATTACATATTCGCCGTTTAAATATATTAACAATTTGTATTTTACTTTACTTCTGCTGTACATATTCAAATGACATCATTTTCAAAAGAGAATACCAAATAATAGGTTTACATTACAGGGCCATCATTAAATTACGTCACATGTTAAGTGCAGGGTGTCACTGAACCGTATGGGGTCATAAGCTTCGTGACGCATATGTCAAAGTATTAAAGCACAATTAAAAGTAAAAAAATCGAAAAAGTATGACGTAGTTTATGTGTGACCCCTTGTTGGCATGCATGTGTGTATCAACATCATCATGAATGTGTGAATGAATCATTAGAATTCAACTCATGACAACCCTACGGACACTATATTTATTTTTAATGTACTATATAAATTAATGATAGACGTCTATACATATATAAGTTATATATGACAAAGTAATAATATGTCACGGCTTCAATTCTCGAGGTTACAAACAGAGATACTGCTACGTGACACACCGCATGTTGATTGCAGAACGGTATATTTTCCCTTGGATATAATTAGCTTTAAATATAGTATAGCTACTGCAGATTGCTTAAGGCGAAATTAGAACTTTTTTTATGGCATATGGAGCATACAAGCTGACAGTTCATCAAGGGTTTGAGTTTATTTCACATCTCAAAATGAAACAATTTTCGTCGTTTTTGTAACATTTTCAATTGTTGTTGTTGTTGGTAGACTGATGTTATATACATACTAAAATAATTTTTCAATTCGAACCAGTAGTTTCTGAGATTAGCGCGTTTAAACAAACAAACGCTTCAGCTTTATAATATTAAGTATAGATTACAATTCAATTTCTTTTAAAAGTAACAGGGATCGTCTTGTGCGTTATACTCAGGAATTCATCACAAGTCAACGGTATTTGAAAAACGCTTTGAAAAGCTTAGTTTATTACTTGGATTTTATGTAAAGGGTCTGTCCGAAATACGGGTAGCGCTGTGGGTTAGACTGAGAGAGGAGGAGCCTGCCTACCGCTGCCGTATGCGTGAGAGAAAGGGAAGCCAGACAGACTGGCGCCGTAACGCGTTACGTAACGAAGCGGTTTACCCCCCCATAAGAAGTTATCACTTCAAAATAATTACCTTCAAATCCCTGATGAACTGTTCAGTGACATCACTCCTGACAGTCTCGCAGCAGTAGAATGCGTGTTTCTCAGTGACAGCGCGGTACAATGCGGCTGCTTGTCCGGAGGTGGCCATCTTGACGTGCAGAGGAGCTTCGTTACCCTCGTCTGTTACATACGACATTTGGAAGTTGCGTCGGAATGGCTGTGCTCGGTGGATTGCTGTGTATGGAATGCTGGAATAACAAAACGAATGGTAAATATTTTTGTGTTGTTATTATGGCTAATTAATGTTTTTTATAGCATGACTAGTCACCTCATGGCATGACTATAGCCGCCCATAGACACTTTTAATTAATTATCATCATCAACAGCCTTTAATGGTCCACTGCTGGACATAAACCTCTCCTTAGAAAGGAGGTTTTGGCCTACTATAAAACGCTCGCCAAACGGTTTGGTATAGGGTTTGTATCACGTTTTCCTTATCTTTTGCAGTGCTGTTGTACTGCGTAGTTTGCTCCCTTAGTCGGCTCTCTTACGATACGTATTCTTAATCCGTCACATTTAATTCAAGAGTGACAAATTCGTTGCCGCACTTTGAGTCCTTTTCCCTAAATAATAATAATATATTCTACCACATACACACAACGCCATCTAGTCCCAAACTAAGCAGAGCTTGTACTATGGCTACTAGACAACTGATATAAATACATATATACTTTTTTTATTTGTAAATACATACATATTATACATAGAAACACCCAGACCAAATCAAACATCAAATGTCCATGCACACAAATGTTTGACCTGAGCGGGAATCGAACCCGCGACCTTTGGAATAGCAGTCCGTTACACAAACCACTACACCATCCAGTCGTCAAAAATCGATCGATGGATGGATATATGGATATCTTTAACACAATTACGCCAGAACAGATGAATGGATTTGGATAAAATTTGACACTGAGATGGATATTTGTCTGGAATAGGTGACTTTTTAACAAGGAAAAAAATATTGTTGAGCGATATTAACACTTGTTTGTTACAAAATTAGATTCTTTAACTACAAACTGTAGTTATCTTGAAGTACAATGACTTACTTGATAAAGGAACTACAAGCATACGAAAATTTATATCAGTGCTATAAAATAGAATTATCAAATGTTTATATGAACTCTTAAAAGACCCAGTTTGGTCAGATATATCTTATCACTTCTTATGGATAAAGACAAAGAATTTTTTTATGGTAGTGTATGGGTCTTTGTTCAAATATCGTCGAATAACAATAAAAGAAACGAGGCTTATCTTGTTTATGCAAAAGACTTGATATCGTTCAAGTGAAAATATACTTATGTGATCATAAAGTAAGGACATTTTATGTAGATTAGTGAAAAACAATGTTATCTAAAGTGTACAGCAATTAAAAGTAGACTATAGTATAATTGGCCTGTTGGTCTAGTGGTGAGTGACCCTTACTACTAAGCCGGAAGTCGTGGGTTCGATTCCCACCCAGCACAAATAATTGTGTGATGAGCACACAGATTACCCCCTAATAGATACCGCATACAGGGCCACAAAGACGCGCAACACTTATTAACTATAGCTATTAAATTAAGTGACGCTAAGAATTACGACTTCAGTGACGACCAAGTTTATGACCTGTACGCACGTAGGCACGTCCGAGTTTTTGACAATTTAAAAATAGCTTACCACCTCAAAATACATTAAAAATGGCTTACTGTGCAGTGAAATGGTGTGGCAAGTCAGCTAAGACATCCAGTTATCATAAAGATGGCATTACATTCCATCGGTAAGTAAATTCTATTCTTATTACGCTAACCTATTTCAAATGCACTGGAGGTCAACTTAAACTGGTAACATAATGGTGCAAACTAATAACAATAAGGCACCCGTTGATGTCTTTTTGAAATGTCCCTTTCACTCATTACGTAAATTACAATAGTTGTCTTTGTCTATAACAGCACGTGTATCGATAGTGTTGTAATTTATAAGTCGATATTTGTTTGGTCATCGTTTGAATTTTGTTTATTGAAGTCATTTTATTTAGTAAAAAATAGTGGCGTATCATTCTGCTATATGTAATAGGTTTCCTAAATGCGCCGAAAGGAAGAAGATGTGGATCGATGCAACTTGTCGAGGGGACGATTGGTTTCCCACTAAATATAGTGTGATGTGTTCAAGACACTTCACAGAAGATAATTTTCATTATATGAAAAACCGTAGAAGGCTGTTGGATTCCGCTTTACCATCTTTATACTTGCCAGTTTTGGTATGGACTTTTAATTTTTTTTAAAGATTAGTACCAATGTAGATTACACAATAATAGCAGTAAGAGATTAAGTGAAACATGATACGTCGAAATTAAACTATGTTTAACGGATTTATAAATAATAAAACACGTAAAAGTAATAACCCGTAAAAAAAGTATTTAATTTCAATGAAATGGAACTATTGTTTTGACTTACTATTCTAGTGTAACATGAACTTCAATAATATCTTATTACTATTATAATTACATCTAAATTTAAAAACGTATGGTATTTTAATTAATAATACTACTTTTAGGCACCCGCCTCTACGATAAGTGTAACTGCAGATATTGTAGCTAAAAATAAGGAAATTCCAGTGGCTGGCACATCGTCTGAAAAAGCGGTATGATTATAATAAACATTAGTGATATAATTTTAATTTGTATAAATAAGTAGGTAATCGTATAATGAGTACCTAAATGTTAATGTTATAAAAGAACCGAATACGTATTTCAGATTGCTCGTTCACCGCTGGCAAAAACCCCGCCAACACCTAAAAACCAGAGCCATTGCTTAGTTACGCCTACAAAACAAAGAAGGAAATTTTCATCTATACCTGATACGCCATCTGCATTTGATACTCCAATTAAAAAACGTCTTTGTAGAAGAATCATCGAATTAACCAACGTAGTAAAGACAAAAAACAAGAAAATAAAAAAGATAAGCGATTCCAACAGAAGACTAAAAAGACGAATAATTTCTTTGAATTCATTATTGGCAGAATTAGAAAAAAAAAATTTATTAACAGCCGAAAACAATGACGCATTAAGTTCCTTAGGGATCAAATGTAGTGAAATTATTCGTCGTCAAATATTGAAAGGAAAATCAGGCAAAATTGTTAGAAAAAAATACTCACCGCAGTTGAGAGCTTTTGCACTCACCTTAAATTTTTACTCAACTAAAGCTTATAATTATGTACGCAAAACATTTAATACTTGTTTACCCTCTGTAAAAACACTAGGAAAGTGGTACAAATCTGTAGATGGTCGTCCAGGTTTCACGACGGAAGCTTTTGATGCTCTGAAATTTAAGGCAACACAGACAAATCTGCCTATTCATTGCTGTATTGTCTTCGATGAAATGAAAATCGAGACGAAAGTAGAAAAGACATACGGTTATGTAGATTACGGTGGAAGTGTGGATTCCGACTGTAGAGAAAAATGTACTGACGCATTAGTTTTTCTAGTTGTTCCATTACACGGTAAATGGAAAGTGCCTATTGGGTATTTTTTTATTAATAAAGTGACAGCTGATCAAAAAAAATTTTTGCTTACTCAAGCTATTGAATTATGCTTTGAAGCTGGATTGGTAGTTAAAGCTGTCACCTTCGATGGCTGTCCAGCCAATATAGCAATGGCCAAAAAACTTGGCTGCGATTTAAATCCAAATAATTTAAAAACTGTTTTTAAAGTACAAAATAATGAAATAGCTATCTTTCTCGATCCAGCGCACATGATAAAATTAGTTAGAAATAGTTTTGAACATTACAGGGAATTCAAAGATGCTGAAGGCAATAATATAAAATGGAATCATATTGAGATGTTACACCAGTTGCAAGAAGATGAGAAGTTTCACGCGGCTAACAAGCTACGATCAGAGCACTTGTTTTTTAAAAAAAATATTATGAAAGTGAAGCTTGCCACTCAATTATTTAGCAGGAGTGTATCAATAGCGCTCCAATTTTGCAAAAACACTTTAAAGATAGCCCAGTTTCAAGAAATAGATGGAACAGCTAATATGTTATTACTATTAAACGACTTATTTGACATTTTAGATTCAAAAGTACATGGATATGGACTAAAAAGGGCATTAAACGCTGAAAACTCTCAAGTTGTCTTATCAAAACTAGAAATGTGCAAAAGTGTCTTAACGAATTTGACAACTAATTTAAAAAATAAGCAGATGCGATTGATTGATACGCCACGATTTACTGGATTTTTAGGACTTTGTATATGTATTGAAAGTGCAAAGTTTTTGTTTAATGATTTAATAAAGAACCAACGCGTTCCTTACATATCGTTTCACCGTATCAGCCAAGACCACATTGAACTGTTTTTCTGTAATATGAGATCACATGGAGGCGCTAATAACAACCCAACACCAAAACAGTTTTATGGCATTTATAGAAAAATGCTTGTACATATGGAGTTGCAAGAACTTAATACTGGTAATTGTGTAGCTTTAGAACATATTGCCATATTAAACTGCTCTTCAGCTATAAAACGCATAAATATGACGACTGAAAGGGGTGAAACTAGCGAGACTGAGGAACGCGTTGATGAAACTTTTATTGATTCCTTACAGCATATACCGTTATCTCAGTTTTCAGAAAGCGTCATAGAATATCTCGCTGGCGCTGTTGTACATTATTTAATAAAGAAGATTAAATGCAATACGTGCGTTAAAGCATTAATATCCCTGGATGAGAAAAAAACCAGTTTGATTTATGCAAGAGATGCAGGAGGACTGCTCTTCCCGTCTACTATGGTCACCAAAATTTGCAGACGATCTGAACAAGTCATTCGAAGCTCAATCGATTCAAATCAAGGATCTAAAATATATTACAAAGACAAATTCCGTTTTGTAACACAAACATTAAGCAGTTTTATTAATGAGGATATTTTCCCTGAAATAAAAAATCACCAATTCGATCACGAAAGTTGTAATCATGTCATTGATTTAGCTAAGAGTGTCATAGAAAAATACATAGACATAAGATTACTTTACTTATCTCGGAAGACAGATCCTAAGAATTCTGTGAGACGCATTTATACCAAGCTTATCCATTTTAAAAATCAATAAAATATATATTTAAAAACTTAAATGTACAAATAAATTTAAAAAATTATAAACATTGTTTTTTTTTTAATAAATATCAAGAAAACATTGAGTAATATATTTATTTATCAATAACCAACAAATCAAAAATTAAATTAATATCAATAATTCAGATCATCCTACCTAATTTATCGATCAACGTCCCAACCCTGTCCCATCACTATGGTTCGATGCATTCCAAGTAATATCCAATCACAGCGCATTTGACACGTCCCCCGCAACCCTTGCATACCACCAAATGTTGTGAACTCGAATCAGTACAAATATTCAATAATGCGGTATCTATTAGGGGGTGATCTGTGGATGAGCACGATGATTTATTCCGTGTCTGGGTGTAATTTATTTATGATATGTATGTTTTTGGAAATATACATATATATTTTTAATATAATATCCTTTTTTGGACATCTAACACATAACGCCATGTAAATTCAACCTAAGCAGAGCTTGTACTATGAAAGCTAGACTGACTGATAAAATACTTTTTTTTTTTGTAAATACATACATATTATACATAGAAAACACCCAAACTCTGATACAAATATTTGCAGATCATACAAGCATTTGGTCCGACCCGGGAATCGAACCCGAGACCTGAACACAGCAGACGCATACGCCATCACTGCACCACCGAGTATGTAATACATACATACTATGTATACATATATTTATATATAAGTATGTTCATCAGCAGTCTGGTTACCATAGCACAGGCTCTGCCTAGTTTTTGGGTTGTTGGGGCTAAAAGCCACTTGTAGCTCTCGAGTTGCAGGTGTCCATGGGCAACGGTAGTCACTTACCATCAGGAGACCCGTTTGTATCTGATAAACAACTTTACATAAGATCTTCTGGCTACGACTTGCGTCAACTTTACCTTCGAATAACCTTCTAAAAGACTGAAGTAAAATAATGATAAAAAGACCAACCTTTTCTTTTCAACGCCAATATCTTGTTCTCCGTTACAAGCTGGTCTGTAAACTACAATTCCATGAGGACTCACTCCAACACAAGTACTTAGTCTGCAGCCACAACCTCCTGCACTTTGACCTGACGTCAGACACCCAACGGTCGCACCTCCGTCAATCTCCTGTTCGTCTCTTGCTCCTCTACTGGGCTCCTCGGCTTGCTGACGATGATATAACAAATGACTGTAGAGATTATGGGCATTATTAATCTGTGTCACTGGCTTACAAAAGAACAGTTCTTCGCCAAACGATTCCAGCTTAGATATTTCTTTTAGTAGTCTGTATTCAGCCTGAGAAGCCCTCATTCCAGTGATCTCGCAATGGTATTCAATGATTTTCTCAATATGATCCTCTGGGCGCTCTCCTTGTGGACCAATTTTATCGCATTCTGCGTAAATATGTTTTGGAGGTAGATCTGGGTCAAAGTCACCAGTTTCAGCCTGCGCTATGTAAGCTATAATCCTTCTGGCTACTTCTAAGTCAGCTACAACTAATCTGCCTTCAGTCAAATCTAGTTTAGCGTGTAAATAGAACTGGTGACGTGTTGGTTCGTTGATCAACAGATGTGGGGGTACCCAAAACTTGACGCGGAGGTCGAGGCGACCGCCAGGAATGCGGTGGGGATCGAGGGGGTTCCGCAAGTTAAGCCATCTTCCGGGTCCTGATCCTGGAGACACTCGGAGGCCGAAGTAGTCAGCTTCGGCACCGATCTCCAGTTTCTCGCATACCTATAACAAGAAGAAACTTACGTAAACTTTATGCAGTTTATTTACAGTTAGTGTAATTAGTGCTTTCAAATAAGTAGTTAATTGAGCTTAGATTATAAAATTAAAGAGCTACCAAAAACAAGATCCAGCTAACAATTTTCTGTCCACTTTCGCAACAACATTTTGGATTGGCCATAAGATTACATATGAACAGCGCGGTCAGGGTGTGCGATCTAATTTCACGACCACTAAGTGAAAGTTACCAACCAAAAAACCTATAATTATACAGTAATTTATTAAAACTATACACGCCTAGCATATAGCTGGGGGGCATTACAGGTTTATAAATCCAATCTGTTAGTGGATCTATCGTCCGCTATAATTAACTTTTTAAAGATTTATTAACAACTTGAAAGCGCCTACATCACGAACATCATACTTCAATTTTTCACCTACCCTCAGGGAATGACACCAAAGGGAAAGTATACCCTCCCAAATTAAAAACTATACAACCGAATTGAGAAGCTGTTCTATTTTTTTAACGTCAATTAAAAAGTGACAATATCTATTTATATATAAGAGATTTCCACGTATATAGTCACTCATCACGATATCTCTGGAACCATTAGAGCTAAAGACTTGAAATTTGGTAGGAATATTCTTTTCACCGAGTAGAGGTCAGCTAAGAACGGATTTTAAGAAATTCCAAAAAAAAAATAATTAAATAATGTAAATAGCAAAACAACGTTTGCAGGGTCAGCTAGTTTAAAATAAACAAGTATAAAATAATATGCCCTTATGTCGATTCACTATAAACTGATTCCACTGCAGTTTGCTATTGTTCATATTGAGACCGCCGAAGGTACTACTTTAAATGTACTACATTACCATAATGTTGTGTTTGTACCGTACTGTAAACATCGAACAAGAATTGTAAATGAATTGTATACGTCAACTGTTTACTTAGGTAGATGTACTGCGCCATCGCTTAATTATGTGAATATCATACAATGGCTTATATAAATAATGCTTGTAGTTAATAAGTATTTATTATTTGTATTAATTGACTTGTAACCTAAAAATTTTATTGTTGATGGGTGTGTGTGTGCCGAGTACATGTCGTTTTTATTACACTAGCGGCTTCGCTCGCAGGATTATTTCGTGTTTCTAAATTTGAAAATGACCAACTTCCACATAACGTATATACACATATAACAAAGGGGGGGGGGGGAGGATTTTCCAAAAATCCTTTCTTAGTGGGTGCTTAAAAAGCATCGGCTGCCAAAGTTTCGAGTTTGTGCCTAGGTGGGTTCCCTCCGTTCTAAGGAGAGGCCTATGTCCAGCAGTGGACTATTAAAGGCTGTTGATGATGATGATGACGGGTTAACGGTCCTAGCGTGATTTTACAAAAGTCTATAATGTTAAGAATTCCAGCTAGTTTTTTCAGCGAATAGCGGCATCGAATTTAAATAAAAAAATCAACTGAAAAGGCTCTTAGGCTTTATAATATTAGTTTAAATGTAATTCAACCGCTGGTCTTGGCCTACCTCAATGATGATCTAATTTCTCATGAATACGATTCCTAATAAGCGCGATCTCGCTCAGCACTCTTAAGTTTCGGTAGGATTATTTGCCCGGAGAAGAGTTCTCTTGTTGGTTGTTCAGTATTCTATGATTATGACGATCTATACCTTCATAAAGGGACTATTGTTATATTTTTACTGTGTAACATTAAAAATAAACACAATAAACAATACAAAATAAGCCGTATAGTAAGTATGGAATATTACACATGCCCCGCGACACAGGATACATTCCTAGTGTGGGAGTTGTATTTATATAAAAAAACATCTTTCTTTCTTTCTTCTTTCTTTTTTAAAGAGACAACTCCCGCATTAGGAATATATCCTGTGTTAATTAATATTATTTAACGGGAATTAACGCGATCTCTTATTTAGGGTATTGAGTCAGCCTGTGACCACGGCCGGTGCAACCTGGTCGAAACGTCAGGCAAACCAGAGGTATGTAATACCCTAAATAAGAGATCGCGTTAATTCCCGTTAAATAATATTAATTATCATGGAACGCGAAAGTTTAAAAGTTAGTATATCCTGTGTTGCGGGGAACTTTACAAACCTACATGAAACGGACACAAAGTACACCCAGACTCAGAACAACAATTTGTGGATCACACAAAGTGTCGTCCCATGTGGGGTTTGAACCCACAACACTCGGCGCAGTAGGAAACGGCGTGGCGACCGCTTAAACCACTACGCCATCCGTGCAGTCATCTGTATTTGCAGTCAGTTAAAGCTTCATATAAAACTGTATTTCTGTGCAATTTCTTCACAAGTTTTTGAATGAACGAGTAAGTTAATACGTAAGAATGCAGACACAGCGCATAACACTTCCTTATTGTTTAAATAAATGTTATCGTCTCCTAGTAAACAATATGTCCATAACATCAGCACAGGTTTTTCTATCACGCAGTCAGAGCGTGTCGTCAATTACTGTTTCTAATTTAAATTATTATAAGTGGGTATTGAATTAATGCATCACGCGCCGCTTGCATCAGGCGTGATGGGTAAAATACACACCCAAGTTGTTTTACGCTTGGCCGCATGTAAGAAGAAAATTTATGTATTTCACGTTGTTTCATTGTCTGTGTGGTGACGGGTTAAGAATACAGAGTGTCACCACCCCTATTCATCCCGTGGGTGTCGTAAGAGGCGACTAAGGGAAAAAACTACGCAGAACACCAGCACTGCAGAGAGAAGAAAAAATTGACACAAACCCTATACCAACTCGTCTGGCCAGCGTGGTATAGTAGGCCAAAACCTCCTTTCTAAGGAGAGGCTTATGTCCAGCAGAGGATTATTAAGGGCTGTTGATCAGCCAATCATTGCAGAAAGCAAAGAGAGACAAAAGACCAAATTAGTCTTCTTTCTGTCTACCGGCCGTACGCTACCACTTACAGAGGAATATACATTACACCACGGTAATACCACGGTCTCATAGAATACTGGTGTCAAGGTTCTGTTTTGGTTTTCATTGAGTGAGTAAGGCTATCGGAAGATCAGGGAAAGGGAGGGATCGCTACCCCCTTATAATGGGGGCATTTGTATCCGCTGCAGTTGCATAAAAAATATTACATACCTAATCCAAATATCGATTTTTATAGGGATAATATAATATGATTTGATTAAAAATGTGTATGTTACTCGTACTGGAAATACCATAAAATAAAACACTTCTCAACAGTTCGCCGATTGAAGTAGAACTTATGTTTACTAAACTAACGCAAACAATAGATATTTACTACATTAGTACGAGTATGTGCGAACAATTAACAATATTGAACAGTGACCTGCGTGCTTTTGAATATAGCTTTCTGATCTACTACAGCGAATGTGTATGTTTATCATTTTTGTACATCAATGATGCAACAAGCACATTTAGAAACACTCCGAATGTGTGAAAATATATACTTGAAATTTATAACACAAATCGGTTGATCTTATTTTTATATTATCAAATACCCAGTGGTTTTATCACAATTAAGACGTCACAATACATCAATGATATAATATACAAACAAGAGGTAGATACGCCACCAACGCACAAAACGCGAGGGTCCTAATTAGGACCACTGCGAGTGAACGAGCGTACTAAATCGAGAAAATTCATAAAATGCCTTCCTGTGTATTCCGAAAGTGCACAAACTACGACAAAAAGGTAAATAAAGATAAAGGATTATCATACCACAGGTAAATGTATGTTTTGTTCTAAAATGCATTAATAGATGTACATATATATAGTGTTATAACGTGAACGTGCCGTAGGATTACAACGTATATTCCTTAAAATATAATTGATATCCACTCGAAATCATAATCGTCCTGGGCCTCAATTCTGCTATTACGCCAAGCCAGTGTCATACCACTGACACGCTATTGAGATGCCATCGAGTAGCCATTGGTATCGGTATAAATATCGGTAGTTGAAAATATATTACGTTTTTTGAGGAAATGATTTATTTGTTTTTATTATAATAAATTATTAAAAGAAATAAATAAATTAAAATAACTTATCAAAAGAAATAAATATAAAAAAATAAAATAAAAAATAAATAAATATATTATTAAAATAAATAAATAAATTAAATAAATTCTTAAAAAAATGAAATTATTAAAAAAAGAAATAATTTATTAAAATTAAAAAAAAAAAAATTAAATAAATAAGTAATTTCCTTATAATTTGAAAATATATATTATTACGTTTTTGAGGTAATGATTTTTTATTTTTATTTATTTATTTTAATATTATAATATTTAATTTTTATTTTAATAATACAATTTTGTCTTTTTTATAATTTTAATTTTTTAATAATTTATTTAATTTATTTTAATAATTTATTTAGTTCTTTTTTTATAATTTTTATATTTTATTCTTTAATAATTTATTTTAATTTATTTATTTATTTTAATAATATATTTATTTATTTTTTATTTTATTTTTTTATATTTATTTCTTTTGATAAGTTATTTTAATTTATTTATTTCAATGCCAATGATATTTATACCAATGCCAATGGCTACTCGATGGCATCTCAATAGCGTGTCAGTGGTATGACACTGGCTTGGCGTAAACATATAATAGCAGAATTGAGGCCCTGGTCGCAGTTGAGTAAAATGTTCGTTACTGTATATAAGGCTAGCGAAGTGGACAAGAATTGAGTTTTTTTGCAATATCATGAAAAAAATCAGTATAAAAACAGTAAGGCCTTCAAAACATTGTATAACAAAGTGCTATAGTTAGCTGAACGTAAACAAGATCATATTACAAATATACTTATTACTATCATGTCAATGGGGATTATACTATATTACGACACTAGCGCGCACTTCAATGTTTTTCAATTTGGTTTGTAGTATGTAAACAAGTCCGTTGTTTATTCATTAACTATGTCGATAAAAATGTCATACGAATATGTACTCATAAAAGTTCCAAGAGACAAAAACTTTTTTTTTCACATCTTACACACGGCAGTCTGCTCCCAAATAAAGCAGTGCCAGTACTATGGTAACTAGACTGCTAATAATAACAGTAGACCAGAAGGCGCGTCAATCAATATCTCTATCTATGGGTTACTAATCAGACTACAGGTCAAGTTAGTCGAAACAAGGCCAGTTTTTTTAGACTGGGTTTCGTTTCAAACCTTGGAGTGACGTGATAATAACGAATTATCCGCCAATTTTCACCAGTCAGATTCTTTCTACTACCACTGCCACTAACTACCACCACAAAAGCGCATTTATTGCCGCAAAAGAGTGGGAGAGTCATGGCTCGTTTACTCTTTTCTTGAAGTTGTGGGTGTCGGTCCGAAAATACTGCAAGCGACAATTTGTTACAAAGATTTTTGATAGTACAGAAAAGTTTCTTAGTTTAACGACAATTATACAAATGATAAAGGATGAAACTTTTATCTCCATGAATGGTAGTTAGTTTAAGATTATGCTAAAAAATTTTTAACTACAATGTTTGTCAATTTCTGGTCTCACTTGACAATTTTATCTAGCATTGGATTTTTTTAAAGGAAGTGCGAAATTTTGAGTCTTTTTATATTACAATATTTAATGATTATAATCTTTTAATGGCTTTGTAAAAAATGGGGTTTACATATTACGTTGCGGATGATATTTTTTATGAATAAATTTATTTTAATAATAGTATGCGTCATATACTTGCGTATGATTAATAGATTTGCATGCAATTTTTTGTTAATCTATTTACACGACCAGGAAAAAATTCAATGTTAAAATGCAAGTACTGAGACTGAGGTGATGAGTATCAATTTTGTACCGTTGATAAAACACATGCTGTTCGCGGAACAGCTCATCATATTCAGTAGCTGATTGAACGTTAAGAAAAATATTTTTTTGGACCATTAATGAGCTTCGTGGGAAATAAAACATATTGATACTGGTCGGAATGTTTTGATAGTCGAATTTCAGTGAAATCGACACCGATACATAATCACATTCGAACGAATAAGTCAATGTACCGTACGTTACTGTATGTAAACATAATTGCCTTTTTTTTTTGGATGGGGTGGAAAATGCCTTCGGATCTCTTGCTCCTCGGGGACTCAGGAGCCAGGAGTATGTGGTGATTCCACTAAAAACCACCCCGACGGCCGGCCTCAGATGGGAGGACCTGGACCTTGTTATTTCAAGTCCTCAAACAGAAATGCCTAGAGCTATAGCTAAAAGAGCAAACAATAGGTAGGTACCAACTTTTGCCAAGATTTTTTCTTTCTGTATAATAATTTCTCATATAATAGTTATTTTTACTTAAAAATGTAGTCACAGTTCATTCAACTCTTATTCCAATGATAACTGGTGCCTTTCTTTTTTATACTTCTTAAACTTATAACAAATTAAGATTATTTTGCCATATTGTTGTTTAAATAAACTTTAGATTGTGTATAAGGCGTGGTGTTAAAAAATTCCAAAATTTTGCTAAAGAATTTTGTAAACACTATCCAAGGCTTCTGGTGTTGGCCACTTGATAAAACACGACAATTTCTTCTGAACAATTTTGGAAGGTAAAATAAAAGGCAAGAGAAAACAAGGATGGCCTAGATCAACGTACATACAGAAAGTAAAAGAAAATGCGAGAGTCGTAGCCCATCGAGAAATCAAACCGATGGCAGAAAATAGAGAAGAGTGGCGTATACTCCACCGACATCGGACTGGCCTTTGGATTAAGTAGTAAGAGGGAGATCCAGCTCTATACGAGTCGTTAAGTAGAATTAACGAGATTTTACATTTATTCAGATAAAACTTAGAACAATGTAATAATAAAATTTACGTATAAAAAAAAACAGTTGACAAGGTTGTCAACTGATTATTTTTCTTAGTAAATTATACTCTAATAAAATAATATAATAGCCGGGTATTATAAAACCATGTCATATGAAAACATACAAGACCTCCGTACAAAAGCGTCATAGAGGGGAACATTTTTTTAGTATGAAAGAATGTGAACGCATTTCAAATGTGTTAAGAAGATTGTTAGTTGAGTCGTTTACGTTTCTATGCCATCTTAGCACAAAGGATCACTGCTATTACATAGTGTAGGTATGTTACTACGCAGTATAGTCCCATTTTAGAAACGTAATAACTGCCGAACTAAATTGCTTATACAGTAGAGTACATTTAACCTTTGCTGGCTGTACAAAACCTGTTTCTGCCTCTAGGTACATGTATTCGTAGCAAACAAAGGAGCTATCTAAGTAACTATCTACCTCAACATCTAGCTACCTATGCCTCGGTCAACAATACTATGTATGTGTGCACCTGTGTTAAATGTAGGTTTTACGGATTTACACTAAAGCTATGCAAATATTTGGCGTAACGCTAATCTTATCAGACAACTAGTTGGCAAATCGGTTATACAAGGAGTCGATTGTTTGCAACTTTGTTAAAGAATCACTCGATGAGTAGGTCGACGGATTGAGACTCGTGAGTCGAGTGGCGTGCACGCCGTCTGCGCGTGATTCGTCTTTATGTTAGAGGGAGATGGCAAGAAAACATCTGGGTTGGACGCTTTCTGGTTGATATTATTACATCTATTTTTGTTTCGCGAGCCCTGCCAAGGAACTTCGAATCTGTAGTATTGTGTGTGCATGACCTGACTCTGTTTCAAATGGTTAGCCTATATCACATAATGTTCATCTTAAATGGTGTCATTTAAAATGACAACAGATATTCTAGGCAGACTAAGTCGAGATTTAGATACGTTTTCTTCTGATTTTATTTCTAGTATTCGCCTAAGAATGCAATTAAGGGTGCAGACTCAACTCTTGATTAACTTTAACTTTAGATGACGTCGTGGAACACTGATGTTTTTATATTGGAATTTCTTGATTAATTTTTTTTGGGGACTAATCCCACCCACACGCCCACCACTGTAACTCCTGTACACCAGGATCCACAGCAGTGACCCACGAACACACCGAGTTATGACACTCGGGAAGTCCCAGGAAGAAATTAAACTGTCTTGGAACCCGCAACGAAATTAATCAGAAGAAAATTGGAAGTTGGAAATACAGTAAATCCACTTCCCTCCTTAGCAAAGCGGGAGACAAAATGAAGTTGAGGGAGACAAAGTGAATTTCTTGGTATCTCATGTAAGTACATTTTAATGTTCTTGTTGTCCTACCTCACGTAGGTCTAAATAAATCTAGATTTAGCTATAACAAAAATATGCACCCAGTTTTTACCAATCAAAAGAGTACACATATCTGTGATAGGTATATAGTTGTTGGCAACATTCCCAGCTCTTTGGCATGTGAGGATCAAACATTAACATTGGAATTTAAAACCAAATCTACACGTCTATACTGTCTATGCACACAACGATCGAAATTTAAAATAGGTAGATGATTAAACTTTTAAGAAAGTATTGTTGAAGATGGCACCAAATCTTGGTTTGTTGTGATGTTGCCATCTTGAAGTTCTGTCTTCCAGATGCAACATAACGAAATCAATGCCCTTCACTGTCATTTTTAAAGATTTAGTACCTGGATGACCGATTCTCCTCGTTATTTCTTTTTGATAATTTTTCGAAAAATGAAACCTAGCTAGATCGATTCATCGCCCCCGAAACCCTCTGCATAGCAAATTTCAGTAAAATAGTTGGAGCCGTTTTCGAGATTCATATTATATATATAAATATACAAAAATTGCTCGTTTAAAGGTATTAGATAATCAGGGAGTCACTCCAGTGAAAACATTCATTTAATTTGTCCCTAACGCAAAACGCCACGAGATGAAAGTAATACGTTTGCAAGGACAGTGCCGTATACATATAGGTGAATATTGTCGTTTAAATCTCGTCTTTGTATTAATAATTTTGATGATATAATCCGATTTTGTTGTAACGTTCTTTAGTTTTCTTGTAATTCTTATTCCAAACGGGTAACTGATTAAGCATTTTAACATTTAGCAATTCTTTTTTAAAAATTGTTAGCCTCATTCCAGCACTGAGTCTCTATAAAGAATTGGTAAAAAAGTTTTCCGTTTAATCATTTTTTAATGTCCAGTTCTCACTATTGTCGGGTCGATGTTCGACTCCGATGAGACACAAGTCACGTAAGCTGTTTCAAACCGTCTCCCAGAGTCGGTAGGTATTTTAGTTTCACTTTTTGCGCATTATCTCTGTAAACTATATACCGTAAAATATTATTTAGAATTAAAGTTTAGAAAAGACGCGTTCGAATTTCAAAAGTTCAAATGTCAGTCATCCTTTGACATTTTAACTTTTTTTTTGTCTGCGGACGTTGATGGAGGAGCATACGTTAAGAAGTTTTTGTAACGGTAAAAAAGAAACTTATAAGGTTGTGCTTTCCGATTGTTATACCGGTTACGGAAGTTGAGTCGAATGTGACATTACGTGTTAGTAACTTACTGTTCAAGGTTATTACAAATAGATATTTAATATCAACTTATAATTAAATGCAAAATGCTTTAAAAATAAAACGTTTTAATTGATTAATTGATCTTTTGGAATTCAATAGAGGAATTAAAAAAAAAAATAGCAGAAAAGAAGAATTGTTTAACATTAAAAGTATTGTTTACAAAATTGTATCTGATAGTTTATGTCTCTAAACATAGATTAATAAACGAACAAAGAACGTACACCCACGTGGTTGTACATTATAATTTTATAGAGTTCATTTAAATACCGTACACAACTTGATGTTATAAACTGAACGTTATAACAACTCCATAAAGTCTAAATTATGTTGCTACTAGAAGTTAATCTGTAGACTTGTTTTGCCAGGAGCCATATTAGTCCGTGATGTAATAGGGCCCAACTTGGATGGATTGTAAAAACTAGCGACTGCCTATCTTAGATAATCTTGGCTCGCTCAGTCTATTGAGTTACCTTACTATAGGCAAGTACCTGTTAGAGAACAAAGAATCGTATGTGCATATATATAAAGAGTATTATGGGACCTAAAACACATTTAAAATATTGTATTTATAAGACAGTAATATAATTTAATGATTCATTCTCTTCGTGCTAAAAAATCTTCCGCACAGATAGGAAATTAGTAAAGATTTATAAAGGTATGTTCAGTGCTTAGTGATCTAAACAGGTGAAGCAGAGATTGTAGGATCAATTACAAATAATATTGTTGCAGGACCATTTGCTCTGTGTAAAGGTGTAAGTTATTCATAATGTGTATGTATTTTG
Organism: Arctia plantaginis; assembly: GCA_902825455.1. NCBI lineage: Eukaryota > Metazoa > Arthropoda > Insecta > Lepidoptera > Erebidae > Arctia > Arctia plantaginis. The sequence goes on along the minus strand of CADEBD010000322.1, from coordinate 2,082,840 downwards.
TAATATATAAGTATGTTTTTCAGCGGTGTAGTTCCCTTTGCTTCACAGAACATAATTCTCTACACTGTGCTTTGCTTAGTTTGGGCTATGACGGCCGTGTGTGGGTGTCTGAAGTTATTATAACTATAAAAAAGTATTTCATAACAAGAAATTTATTTTAGAAAACGATATGTAAGGGATGTGTTTTGATGTAGAAATTAAATTGTAAGCAGTAAAAGCAAATACATATGCGTGTGAAGGTTACAGTTAAATGCGCAAAATATTTAATTTCATATATGCCTACAAATGTTAGTTCTGCACGGTAACTTTCTGAAAATTTGTCGTAAACATCTTACACAACACTTTTATGGTATGGTAATTTGTATGTCGGACTTGAACCGAAAGAAAAGGAAAAATTCAGTGGAATTATAAAAAAAAGAAATAAAAAGTAGAAAAATACATTGTCCGTATTGTGGTGAAGAATACTGAGTGTCGCTACCCCTATTCATCCCGTGGGTGTCGTAAGAGCCGACTAAAAGAGCAAACTAAGCAGGACAACAGTACTGCAAAGAGAAGGAAAACTTGAAATAAACCCTATACCAACCCATCTGGCCAGCGTGGTATAGTAGGCCAAAACCGCCTTTGTATGGAGAGGCCTATGTCCAGTTGTGGACTGCTAGATGCGGTTGACGACAATGACTTGAACTTACTAAAATCAAGGTGTTCACAAGTGAGTCTGTTAGGGATCCATGATATCTTAACCAGGAAGTCACATTGTACAGGGGTCTAGCCCTTCTCTAGATGAGAGACACCACGTTCTGCAAGGTTTTTATCTAATTTCTAAACACCTTGCACTTTTATTCGTCGCATGTTTTATCTATTATTGTATTCGGTTTCAATACTGCGTAAAATTTAATATCAAAAAGTGCGTTATCGCCTTTGTTTTTCTCCTGTTGGGATATCCTGATAACAAATCCAAAAAATATCGTTGAATTATTTTGTTTTGATATTTTAATATTGTTTTATGACATAATCTGTGTGATTATCTAATAAAGTACAATCTTATAATCTTGATATATTAGCTCTAAAACCTGCTATTGTAAACAGCTTTGGCAACTTATTCATGTCTTATTGTAAACAATACTTAATTAATGAACATATTTATGTAATATTTATACTTTGCGTGTGGTGACGGATTAAGAATACGGAATGTCACCACCCCTATTCATCCCGTGGGTGTCGTAAGAGCCGACTAAGGGAACAAACTACGCAGGAAAACATCACTGCAAGGAGAAGAAAAACTTGAAACAAACCCTATACCAACCCGTCTGGCTAGCGTGGTGTAGTAGGCCAAAACCTTCTTTCTATGGAGAAGCCTAGGTACAGCCAGTGGACTAATAAAGGCTTTTGATGATTACGGTACCTTTCACACCTAAATATGACGGACATAACAAAACTAGGAGAGATCCCTGTTCGGACTACGGAACTTCAAAATCGTAAAAAATACGTGTGACATTTTCACCTTCTAAGAGTAGGTACCTATCAAATAAATTGTTCGGTCGTGATAAGTTAGGTAAACGACAAATTACACACAGCAACAGCGTGATCTTTTGCAAAGGTGACTTCTAGATGATAATGTTCTCGAAAACACATACACTATACAAACAGGACTTTGGCTGGTAACTATTTTGCTGTTCTTTATCGCATTTACATTGGATTTGCAAACATTGATCATGTAAAAATATGGTTATAATTGGTAATATACACAAATTCTCGCGATAATTGATTCGGTCAACAATACATTTGGTATGTAAGTTATTATGACTTCATATATTATTTTTTTTGAAAAGGCAACTCCAATAATATAATATCCTGTGTCGCGGGAGACTTGACAATCATACATGAAAGAGACACAGACAATCAGACTCAGAACAGCAGTTTTTGGATCACACAAAGTGTTGTCTCATGTGGGGAGCGAACCCACAACAACAACACTCAGCTTAGTGGGCAGTACCACTTAAACCACTTTAACCCCGTGCAATCATAGTTAATTATTTTATGGTCCCAGCGAATAACTTAATATAAAGAAATGAATACTACGCCATTAATGTACGTAAACAAAGAAATATACCAAAGAGAATGGACCGGATTGCAGTTCCGCTGTTATAAAACGATAATAGTCAAGGATGTAGATATGGAACTGTGAGACCTTGGAATATAGCGATACTGGATATGTAAGAACCCTTTTGGATTAAATCACCTCTGTTATTGAAAGTTTTTCATCCTCCACCCCAAGGAATATGGGCAGGGGTGTCTGGACTTACGTAACTCGCTCGGTGAAATACAACGAGAGGATTGCTAAGCACCGGTTTTCTGTGATGTGGAGTCGGAGTACTATTTAACCACTATTAATAATATACAATAAACATAAGAAAGAAAGAAACTAGTAATATATTTTTAATTTAAACAATGTAAACAATTTTACGAGTTTCCACCATTGAATTAATCTTCGGTACCTATATCGATTACGGTTGCGTGATCGATACACAACTGCGCACTATTTTCAATATAAAACCAGTTTTCAATATATCATTAAGTACGTGGCTTAATCTGTTTTATTTCGCGTAACACGATTCCGGTGTCTCGTGCATTAAAAGCATCATCAATCGAAATCGTAACTTATTGTATTTATAAGAATATTTAGTTAATTGTTACTATTTATTTTTGAATAAATTTTAATACTAATTTAGAATAGTCTAGTCGTATAAGCTTTGTAAGTAATCGCTTTATAAAATTACATTTTCTCTTCTGTTGAATGGAGAGTCATAAAAACGATTTAATAATGAGAATGTACTTTGATCATTTGAAGGATTTGTCATTCCACATCTAAAAGAGTCATAAACGCCCTTTCTCCACTATACAAATCAATGTTAATCTTCTCGGGAACACCTACGTTATAAATTCTATAAAGGGACCGTCGATCGACACATACCCATCTTTGTCTGTTTAATGATAAATCTCTCGTTTTTAATGTTCTATGTGTGTATTTCTTTGCAAATTTTCATTGGTATCTATGAAGAAAGAGTTTAGTGAGCCTTCCTTGTTTGGAGTTAGTTAAAAATACGTTGGCTCCGATCCATTTTAACAGCCGGAAAGCCTTATTGTCCAATTATTATAAGACAATGGTTAATTAATACCATTTTGGGTACCCTTTGTCTTCTTCTCTCTGCTAATTTAGGTTCTGCTTAAAGGGCAGCAAACAATACATTTCAGTTATTGTTTTTAATGGGCTATGGAATTTAAGTTTTATCACCCAGCCATTTTAAAGATACAGTTTAGGCTCAGGATTATATTTTATAATAGGCACGTACATACACTTGCGTCTATTCGTTTTGTCTATGCTATTTGGTTATTAAACGTCGCCATATTGCCTACTATGGTCCCACTTACCATGTATTGGATTTATTATATTTCCAACTCCTCCAATTTACTTTTGATTAAATACGTTGTGGGTTCCAAGACAATTTAACTTCCAGAGTGTGATAACACGGTTTTTGCGTGGGTCACCACTGCTGTTGATCCTGGTGTTCAGGGGTTATAGTAGTGAGGGTGTGGGAGGGATTAGTCTCTTAAGGTCCTTTTTCTTTTTTTTTGTTAAATCCAATATATTGTGTTTAAAAATAGACATTAAATTATTATCTTTAAAACATGTTGGTATGCGAACAGCGAGTAAATAATACCTACACAGTATGTAACCAAAAACACTTTATGATAGCAGTAATAACAGACGTTTCTGGTATCTACCTCAGTATTTACAAAACATTGTTAGTATATTATATTGCGCATTTTAAAACCGTTCTGTTTGGTCTGTTTATTTCGCGCGCATGTCCGCCATTTTGTCGCCAGCTCTATTCTATTCAAATCACGTACAGCTTAGCACCGGTTTTGTCTTCCTGATCCATTCCACATAATTTTATTCGTACAAGTACTTCGAGTAACACGTAAACAAACCCATTTTATTTATACATCTACCACTTTGATTAAATACTAGTCAATATATTGTTAAAATTTGAATCCTGTTAGCATGCGTATTTGAGGTCCTCAAATACTTAAAGGTACAAATAATTGTGTTAAAATATGAATTATATTGTAGGTTAAAATACTGAAAAAGTAAATTTGTTACTGTTTTCAAGTTGACTTATTATAGGTTTGTATAGTAAATGATTTGGCATAGCAAGGTATGACGTCACAAGTCATTACTTCACGTAAATTTGTACAGAACGAAGCGTTTAATGCTTATTAAGTCTGTCTTGTCATTACATAAGTAGCATATTACTTATTCTGTCCAATGAGTCAGACAGAAAAGCATAGGCTACCTACCAAGTAAAAGTTTGCGTGAGTGCGTATACATTGCGACTTCGCCAAGGATCTTTAATAAAATTCTTTCATTAAATCAAAAATACCTAAGGAATTCTTAAGGATTAGGTATGCATATCTGTTTACGCAAATAGGTATACATGTAAGATTGTGACGTCATGAGATAAAGGCATTATCATGGCCGCTATCCGTTAGCAACTAAGTGAAATAACGAAACTTCAAGAAAGTAAATAGATATGAGATATAGCTAACATGAAACCTCGCAATGATCGCTGATGGTCTAGACTATTTATTCTTTACTGGCCTGTTAGTCCAGTAGTAAGTGACCCTGATTGCTTAGCCAGAAGTCGTGGGTTCGCTTCCCACCCAAGATAAATATTGTGTGATGAACATGATCATCCGTTGTATGTCCTTAAGTACGTTTATCAGCAGTCTGGTTATCATAACACAGGTTGATTTAGGATCAGACGGCTATGTGAAATGTGTCAAGAATTGAGCTGATGTTAAGATGTTTAATTTTTTAGTGCGACCATCGTAGATAGAACATTAATTTTATTTAATACTGAAATTTCTTGTAGAAGTAACCGAAAGTATTGTAGAAAATATCACACTATTCACTAACCAAATGTTATATGTCCAAAAAATCTATCTGTAAACTACTCGAATACTTTTTCAAGTTCAACCACGGACGATTTTTTGGACGTGTGCCAACGAGACACGCGTTGTGAGCGTGAAGTTGACGCAACAGGGATCTCCCACATATTTAGAAACGAGACTTAATTCACGTTTACATCCTCACCTTGATTGATATTATAAACAATTTGAGAATCTGACTTTTCCCAGTAAATTTTCCATACATAAAAATACACGCGCGCCTTAATCCCGAGTACAGTTTTAGTTTATCTTACATAGTAAAAGGGGAAGGTAAGTCTTTCGCCGCTAACCAGAGACTTATAAATGGGAAAATTAGGTGTGTATTTGTTATTATTTGTGTATTTACAAAAAAAAGTATATTTGTACTTATATCAGTTGTCTAGTAGCCATAGTACAAGCTCTGCTTAGTTTGGGACTATATGGCGTTGTATGAATGTAAAAAAAAAAAAAAATTGTATGTCTCGACAGTCTATAATATTCCACTGCTGGAAATAGGTCTGTCTGTAGAAAAGACATTTAGGTCTACTATATCACGCTGGCCAGACGGGATGGACAGAGGTGGTGACACCCTGTATTCTTAACCCGTCACCACACGTATTGTATACATAACTATATTATTATAAGACCCACAATACTCTAATTCCAAACTCCTTTTTTCTAATCCTATTTTGACCCAGAAAGGTGTTGTGTAAAGGGCACATTAACAAATCAAATGTATCCTGTAATTTGGCAGTGGATCAGGATGTGATATATTAACAATCCAAAGATAAATTGATAAATTGCTTCAAGAAATATTATTGGTTGGCATTGTACATTGACAAAAAGGGGTCACTTACTACATTGTTGGGAACAAAAGTAGCTGTAATGCGGTATTATACAGTCATACCAGTCTTATGATATGCATAAAAAGTACTCATTTTAAAAAACTCTATTTTAAAATAATTTTAAAAGTCACCTTGTTAGACAATACCTATTTTTATATACATAGATGACGTATTGAATTTAACTACTTATTACAAGTTTACATTGTTGCCGTGATGTCTTTCGAACAGTTTGAATAGCGAGTATTTGGAAATAAAATGTACCTTTGGGTTGGTTTAGAATACCAAAGTTAATATTAGTATACATTAAAATGATTACATGAAAAAAAAACACATCACGTTAGTTTTTAGTGAGCTAGCAACATCTTTGCGTGTTAACTAAGTAAAATTTTGGTACTACAATTTATTACATGCAAAACATTTAGCTCCGAGCTAGTTATTTCGTAGACTCCATTTAAAATACAATTATGGCTAACCCAGACGCTTATTGTAATTATTTTTGGGTTTATTGACTCTCGGGCTTGTGGCATAAGTTAGCTCACAAGTTTGTAAGATAGTTAGTTAGATTTCTGGATAAATGCTTATAGTTTTATATTTGCTAAGAATATTATTCGCAGAGAAGCGTCTGGAAAAGTGCCCAGTTAGTTTAAATAGGTTTTCTGAAAGCAAAAATATAGTTTACGAATAACATAAATAACCTCTGTCTTATAAGTTAAGATTTGACGTTTGATATTCATTCTCCTTTGTTTTAATTCTTTAAGTGTCATTGTTAGTACGATGACGAATTTACTTTTAGGTATATTTATTACTACTGTTCAAATAACATTACAATTAAAATTGGAGCCACGTTCTATGTTGCCCTACTTGTATGTAGACTGCTTTTCGGTGTTTGAACTTTCACATTAACATTAAAACACTTGCATTGTTTTGTTTTCATTCTGTAGGTAAATAACCTATAACATACTCTATAAAATAGTTTTTACTATTCGATTTCCTTGATACTTATATGGAATATTACAAAAAAGGTAAAGTAATGCACGAAACAATAGAGGTCCCACTATACTGCCTAGCAGAACCCCGTAATGTTAACTCTTTGGGCATACGCAGCGACGCTCACGTATGCAATCCCCACTAGGTGCCACTAGTTTATCGGTCCGCCTACGGTCGTTATGAGATAAAATCACGCAATATACACGTGTATTTACTATTTTAAGCCGTGTATTTTATAAATACAACAGCGTCGGTAGCTTTCGTCAGATCTAATCTTTCTGAAGACGATTCTAAATGTGATTTCTCTTTCAATCATGAAATCGTATGGTTAATTTAAAATGAATTCTATTTACTATCGATATATTTCGTTATATATTATTATTTGTAACAATATCTATATTAGTGATAACCATAAAGAATCAGTGAACCGTGTAATGTCATGACTTTAAAACGTCATTGGTGGTAGGTACTGAAATCCAAGATCCGGTTATTATCAGTAATAAGTTTTGTGATAAACATTATTATCTAAAAGTATTAAATTACAGTATAAAAGGATGTAATTATTATTTTGATAATCATCTGCGTAATCAATGTATGTCGTCATATTGTTGGTTACTTATTATTATTTAATGACAAGCAACATCAACTGTCTGTCAGGACGAACTAATATACATATTTCCGATATCATAACATAAATTCTTCTTTACTCTACTTATTACTAAACAAACTAAATATTTATCACAGAGATCACAAGTCAATACATGCACACATCATATCAAAGTAACCTTTGTTATTTAAGGAGCTAATATTAAGAAGTGTAATTAATGATTTGTAGGTAAACATTATATGCATCATATTAATTATTCAATATTTTAGTTTTGAGTAGCTTATCGGTTAAAGGTTATCGGTGTCATAAAAATATGTACAAAACTAGTGTTACTAGGTAAGTTATACATAGATACAAAAGCAGAGGAAAACAAAGGCAAATCAGATGGACTTCGTAAAAGAGGAGTGAATATGGCTACATAGGGAGTAAACGGTAAATTGACGAGTGATAGAGGAAATAAAGAAAACACATTATGGAGACGGTATTTTTTTTTTTTAAGGTGATGATGATGTTGTTACTATAAATTAAGAAGACAAAATGCTCTTCTTTCACTGTGGTTTATTAAATTACTGTATTCATGCAGTAATACATAACTATGATAGAGGCTAAAAAAATGATGAGACGAAAACTTCGAATTAGAATTTTATTAACAAACTACTAAAGTTAAAAGAATATTTAAATAATATTGAGATAGCAACAATAAAAATCATTAACAATAAGATATAACATTATATTTCAAGTGTAATCTTTTAAAATGTTGAACTCTAACATAAGTAATTCAATAGCTATTTCTTGCATAACGATATAATTTATCTACATTAAGTTAATATTGTAGTCAGAATTTGCGATATGAGATACCCTTTTGCCCTCTTATGTCACATATCGCATCATTTTATGACGTTATAATCGATATCAAAACGTACGTTTACATCATTCCTGTATAATAATTATCTGTACAGTTAGATTACTGGAACTGAGCAGCGTCGTTCGGAAGTAGGGTTATCGTGGGGTTAAACGTAATTGTCAAATATAATGTTATATGCAATTTAGTAATTAATTAACAGTGTGATATAGTTAATGAATCACTTTAATTATAATAGTTTAATCTCTTAACTTATAAATAAGAGATAATTTCATTAAGTTAGCAGTCAACATTGTATCATTTATTAATCTCTCAATTTAGTTAAATCCATAGAGCCAATATCGCCTATCAATTGCCATAAAGCAGGCAAGATTTCTGTTCGTAGAAATAAGTAATTCGTTGTAGTTTTTATGTGAATTTCAGAGTATCGAGTAGTTATAACACAGTATCTATTTAAAGCGATTGTGGGTAAAGCCGGCTCGGTAACCATTACGTTTGACGCGATAACAACCTTTCAGGTAAGTCAACTTTTATTATACTTTGATCCGGAACTTATTAATTAGAGTTTCCAGGTAATATTGGTGGGTATTTTATGATTGAATGCCCTTGTCACAGGGACATTTCATGGGAAATTTTACAATGTTGATGTACATTTATTAACCTACCTCCCATAACGAGATGCAATTGTTTTTGGTTTAGTATGTTGTAGGAAATCGTTTTTTTTATGTTATCGTGGAATATGAACTTTACAGATAATTTAAATTCATTTTCCACACTTTCTTTGATGGCATTTCTGAATTTAATTACTTATGAACTTGCATCTCCATAACAAAAGTATTTTATGTGAGAGTATAAACCATGAATATATATTTTAACCGAAATTGTAATACCAAAATATCAATTGTACTCAAGATACATGACGGATGCTTTGGAGAAATAGTGACCATTGAAGGATGTTTTAATGTTTCTTTTGTTAGAACGTCGCAGCAGCCTTTATGCATCACGGACCAGGGTCCTAGTGTGAGATTATTTTACATCGACTCAATCGTTACGGTCACCGGTGATGGCGTTGCGATTAGCCCGCATAGAGAGCTCAGTGCAAGTTTATTTCACATCGACTCGCTCTCGACAGCGAGCGCATTTAGCGTTGCGATTGGTGGAGATTTCAGTGCGGGCCAATCGTAGCGCCGAACGCTGTCACCGTGACGATTGAGTAGAAGTAAAATGAACTCGCACTTGGCCCTCTCAACTCTTCACAAATCGCAACGCGGTCGTCGTCAAAAGCGATTTGATGTGAAATAAACTCACACTAAGCCCTCAGACAGTTGCATTTAATGCGAGCACAATATTATAGGAGCACGTCTCGGTGTCGTGATTGTAAACCTTGGCTTACATCGCTATTATCTTCGAACACTCAAACGACCTTATTTTTGAGCTGAGTTAATGTACTTTGGCTCGCCTTTACGATTTTCTTAGAAGTATAATTGACTTGTATGAACAATGTGTGCTGCAAAGGGATTCTATTTTTGATTAAATATGATTTTATTCAATTTAGGCCTGTTGCCCTAGTGGTTAGTGATCCTGAATGCTAAGCCATAGGTCGTGGGTTCGATTTCCACCCAGGACAAGTAATTGTGTGATGAGAACGGTAATTAGTCCTATAATTTATGCATGTATAGTATATAATATGCATGCATTTGGAAATAGTCGTATGCAATTATGATTTTTTGCTGAGTAAGTTTAAAATAACCCGAAAATTGATCTAAGTTCAATGGGAGCGGCCTAGGTCCAGCAGTGCGATAGGCTGATGATGATGAAGCTTAAATGCATGTCTTTCTCTTCAATGCTACAAGAATATTCGTCTCACGATTTCATTTTAATAACCACATTGCGATGTTTGGGAACTTTTGTGTTGTTTTAAAAATTCTTTGTAATTAATTAAAATAGAATGAAAAGGAGCTTTTGTTCAATTAAGATAATTAGATACTTTATTTAGCAATAATAAATGCAATGCCATTATTAGCAGGCACATGAGAAAATTATGCTTTGTTGTAAAAATTATAAAAAAAAATATCCTGTGAAATATAATTTGTACTGTAAATAACAGTTTTTGAATCCTGTGTCAAGAACTCTTTGTTCTTATAATTTATTACTTTGTATTGAAAGAACATATATATGCATGCCATCGTGGTAGAACAAAGATACATTTTATATGCGTCAAGTTCTTTTAGTAATGAGTTGCCGTTTTGACGAAAATACGTACTCAATATGCCCCACATGGGACGACACTGTGTGATCCACAAATTTGTTGCTTGTGTCTTTCTCTTGTTTGTTTCTTGTTCTGAGTCTGGGTGTTCGTTGTGCCCGTTTCATGTATGTTTCTAAAGTCCCCCGCGACACAGGATACTCGTATATTCCTACTGCGGGAGTTGTCTTTTAAAAACATAATATTATAATAAGTTAAAGCTTCTTTTCGCGTGGTGACGGATTAAGAATACGGAGTGTCACCACCCCAATTCATCCCGTAGGTGTCGTAAGAGGCGACTAAGGGAGCAAACTACGCAAACAGCAGTACAAAGAGAAGGAAAACTTGGCACAAACCCTATACCAACCCGTCTGGCCAGCGTGGTATAGTAGGCCAAAACCTCCTTTCTAAGGAGAGGCTTACGTCCAACAGTGGACTATTAAAGGCTGTTGATGTGATGATGTGAAAGCTTCTTTTGTATACTCCTTTTTTCTTATTTTTGTGTACAGAACAACAAAATATATAAGGACTACCATTCAGATGTAGGGACTACATTCGACAACTTGGAGTTCTGACTGTCTGCTATCTCTGAGTGTTTGTGTGTCAGTTATTGACAATCAGAATTAGCTAAATTTCGCACACCAATACAAAACTGGTGTGGTGTGAAAGCAGGATATTTTCTTGAGTGAAAGTATCTAGATATTCATGATAGTGGCAGAAACAAAAATATACATGAGTATTTATTGTTATACCGCAGCATAACACCACCGGGGTAACGCAAACTACGCGAAGGATATTGTGACAAACAAAGAGCCGTTACACAACGGATGACGTCACAGTACAAAGTCCGGACGAACCAATTGGAAAGTTCAACATTGGCGGCAGAACGTTTGCGCCAACTATTTGGTCTAAATGGTTGGTTGGAATTATTAGCTGGAGCTAAATGGGTCAATTTGTGTTTTGACAAGTCCAAAGTGCAAACATTGAGAGCTAGTCTGTCCCTGAACTCGTCCTCGTCTATTTCTGGGTACATTGTTTCATTGGAATATCATTTCCACTAACGGTCGTAGGTAACATGATTTTGAAATGATATTACATACAAGTTCAGATTTTAACACTGCTAGGAAGGTGGGTCGCGTGTTATTAGCATTCCTGTAAACCCCTAACCCCTAACATCGGTCTTTACCTGAACCCATGTTAAGAGGGATTTTAGGTGGGGGAGAGGGGGAGCTTAGATTTTGCGGGGGTTTAGTCGCCACCTCACTGAAACCCGTTGCCATACGAGCATCTGTGGCAATCGTTACGGGTACGACAACAGTATCTACAGAACTTCTATATCGCCTAGTACCTGGGGGGGGGGGGGGAAGGTGTGATGGCAGTCGCTCCACGTAAAAAATCAAAGTTCAGCCGTATCGTAGTGGACCCAAAGCCGACCCCAACGCAGTTGGAAAAGGGATCCGATGATGATGAATCACCACCTCACTGAAAACAGCGTGGTGACCTCCCGACGGGGTTTTAACAAAAGAAGGTCCTAAGTGGCATCTAAATTCTCAACAAGATCAACGTCGAGCACCTGAGAAACTGACAGTGTGGTACCGAGTGGTAAACCTAAAACCACCACTTTATCGAGGCATTTATGTAAAACTAGCTGGTGCCCGACACTTTGTTAGCGTGGAATTTGAAAAGCGCTGCCTAGTGGGCTCGATTCCCGGAACGAGCAAAATTTTATACGGGTTTTTTGAGATAAAAAAAATAGCCTCAGTTACTCCTTATATAGACTAGGTATACGTGGTAGTAAAATATTATCAAAATCTGTAAAGCCGTTTTGAAGATTATCCGAAATAAACCGACAGACAGACAGACAAAAAATATTTAAACTGGTTTTTAGGAATAGGTATCGTGAAAATAACCGTATGAGCATGAAAAAAACCTATTATTTAGACATTACAAACAGACACATCAAATTTTATTTATTTGTATAGATATAGATAGTAGTTATGCTAAATTACTGAGCGTGATTTAATGAAATATTATTTAGGGCGAGTCAGGGCAACTATCATATTACACAGCGCTATCTTAGAATTGTTATTTGCCTACGCAAGTATGGTAGATATTGTTATTGCCCAATAACTACACGTTTTATAGAATAGGCTTTATTACGATTTCCCTAGATCAGCATATATTTAAGTGGAACATATTTGTATTACAACTATTTGCGTTTCGCAACACGCCAGCGTTTTGCAACGTGGGCAAAATATATATTATGCAGACAATTTAGCCGTTTTGATCACTCTTTTAATATTTATGTAGGTAACAAGTATGTTAATTCAGCTATATTGTAGCTGCAAACTCAAGATTACGAGACGTAAACTTTAAATGTTTCTGCTCGTCTCCTATTTAACGTGGACGTGATGTTATTTATTCTATAATCAGCTTCTATTGACCTACCTAGTGCGAGAAGCACAGGTCACTTTTAGCTAGTGTATTCATTTCAGCTTTATATCTGGTGACACCATCAACGTTCTCAAGTCTGTGATTGTAGGTGCATGTGTTAGAACCCTACAGTAATGTATTGGTACAACTCTTGAAGTGCTATAAATCATAGACAACACATCATTAGACGGGACGCGAAATTATCGCCGACGACGGTTTTAATTTCAGTTTTTTAATATATTAATAATAATATCTCATGATAGTTATTTCTTCATAATATACCATCACCTTGAAGATTTTGCTATTACAAAACCATAGAAAAGTATCTACTATGAATAATTACACACACCAGTATATTTCTTACTTTCGTGAACAGAACCACATGATATTACACAGCTAAATTAAGAAGTTATCATAAAGTACACAACTCAGTTAAAATTCTGAACACCTTAATATAGTTACACAAATACCCGTTCATATAACATTTTTAAAAATAAAAGAGCTACAATTAACCTCTTTAGTGGGTTATAAAATTACTGGCCACGTGTTTTGACTTCAAACAACGTTAAATATAACTATGTAATGGAGTTTGCACTCTGTGTTTATCCTAACAGCCCTTATGTTGATAACTACGATATGACACCTTAGTTTGACGCATTAAAGCTGAAATTACTTTGTTCAAAAGAGAAAATACTGTGTTTTGGCTTTGTGTCCCAGAAACACGTTTTAAACAATATGTTTAAACTTAGAATTAATTTTACACGCTCATACTGCAATCGTGACGTATACGTATAAATTGTTATTGCTGTAATTTTAGACGAGATTTAAACTGTAATTGACCTATCCTTAGGACAATTTACACTAAATAATACTCTTGTATTGAGAGTCCAAAGGTTTGTAGTTTAAATACAACTTTAAATGTTGAATCTAATTCGTCACGTGAAAAAGTGCTAGGTAGTCAAAAACGAATCTTATTACGTTAAGGATAAGATTGTAAATGGATTTAACGTGGTGAGATCACGCAGTGTGCACGTGCTTCGACGCCGGTAGAGAGTTCACAGCTGTTGTTTAAATGTTGGACTTTGGACTGGAGGCTACAATCACCGGTGCGCGTGAATAACGTGTAACGACTCCATGATTTGTTTGTCCACGTCTTATTGAGTCATCATCAGTTTCATTCCTGCTACTATTACTCAAGAAACGCCGTTTGTATCTAAGTGCAGACTTATTATTACAACTAAGCATATTTTAAAAATAGAACTAATTTATTAGTCAGTCAGTCTTCATTGGAACTCTTTTTAAATTCAACCAGTCTCATTGGAATTACCATTATAGCTAGGCTGTATACAGAATTGTCTCTGGATAAAAATATGACTTTTTATAACAATTTTTTGGTTTAATGTTTAATCTGTTTATGCCTATAAATGACAATATACCTAATTGAGACGTGTAGCTAGTCACGTTTGCAATAAGAAGTATTCGTGTTAGGATATTGTTAACCTCTTTACTTAAAATATAGTTAGACCGCGCTAGTAATTATGTGTCTCAGCGTTTTCCTATTCTTAACTTCAAAAACTTATGAATTAACAGCATAAAAGGTATTTATAGATATACCTACTTAGTTTGGTTATCCATTTTATGTTCAAAATGCGTATATAAGGAACACGGATTTAAGGTTACAAGAATAGAATAGATAGGAAAAGACCTTCGATATTGAAGTGATCCAATCAGATATCTACCTAGGTAAGGTATCTATCAATTTAACAGATAAATACTCCTTATTCAGTGAATATATAATATGTACTTGAGGTAGGTAAGTATTTGGACCGTAAGTAGGTACTTGAACGTAGAAATAACATTGTGCAATATTCTCCTAGAATTGCATCTAGAATAGATGCCGTAACCATGGACTATTGCTTTCCTTGAACATTACATACCGAGGTATTGGATCATAAAAATATTTTAAATTTGCCCTAAATTCGAAATGCATTTCGATTGGCTGGATCGCAGCCAGGAAAGCGCAACATTCTAGCTCCAAATATGCAAACAATGCAATATAAAAAAAAAAGTTTAAAAATCTAATTAAAAGCGCGGTAAAATAAACAATATTATTGGGATACCGAAAAAAATACTAAATAAAGATTAAATAGAAACTATATAGTCATAGAAAAGTATAAGCGTTTGCTTTGCTATCACGAAGGTAAAACGTGTAGAATGCCATTTGCCGGGTCCAAAGTCCGCAAGGTAACATTGACGTCGGTGAAGCAAACGTGTCTTGGACAACGCTTTTGTTATAAATTCACTTTTAAAGTATTTAAGTATAGGTCTATCAACAGATCCCAAGCTTAATTAGTTAATACAAAATAATTCCATATGTTTAAAAATTTTCATTACACACATTTACTACGAAGAAACTACCTAACTGTTATTCTGACTTGTGACATAGTTAGGTATTCCTTAATAATTTTATTTTCTTTAGAACACTGTTAAAAGTAGATGTTTACAATGTTAAAGTAAGGTATTCTTAAAAAAATATTTATAACAACAATTTTATAGATAACAAGTAAATAATGTTGTAATAGTCTTGTTGTCTTACCTTTTCGAGCAGGTCTTGTCCAATTGAGTTTGCGTCCACTTTGACTTCTAAAATCACAGAGTTTGCTTGACTGATTAACCACATTTTGTCAAACATTTTTAAGATTAAACTGTAAAAATAGAATTTTAAATGGGGTCGAATGTAGTTAGGTGTTTACAATTTCGAAGTATAACACTTATCCAATAATGTTTATCTCACTCGCGTAAAGAATTTATTTAAAAATGTCTTTCTTAATTCGCTCTGCGCAATGTTTATCGCGTATTCTTTGTGGAAGTAAAACTGTGAATAACTTCCGACGACGGCCATACTACGTTAAGTTTGCCACCGAAATGATAAAGAAAACAGTGACGTTACAAAGGCGGGGGGAGCGGACCTTGTACCTCTACGAAATGCATTTATAATGTCTATGTGCTTATCAACTTATACGTTATCCATTGCTACTAATACGCTAGCTTGGTTCATATCATTCCAATATAAACGTCAATGTATAATGTGTATTTTAATTATAGTGAATCACAATTTTCTTTCACTGAGGCCAGTCGGTGAGTTGTTTGGTTAGTTCATCGTTTCGTATGATAAAGAGAGAGATGGAAGTAGTACAATAAAAGCAATAATTTATTTATTTTATTCTAGTATACTAATTTCAGGTTGTTTTTATTAGGTAATCAAGGAATATACAATATTTCCTCATCTAAAAATATACTGCATTATATAAATCCAGTTTTTATGTTTAATGGTTTTTTGTTTTTGTACCCTTCATTATTTAAATTTAGCGCTAATTATAAATGTTGCCATGAGCTAGATTGAACAATTTTCAATATTAGCCAAAAACTATTAAAAATATTTTTAGACGTTATCCTTTATTTTTGATTAACAGGTAATTTTATACAAAATAATAACAGACATGACAAAGAAAATGGTGACAAAAAATAGTCCTTTTTTTACTGTTCACATTGTTTTTTGTATATTGCCATCTAGTGATAATTTTTGACACTGTGATTGCCAACATTTCCTTAACAATCCCATTCATTCAAAAATAATTTAACAGTTTTCATTTCATTGTTTTACAATTAGATTAACATGTCAAGAACATGTTAATCTAACAAAAGCCATTTAAAGTTTTATAAGAAATACCACCCTAGAATAATTTTTCGTTTTCAAGTATGACCGAGTAATTAATTTTTGTCTTAAACCCCTTTCCTTTACACGCAAAATACAAAAGCACGAGCCGCTGACAGCGCCAATTGTGACAACATAGTAGAACTAAAGTAATCATATGACTCTCGTCACGAAGTCTTATTGCGCCTATCGATTTGTGTCTTGGTCTTGATTCTCACTCGACTTAGTTTTTGTGTGTATCAGAAATGGCGAGTCAGACACAGGGAATCCAACAACTGTTGGCGGCTGAAAAACGCGCTGCCGAAAAGGTTTCAGAGGCGAGGAAGCGTAAGTTATTATATCATTAATACGCCTTTTACAACCATTATACTTGTACCTTTCCATTATAGATTTTAGCACGTACGACTAGCAGTTTTGCCCCTATAACTCTTACTAGCTTAAAATTTAAAGATAGTTGGTAATAATTGTAGTTTCTTACGATATATTTCTATCGGTTTGAGTGTAATCACATGATTTTTGTGTTAAACCTGTTTCATTGAATTTGTCATTGACATCATCCGCTCTCTACCTCAGCTCAAACGAAATTAACAACATTCATATCATTTTCCATGAGAATAATTCATGAATGGATTTACTTACAACTGTCTTTAGAGTTCTCTACCTTGTGACGCCCTAATCTATCTTGTTATCAATATCGTTGTAGTTAAATGAAGTTAACATGCCTAAAAGTAAAAAATATTAGTGATATTCGTTTCCAATTCTTTTAAAAGATTCAGAAATTTCTTCAGAAGCAGGCAGTCTGTCACATGATTGTCAATTTTACTGCTGATCAACCAATCAGATAGTGCAGAGACAGTTTTAGATGCAGATAAAGGTTTGTAGTCGAATTTAGACAAATACTTGATCAAGGCTGTTTCTACACAGTATTAAATCCTATTTTTTTTACCTTGTGACACAAATACTATGTATGTTGAATAGTAGAGAGTTGACAATAACACTGCAAAGAGAAGGAAAACTTGAAAAAACAATCATTTTTTTTTATGTGTGGAAACCCCACCGGGTTGGCCACACCAACTTGAAACAAACCCATCAACCCATCTGATTAGTGAGGTATAGTAGGTCAAAATCTCCTTTCTAAGGAGAGGCCTATGTTCAGCAGTGGAGGCTGTGGAGAGTATTGTTTAGAAAATGAGCTAATAAATTATCAAAAGACTGATTAACTCTTATTTAAATTTAACTTTATCTTTTAATATGGTAGCTTTCCAGTGACAGGAAACTCAAGTGATTTTATCTTTTCTAATAAATCTTTGAGCTTTATGATTTCAACTATCTTCTTCTTCTCTTATACTTACTAGACTCATATTGGGGTGTCATAGATAAATGACAGAGATAAATGATGTCCGTGTGGTGACGGATTAAGAATACAGAGTGTCACCACCCCTATTCATCCCATGGGTGTCCTAAGAGCTGACTAAGGGAAAAACTACGCAGGACAACAGCACTGCAGAGAGAAGGAAAACTTGACACAGACGCTATACCAACCCGTCTGGCCAGCGTGGTATAGTAGGCCAAAACCTCCTTTCTAAGGAGAGGCTTATGTCCAGCCACTGCTGGACATCAGCCTCTCCTCCACTGATGATGATGATGAAGATAAATGACACCCCAATATGAAACAAATGCTTGTCCTCCCATTATCCGATTGTCTAGGGTGGGAATCAAACCTACAACTTCCAACTTAGTATTCAGGACCACTATCACACTAGGTTATATGAAGATAACATCTTAGTTTCTCTAGCAACAGGGTTATCATTAGCAAAGACATCATGTGGTCATAAGCTACCCACATATAGTAATAATAATAATAATAGCCTTTATTTCAGACAATTTTCATCTACAGTATTTTAACATCTTAATTTTTGTAACATTTTTTACTTTATATATTTTATATCTTATCTACTATGCTTAACTATTACTTATCGACAACTCTGTCTGTGTGCCACTAATTGGCAAAGGCCTCTTCCAACTTCTTCCATTCCTGTCTATCCTTAGCAGTTCTCGTCCATGTGCCCCCTGCTAAGGCTCTAATGTCGTCCACCCATCTTTGAAGTGGTCTTCCTTTTTTTCTTTTATCGATTATTATCGATTTCGACCATTTCTCCATTCCTCTAATTGTATGGCCTGACCATTTCCATTTTAACTTTTTTATTGTTGTTGTTACATCTTATGTTTTCGTGTGTTTCTTTATGGTTTCTACCCACATTCAAGCATAAAAATGTTACTTATAAGAATTATTTAATTACCCAAAACACTATACTGACAACTCATAACTACTTACATTGTATTACAGGAAAAGCGAAACGCCTAAAGCAAGCCAAGGAAGAAGCTCAAGATGAGGTGGAAAAGTACAGACAGGAGCGCGAAAGGCAATTCAAAGAGTTTGAGGCCAAGGTATAATATAAGATACATTATTTCTTTTACAGTTCCGTAGTAACCAACTTTGGATTAAATACAACTACGCCCCTGTAACTAAGACGGTTTCGGTGTTTTAGACACTGCTCAACACACTATTTCAATGTCATCCTAAATTACATATTTGTGCTACCGGAAATTTATAAGTAAGGAAAAAAGATTATCCAGTTCAAAGGACCAATGATAAATCCCTGCAGGTATAAAACTTAAAGGCAATTGACAGAAAAATTGTACATATAATAATAAAATACATTTCAAATATGGTGCGCATGCTATGCTTGCGGACTCCAGTAGCAGTTTCCCAGGATGGCAGCGCACACCTCACCCACAATAGATTAACTTGATCAGTTTGACAGCTTTCATGACTTCCCACAAGTTAAAACATAAAATATTAGAATCGAACATAATATTTACTGTGGGAGTCATGCATCGGTACAAATGGGCCAACTCACCTGAAGTGATACCGCAGTCTGGCAAAAAACTGGTGTTAAGTAATTCCTTCGTTGTATAGTAATAATACAATAATATTTACTTACATCTGACACACGACGCCATCTTGTTTCAAACTAAGCAGAGCTTGTCCTATGAAAGCTATATTGACTGATAGAATACTATTATACTTTTTTTTTGTAAATACACACATATTATACATAGAAAACACCCAAACTCCGAAAACAGCAGCAGATCATACAAACATTTGGTCTGACCCGGGAATCGAACACGAGACCTCAGCACAGCAGTCACATACGCTACCACTCCACCACCAAGGCAGTCAATTGTATTTCCTCCGATAGAGTGAAGTTACTAAAGCCATTCCCCTGATTCTCGAGAGATATTCATATTTAAAGGCTGGCAACCTACTTGTGACTCGAGTTGTAGGCGTCTATGGTCGACGGTAGTCACTTACCATCACGTGACCCGTCTGCTCGTTCACCCTCCATACCATAAGAAACTTCACTAAAATTATTTTTATATCTTTGTTTGTTTATCTTATTTTTATATCTTTTGCATATTAGAGGTAGACACGTAAAGAGTTGAATATGCCACTACACTGTACAGTCCTTTTACCGGTAAGCACTGTACGGTGTAGCATCATATCAGAGGTTAAGATTTTTGTAATTTTGATTCTTCTTCAAGAGCCATCTTCGTTCTGTAGGTTGGCAATCATCAAGGATATTCTAGTTTTAAATACTGCTGATCTAAAACATTGATTTGATCAGCAGTTGAACTACTTTCAAATTTTGTTTAAAAAAAATAACCTTGGTTAATATATTTATGTATACTGCCTATTTCTTTTATAAGTCTACATATTAAAAGTTTTTAATATAGATTTTTCATAAATATTGTGTCATCACATCAACAGCATTTATTAGTCCACTGCTGGACATAGGCCTCTCCTTAGAAAGAAGGTTTTGGCCTACTATACCACGCTGGCCAGACCGGGTTGGTATAGGTTTTGTTTCAAGTTTTCCTTCTCTTTGCAGTGCTGTTGTCCTGCGTAGTTTGCTCCCTTAGTCGTCTCTTACGACACCCACGGGATGAATAGGGGTGGTTACACTGCGTATTCTTAATCTGTCACCACATGGACAACAAAATATAAAACAATAAATAAAATATTGTATAATTATCTTTAAATACTTATGTTAAACTACTAAAGTGAGTTTTTACCCTTTCCAATTTTCTTTTTCATTTAATTATTCTTGTTTGTTAGCACATGGGTACCAGGGAAGGTGTAGCTGCTAAGATTGATGCAGAGACTAAAGTGAAGATTGAGGAGATGAACAGAATGGTGAAACAGCAACAGGAGCCGGTATGTATTAGTGTTCCATATCATTTAATATAAAACAGGCTTTCCGTAAATAGCCATAGATAGGCGACATATTTCCTAGTGCACAGGAAGTAATAATAATATATAATAATCATTATACCCATCTCAAACACTGTCACACATATTGTCTAATCCCAAACTAGGCAGATCCAGTACTATGGTAGAGAGACTGCTGATAAACATACTTAAATATTTCTAAATACAAACATATATAACAAACATATTATAGGTAAATTAGACACAGAACAAATGATCGTGCTCATTGTACAATCCTCGGTAGGAATCGAACACACGACCTCTGGCTTAGCAGTAATGGTCACTAACCGCAAGACCAACAGGCCTGTCGATGTTTTTCTGTTAATGAAATGAATGTTTATTTGGATCACCAAGTTGCCTGTGCTCTTGGAGTAATCTTTCGACAGCGTATAATCTCGCGAGACAAATATAATCTAACAGTATTTTCAATTTTCCCTCGTATCTTTGACCTTCTATGGAAACCTCGATTAATATGCCTCATAGATAAAGCAGAACCGTTTCCATAGACAACAAGTCTGTACCAATTTATGTTGTTTTTTTATTCCAGGTGATCAAAGACGTTCTCAGCCTGGTGTACGACATTAAGCCTGAGCTCCACGTTAACTACCGCTTCAAGTAAACGTATATGATAAAAAATACATTAAATACCATCTGTTTGTCGCGTATTAAACGCTTGCAATCATCTTAGTTGTAATTGTTGTTCAGTTAAAGGCATTAGGCGCGGCAGAACCGAACGTGCAGGTAGCTACTCAATGTGTTGCCAACAAAAAAAAAAAACATGTTTAATCGATTGATTTTAATAGTTCTCAAGTCTATTACCAGTGAGAGGACGGTTGTTGCTAGTTTTGAGCGGTAATGTTGGTATTAATCTGTCATCAAAATGTCAACTGTCATTAATACGCGGGAGTCTGTCCGTTAGCTGTAAATACAAGTGTTGCTTGATTTCGCCGTACATCTATTTAAATAAATTATTCAATTAATATTGTCTAAGCGTTAAGTATCAGCTCGGTATCATTCCAGAACGTTGAAGGTCCGGCATTGAACACAATAAAAATAATGTACCTATAATCTTAAATTGTATGTTATTCAATGTTGTATGTTGAATAGAAATATATAAAGTTTAAAAAAGATTGTTTTTTTCTGTAGTGGCGAAGGGGTGTGCAGTATTAGTGAAATATAAATATTGATGTATTACACTTTATTGGTTTTATTATATTTGGGCAATTTCTGGTGATTTTATCGCCGTGTTTCTGCAACAAGAAAAAGTATTTTAAAACTACATTTTATAAGTTACAATATTGTTACTGGTCGTCCTCGTTCTGAATGCGCACTATATTAGTGATGCCCATAGATGCGCTCGGAACAAAAATTCAGATGGACTATTATTATCCATTCGCGTTTGGAAAATAGTGACGCATCGATATCGTTTCGTGTGAGTCAAGTTCTCATTGAGTAGTTGACTGCAGAAGTCAACTACTCAATGAGAACTTGACTTTATAATTTTTTGGAATCTGATTCCTTATGGAGCGGGGCATAATCTCTCATAAGCTGCGAAAAGCGCGAAATGCCGCTACACTGTAAAATGCCTTTACCGGGAGCGATGATCAGTGCGGTGAGCGCTGATCAGCGCAGCGGCACGTGAGAGGTTAATCAGTGGATAACGATACGTCACTATTATCTTAACGCGAATGGTCTATAAGTATAATAACAGACTAGTACAAAGTATTTTTTTGGTGAAATAGCATGCAAGGCGAAAGGTTTTAGATGCTTACAAAGGATGGTCAATAAAGAGAGACAAAAAATAACAAGACAAATACTTTTTACCTTAGCTGCAACCTCTTATTCCCGAGGTTCTCGAGCCATGAAGCTACAGCGCCAACTGAAGAGAATACTGCGGGCTGGTCAGGTTTATCGCAGCGCTTGGATGAGAACGAAAGGATTCCTACTAGAGCGTTGTCCATTATCGCAGGACCGCCCGCGTCGTGCTATTAAAAAGAAATCAGAATGTGACAGTTGTTAAATTTTATTATTTTATATATATATATATATATATATATATATATATATATATATATATATATATATATAATGGAATTACTTTTAAATTAATCAATTTAAAAATAAATGGAGCGTGTTGAAAACTTAATTTAATAAGGATATTGCCGTGGATAGGTCTGCTGTTTCTTAATAAGGAATGACAACCCTAGTCGAGCTAAATAGAGTAAATAATTGAGACCAAGGACAATTTTTGGATTCATAAAAATATAAAATAAAATTAAAATACTACAAATATGCGAATTGTAGTATTCATTCGCTTTTTATTTTTATATACAAACAAAAGATTGTGTGCCTAAAGAAAGAACTCGAAATATCTGAAAACGAAAATAGTGTTGCGCACAAATTCGCTTGCCGTTCAAAGTGAACTGACGGAGGGGCGCTACCACCGCGGTAACACAGGTCAGAGGCTAGTGGAGGACTAGTTTTTTGACTATGGCAAGGAGCAAAGTGAGCTGTCAGTGTCAGATGCCTGTCACTTTCCCTGAAACGTATTTGATCCTAATAGGGATGGAATAAAATCACAATCACATGTTATTAATCATATCATCACACTTGTGTCAAATTTACAAAACCACTGCTGCTTAATTATTGTTATTACGCTAGCGCAAGACTCGCGAAAGTTTTTAATCTAAAAAAAAGAAGGTAATCTTTGATAAAATGAACTATGATTGATTTTAATGTCATTTATCTTTGTCTATGACGAAATCACAATCACATTAGAAATCGCAGTGACTAAATCCAATCATTTCATCAAGGGATTATGATTTAAAAGTAGCAATAATTTCCATGTCCAGATCGTACATAATATAATAACATATTATTAGTTATTATTTAAGCAATAATGAGGTAGGTTAGCGTATAATGTTCCAGTTTTAATTTTATGGTTACTTACATTGCAAACATTTTTCGGTAATGTTATGTAACCAGCGCAGAAATTGGTGCGAGTCACTAAGTCTCTGTAAAACAAAATATATTCAGCATTTGGGTGTAATTTATCTATTATATGTATGTCTTAAAATATATATATGTAAGTATGTTTATCGGCAGCCTGGTTATCATAGTACAGGCTCTGCCTAGTCTGGGATCAGACCGCCGTATGTGAGATATTATTATTTAGATATGCAACATTATTTATTACATTACAAAGACGTAAACGTGTAAACGGCCTATAAAGTTACCCAGTTGACGGTAATGGGCTTGGCCCTTACTAGGTCAGTGGGACTAAAATTATCCCCGATGTACACTCACGCCCATATAGGCGTCATCATCATCATGATCAACAGCCTATAACAGTCCACTGCTGGACATAGGCCTCTCCTTAGAAAGGAGGTTTTGGCCCACTATAACACGCTGGCCAGACGGGTTGATTTAGGGTTTGTTTCAAGTTTTCCTTCTCTTTGCAGTGCTGTAGTCCTGCGTAGTTTGCTCCCTTAGTCGGCTCTTACGACACCCACGGAATGAATAGGGGTGGTGACATTCCATATTCTTAATCCGTCACCACACGGACATATAGGCGTATGTAGGGAAAATAAATATGTTTTACTTTCCGTAAACTTCTTGGCAGTCGGCTACATCATACACTGGCAGCTTAACTTTCTGCAGTAAGACTTCACCTCCTGCACCGGTAATACCCTGAAATAATGTAGAATTTATAAGAAGCTGCAGTTGGACTTTGACAACTCTTTATATTCAGTTATCTAAACCATTATGATATTAAGACATCACGGGTATCTAAAATATAGAAATCTATGTATATACCTTTTACCCCATCATCAGGATACAGAGTACCTACCTTTCAGGTAAAAAACTACCCAATGGATGGACACAGAATAATTAAAAAAAAAGTATTCATCCCGATTGAATGCGGCTAATTATCACTGAAGACACATGATTTTGCCAATCCATTTTCCTCCTCCCCCTGTACAGTGCCCTCACAACTATTCAATATTCACCATCAGTTCTCAAGAAAAATATTTACCAGAACCGAACCCCAACCAAGAAACAGGATCTGATTGTCGACAGGAACGAGTTTATCCGTTGAGTAAGCAATACTGTCTATATGGGAGTCTGGATTTCCAAAGGAGAGGTTTTTGTGCAGTTTGAGCACAGCCAAGTTGAACTCCAAAGTCTGAGGCTTGTAATTGGGGTGGAAGAAGATCTCGGCGACTCGGAGGACTTCGCCACCAGATGTGGCGTTCGTGGACCCCACACGGACGCTCAACATCTTGACGTATTCACGAAAGAATCTGTTGTTGTACTGCCTGGAAATATTAACATTATTAAGGACTGGAGATTCAGTTTTTAAACAATTAACTCCATGGGGGTTGGAAATTTATTTTAAACTTCATTAAACAGTAAATACTCTGTAGTTTTTATCTTCTTTTATACATATACCTATAATATTAATTCATTGTATCCTGATGACGACCACCACAAGAACGAAGTCGAGTACAAAAACTAGTATAGTAGTAAATTGCATTAAACATCGTGTTTTTATGGTACATAGGCAAACGAGCTGATGGACCACCTCACAGTAAGAGACCAACGCTGACCATAAACAGTTAGACATCTACCACTTAAGAGACCCAAGTGCGTTTACTTCCTTATTGTATTCCTCTCAGGATAACAGGGTGGGGAGTTGGACCTGCAGTAAACTCACTCACTCTGTGAAAAGCCACGAAAGAATAGCTTAACACCAGTTTACTGTGAGGCTGCGGTACCACTCCGGTCGAGCTGGCCCATGGCTCTCTTATATAATATATCTTTTATTATTCTGCTTGTGTACCAACCAACCAACCAAATCTGGATTAGTTAATTTTGGATTTACTCGTACACATCATCACATCAACAGCCTTTAATAGTATACTGCTGGACATAGACCTCTCCTTAGAAAGGGGGGTTTTAGCCTACTACACCACGCTGGCCAGACGGGTTAGGTATCGGGTTTGTTTTAAGTTTTACTTCTCTTTGCAGTGCTTTTGTCCTCAATAGTTTGCTCTCTTAGTCGGCTCTTACGACACCCACAGGATGACTAGAGGTGGTCCCACTCCATATTCTTGGCCGTGATCACACGGATTTACACTTCAATAAATCTTAACAAAAGCTTGTATTTTAAGTCTTTATAACTCACAGTTGTAGGCAATGAGCTGCAGTTAGAACTTTATCCTTATCAATGATGACGCCGCCACACCACAGTTCTTCGTTCACCAGGAGAGCAGCCATGAAAGGATATCTTTCAATTGAAGCAATCTCATCAGGGTTGTATATCCTACGGAAGCGACGGTTCAGCGGTGGGTAGACAGGCTTTGAAGTTGTTTTTTCTTGGGCGTGTTGTTTTAAGTCTGTGGTATTGTTTGAATTCTTTTTAAATCCTTAACCACTGATTATAAGCTAGTGTTTAGAGTTGGCAACCAACCACCACAAATTAAACACTAGCTGCTCGCTGCCTCGCCGGTTTGGACGTCATACTGATGCGGCACGTCTATTTACCTATTGTTAAAAAGCCTCCCTCGAGTCTGAAGCTAGGCATCTCAGAAACACACACGTAGATGTATAACCTTAATAGACATGATAATTTTTTGATAGTAGTAACACATTTAAAAGGACAACGAAATAATCTAAAACGCATCTTACATGTTCTTGACAAAAAGATTACCTACAGTTGGCACCATCTTGATGGAGTAGGTACTAACCCTGTATGGTTGTCGTCAAAATAGTGGCCATAATTTGAGGGCTGACACTACTATAAGTAAGTACAGCATCTTATAGGACTTATCACTTTCTTTCGTAAGTAATTAATTTATTAAATTTACAAGTATTGATTTGGAGATTTGAATTTAGCGATGGTAGAGTATATTTTTTCATTTAACGTGATGATAAATTCAATCATTCACTAAATTAGTTTTCTTTGACGTTTATGCCAACGCAAATATCTATAAGTATGAATGTTCTTACTAAACTAAATTAAAACAAAACGATGGTTTGTACTTACATGTCATGGGCTCAATGATTTCATTCAATTGTTGCTCTCTCTTAGGGAACTCTATTGGCAGTCCTTCATACTCCAAACGTGGGTTGTTACTGCGACGATTTATTGCTACTGCATATTCAAAAATTGTTTCATTAAGTTTATTTCTATATACCTATACTAAAACATCAAGCAAAATATACACAAATATTTTTACTTACCATCCTCTTCACTGATGTCTGATGATGAAGATGAAATGTGAGGTGTAACCATTCTTATCAGGTAAACAATTATGAAGATGGAGGCCATTTTGCAATAACATTGATCGGCCATTTTGATTTTCTGTTCTGATATCTGTCAGAAATGCCAACATTAATTAAAAGATCTAATTTAATGTTTCTCTGCTTTAATCTTTAATGCTGCCTAATAGAGTAACAGAAAATATTTTTTTATAGGTTAATAGTATTGGTATGAGACGTTTTAAGTCCGAGTAAACAAGTCCACAGATAATCTGCATATTATTTTTTTATGTTAGAGGCGGTTTATGTTTTTTGTTAGTATATCTAAGACAAGCAGACCGGTCACCTCATGGAAAGTGACCATCG
Source organism: Arctia plantaginis (assembly GCA_902825455.1). Lineage (NCBI taxonomy): Eukaryota > Metazoa > Arthropoda > Insecta > Lepidoptera > Erebidae > Arctia > Arctia plantaginis. The sequence continues at coordinate 2,055,194 of CADEBD010000322.1, read as the reverse complement.
CTGCCCATGAAGTCACAAACGCAATGCCGGCCTTTTAGGAAGGTGTACGATCTTTTCTTGAAGGTTTGAAGGTCATATCGGTCCAGATATACCGCAGGCGATAACCCGTTCCACAGATTGGTTGTACGAGGCAAAAAGTGTCTCGAAAAGCACACAGTAGTAGCGCGCCAACTATCCAGCTGATGAACGAGCGAACCCAATTTTTATATTCCTAATTAATTTTTAAGCACGTAGCGAGCTTGATTAACAAAAACATGAAGGATTACTATGAAGATGGGAAAAACAAGGGTACTATTAGGTGGTACACGTTGCCGAAAATGAACTGGACGTGCTATTTGAAGTATCCTGTTTTGTGATATTACGAAATCCATTTGGAGATGTAAATGGGAGTTTTAAAACGACAGAAGCACGCTGTCGCAACCCTACTATTTAATTAATAAAAAAATATCTATACTACACACCTACCCAGGGGTAACACTATGAATTTGATTTTTCATATATCCTGAGTATTAGAATTGACGAATTTAACGACATTTTCCAATGAAATAAAGTAATAAAATAAAAAATTTAATAAAATATTTATTATAAAAGGCTATAAAGAAATACCAATAATAATACTATATCACCAAATAATCATTTTTCTTATGGCAAGATCGAAGGCAGATTCATTTTTGTTTCCTCTTTTACATCTTCAGTGCCAACCGCCGTGGGACCAACCACCCCAATGGCTTCCCAAGTCGTTTCCCCATCCATTACCCCATCCATAGCCGGTGTAGATAGGAGTCCTAATAATAGGGGCCGTGACTATGGGGGCTGCGACTATGTGCCGGACTACGGGTGCAGTCACCACAGGAATAGTCACACCATGGTTGATGACCGTGGACACTGGTGGAAGAATGGGTGAGGCTGTGAAGAACAAAAAGGCCAATCATTTATTTGGTTGTGTACTTATATATTTTATATTTTAATGGGAATAATAAATTGTAGTGATTGCATGACGTAACGATGCAAGAGTGGTTTCATTATTGTACTGTGTACTTATTAAAGAATTCGTAATTTAAATTTAAAGTGTTACATAGGTACTGATTGCCAATTCCTGTCAGTTTCATCTGCATTTATGGATGTACTAAAGATTGTAGGTTGAGGTTTTATAGCCTATATTATTCAATAAATATTAAATACTCTAAAAATAAAAATAAACATTGAAATCTGATTACTAATTTCAGGGTTTTATGCGTCACGGGCACGCCGTCATCGCGGCGGTAAGACCCATTATGGGAGATTGGCTCGAGAGGCGTCACGGGACCCTCTTATACCGACTCACGCAGGTGATCACTGGGAAAGGATGTTTCGGGGATCACCTGTGTCTGATCCGCAAGGAGCCAACTCCTGAGTGCCACCACTACGATGGCCAGACCGTGGACACGGCTCTCCATACGCTGGCAGAGTGCCCGACGTGGGTTGAGCAGAGGCGAGACCTCGTGGCGGCCATCGGAGTGGGAGTTCTCTCGCTCGATAGCCTGATTGCGGCTATCGTGCGGAGCGAGAGTGCGTGGAACTCTGCCGTCTCCTTCTGCGAGCAAGTTATGCTCGCGAAGGAGACGGCGGAGCGGGACCGGGAGAGGTTTAGAACTCTCCCGGCCCGCTAGGCCCGGGAACGGGCCAGGTACCGCAGGCGACTCAGACGCCGGAACAACCTCCGTCCTCCATAAGCGCAGGCCTGGGAGTGACAGGTGAGGCCATCTGTCACCCTAGCAGAAGCAGGCCAACATGCAGAGGGAACATGCGGTTCGTACACGGGGGGGGTCGTCTACTCGTCTGTAGATGGCCCGTATGTCGGGGCACCAGGGACTTCCTTTCTAGGGTATACCTGGTTCCCCGGCTATTAGTACCCGAGACGGCGTGCGGTTTTAGTCGGTTCGGGTCCGACATGCCACATACAAACATATTTTGTTGTTGTTATGTTATCACAATATCAAATATCACAATTTTGTATGGAAAAAATATGATAAAGTCGTCAGTATCACTTCAGGAAGATTATATTGGTAACTAACTAACTCTAATTTGATACTACCAAATAAATATACCAAAATTACACATTAATAACAAGACTTTTAGAAATTTCTTGAATTTTGACATTATTGGAACAATTTTATAAGATTATAAACTGGGTGCTTCCACACGGTGCAAGTAGCTGGCGCAGGCAGACGCTGGTTACTTGCGTCAGTAGTATGCACGAGTTACTTGCTCGTTTGGTTTATAATATAATATATTATATTATAATATGCATGCTGCTCGCGCGGGTTACATGTATGCGTGTTGCTCGTTTCAGATGTAACACAGTGAGTGTTGGTACACGATGCACGTAGCTATCTGAACCTGCGCAAGTAACCCGCGAGAGTGGCTGCGCGCATTGCGGAGCGTGCGTGTTACCTTCGAAAGTAAACCGCGCTATTGTTGGACCCGCATAGTCTTTTTCACGAAGCAAATAACCTGCACAAATACCTCAACATGCGCAAGCTATTTGCATCGTGTCCATCCTCACTTCACAGCCTTTACTAGTCCACTGCTGGACATAGGCCTCTCCTTAGAAAGGAGGTTTTGGCCTACTATACCACGCTGGCCAGACGGATTGGCACATGGTTTGTTTCAAGTTTCCTTCTTTTTGCAGCTCTGTTATCCTACATAGTTTGCTCCCTTAGTCGGCTCTTACGACACCCACGGGATGAATAGGGGTGGTGACACTCTGTATTCTTAATCCGTCACCACACGGATTGCATCGTGTAGAAGCACCCTAAGGTTAGATTGTAATTTCAGATGTTAATTTGTTCAAATGTTTTAAATCCATGAATATTGTTTTATGGCTCTTTTCATGGAATAAATCGGCGAGAATCGAGAGTAAGTTTTAATAACTATTACATGTTACACCAAAAAGGGTAAACAAGTAAAGTAAGTCCTTTCCAGCCACCTTACCTTAAGGATATTTTCTGTATAACTTGGTTTTAGTGTTCAAATAGTGTCTATAATGAAATGATTTACCGAGTTCCAGTCCCAGCGGTGGGACAGGGTTGGCGACCACCATGCCGATGAGAGCGAGAACTAATGCCACCTGTGGGAGAAATATACGGATTAATCTCACTACGTCACTACACAGTCAATGAACTTTTGCACTAACGGGGACTAGATATTCTTAAAACAGTTATTCATCGTTATCAAGCACTTCATCTCTTCTATGGTCCTTCTCTGCTCTTGTATTTGTACTTTTAAACATGACGACAGAAAGAAGAGTTCGATGCGAAACGGGATGAGGTCAAGACCCGAACACCGGCGACCATACATTACAATTATATCGGCGGTTAGCAGACTTGCAGTAAATGACGCAAGTTCACGGCAAATAATAATAATAATAATAAAAAAATGGCTATACAGATTAAATATATATAAATAATATTTTATGAATAAATATAGTAATAATCATTCCCCTCTCTCTCTCTTTTATGCTGTGCCCGACAGGGTCCATAATTGATACCTAGCTTAAGTTTTTACCAACTGTAAAATTTACATTATGGCAGCAATAAAGTATTGAGTATTGAAAATCGGGTACGTCAGAGCACATCAACGACTTTCATTAAGCAGTTACAAGTTGCCGTGGTCATATACGATCTGGATGGACGTTACTCCGAAAAAATTAAGTAACATATCTGATTGTAGATGTGCAAACAACGTTTCTTTCGCTTTCTTTAAATACGTGGAAGGGAATTTGCGAAAAGGATGGGAAGTTGTAAGAGAAAACCCCGGGAAGCGCGCGCTATTAGGTTTGATTAATGAGCCCGCATGGAGCCGGTGTTGGTCGTCAGATATTGCACATTAATTTGCGACTGCTGTTTAATTCTTTATTAAAAAAGCTCTCTAAACGCCATCTATTCCCAAACTAAGCAGAGCTTGTACTAGACAACTGATATAAATACATTTATACTTTTTTTTTGTAAATACATGCATATTATACATAGAAACACCTAGAACAAATCAAACATAAAATTGTCATGCACACAAATGTTTGTCTTGAGCGGGAATCGAACCCGCGACCTTTGAAATAGCAGTCCGTTTAACAAACCACTACGTCATCCGGTCGTCATTTTTTTTAACATACAGATAATTAATTTTAAAAATTATATAGGTTAAAAAGGATTCCCTGAGATATTAATGGGATGTGCAAGGATGCATTTGCACATCCTATTAATATCTCAGAGGATCACTCGGAGGACACAAGGATGTGTAATGTTTATTTTACTACGCACAAAGAGATGTATGTGGTTGAATTGATGTTTTTCCTACCAACTGTCTACTTAAACATAAAACCGTGGCCAGAAAACTTTGCCGTGTATTTCTGCGTTTAGTGGAGTAGACTTCTACTGTCTCGTGCATTTTGTAGTTTATTCTGATTTAGGTATTGCCTTTCTTTTTCTTTCTTCTTTTTTCTTTATTTTTAAAAAGACAACTCCCGCATTAGGAATAAATCCTGTGTCGCGGGGGACTTTACAAACACACATGAAACGGACACAAAGAACACCCAGACTTAGAACAACAATTTGTGGATCACACAAAGTGTCGTCCCATGTGGGGTTTGAACCCACAACACTCGGCGTATTAGGAAGCGGCGTGGCGACCGCTTAAACCACTACGCCATCCGTGTTTTTTATGAGTCGGAAATCATTTAGTATAAAATGCAGACGACTACTGTGCTCATTTCTTAAATTTAGTTTTAAACAAGCATCGGATAGGGCTCGATTAGCCATTTTGTCGATTCGGGGAGGGCCTGAAATAACATGGTCTGGGTCCTCCCGGAGGGCGCCTGAGGCTATTCGTCGGGGTGATTTCACATACTCCTGGTTCCTGAGTTTCCGAGGAGCAGGAGATTGGAAGGGAAAAAGCTACTTCCCAATAAATAAGTTGGATCAAAATCGGCTCATCCGTCTAGGGGCTTTGATGGCATAGAGTGACAAACAAAAAACGATTAAAAATAATATTTCTTACTTACCGCGCACTTCATGTTTGTGTCAAAGAAGATACCAGAGCAAGGATTAAATAATAACTGCACCGATTAACTACTGCAAGCTTTATATAGTGTGTGCAGGGCCACGCATCACCGACTGCACTGCACCACCCATCCTGCTTGGTACGCCGGTGCCGTCCTATGAAATACGTAGATATTTCATCACCAATAAAAAATGAACAGGATTTCATAAGAATTTTTTCAGATATATCACTGCTGTTAGTTATCAGGATGGCTACTAACCGATCCACTTTTAAACTTCCAGTATGCAAACTCTGTGCTCGGGGACTTCCATTCAAGGGTATACCAAAGTCCCCTGCAATCCTCACATATGACGGAACACAGTGTGGTTCTAGTCGGTTCGATTCTGAGATATGGCATTGCCGGGAACCAAAAAAAAAGTATGCAAGCTCTATGACACTTGTTGACAGATTCTTCAGAATAACACTGTTGTTCCACCTGCGTGTATGTCAGTTTTCATGGTAAAAAGCAGTCTATAGCACTCAAGGACAATATACCTTTCTAACCGTGAAAGAATGTTCAAAATTGGATCTGTAGTACCGGAGATTACCACGAACATACGAACTCACAAATTTTACCATTTTTTTTTCATTAAAATAAATAAAACTGTACTCGTATATTGACTGTGGGTCATGCTTTTACACAAATAGGCGGGCTAGACCAAAGTGTTACTATGGCTTAGGGATGGCATAAAATCACAATCACATAAGATAAATCATATCATTCAGTAGCTGACCCGCGCAACTTCGTCTGCGTCTCTCAATAGTAATAAATTTTCTCCGTTTTTGAAACATTCTTCATTGGTGCTCCGCTCCTATTGGTCTTAGCGTGATGATATATAGCCTATAGCCTTCCTCGATAAATGGGCTATCTAACACTGAAAGAATTGTTCAAATCGGACCAGTAGTTCCTGAGATTAGCGCGTTCAAACAAACAAACAAACAAACTCTTCAGCTTTATAATATTAGTATAGATAAATCATCACACCTGTGACTGATTTACAAAGCCACTGCGACTTATTATTATAATTACGTTAGCGCAAGACTCGGAAAGGTCTAATTCTATAAAAAAAGGTCTTAATCGTAAGTCGAAAAAAATAATTTTGATTGATTTAATGGCATAATCTTTGTGTGTGACGAAATCACAATCACATGTGAAATCGCTGCGACTAAAACCAATCTTTTCATCAAATGAATATGATTTAAAAGTAGCAATGATTTCCATGTCTACTCTGGCTTATCAGAAAACTGGTGTTAAGGAATTCTTTGGTTACTTTCTACCGAGTGAGTGTAGTTACCAGAGCTGCAAACTCCCCCCTTACCTTAACTCTTTGCTGAATGGGGAACTCTAAAGGCGACAAAACACTTATGATTCTAACTGACTGATTCTGGTGCAGTGGTTTAAATGGACACCACGCCGCTTTCTACAGCGTAGTGTTGTGGGTTCGATCCCCGCATGGAACAACGCTTTGTGCGATCCACAAATTGTTGTTCTGAGTCTGGGTGTTCTTTGTTTCATGTATGTTTGTAAAGTCCCCCGTGACAAAGGAATATATTCCTAATGCGGGAGTTTTCTTTTTAATAATACAAAATACTAATACTAAATACGTGTCCTTGAGTGGCGGTGGTCACTTACCATCACGTGACCCGTCTCCTCGCTTCCCCTCATACCATAAATAGTAAGTAAATATTTATTAATTAGTTGTATAATAATAATAATAATAAATATACAGGGAATACGCGGCCGAGAGTGATGCGCTTTGTGAAACAGGCATTCTTGGGAACTACCATTAGTCCTCAGCAGTACATGTCATGTGTCACAGAGCGCATAGACTTTCTAAAGCAGAAAATTTATGCATGGGCAAATAGGATAAGACGGTATAAAAAACGAATAGATCGGTATAATCAGAATCGGATGTTCCAAAGAAATGAGAAGTGGGTGTACCGGAAATGGGAGGAACCGGATCCATGTGTGGGTGATAGGCATTTGCCAGATGAAAATGTCACAAATACATTTTGGCGTAACATTTGGTCGGTGCCTGTCATTCATATAGAAGATGATTGGTTGCAGGATGTCAGACTCTCATGTGAGTCAATAACACCTATGGAACCTGTTAAAATTGATAAAGATGATGTAAGTTGTGCAGTTCGTTCATTACCGAATTGGAAATCACCTGGTCCAGACGGACTGCACAACTTTTGGCTCAAGTGGTTCCGAAGCTCACATGCGCGTTTGGCATCTCAATTCCAGGCAACTTTGGATTCGGGTTCATTACCCCAATTTTTAACCACTGGCATAACCCACTTACTCTATAAGTCTGGTAGTGTCATGGATCCCAAAAATTTTAGACCTATTACATGTTTACCTACCATGTATAAACTTCTAACATCTATTCTGAGACTCAAAATTACTTTACATATTAATAATAATTCGATTATGTCAGTTTCTCAGAATGGATGTAGAAGTGGGACCCGTGGCACTAAAGACCTCCTTATCATAGACATGACCATTAGCCAACAGGTACGTCGTAATCGTAAGAGTTTGGCGACGTGTTGGATAGATTATAAGAAGGCTTATGACTCGGTTCCACACTCATGGCTTTTGAAGGTGCTGGAGTTGTATAAAATTGATACAACTCTGTGCACTTTCTTGAAGTCATGTATGGGGCAATGGAGAACAGCACTTCGCTATCCAGGATGTCGGCAGACGGCGATACATGATGTACTAATAAAGATCGAGCGGGGTATATTTCAAGGTGATAGTCTGAGTCCCTTGTGGTTTTGTCTGGCTTTGAACCCTCTTAGCACTTTATTAGAGGGTTCAGGGTTAGGCTATAGGTTGCAGAAAGATGATAAAGTTATATCTCACCTTCTTTATATGGATGATTTGAAACTGTTAGCCTCCAACAAATTACAATTGACAAAGTTACTAAAGGTGACGGAAAACTTTAGTAATTCTATCAAAATGGAATTTGGTGTAGACAAGTGTGCAGTCATGTATGTAAAGAAGGGTGTGATAGCTGAATCTGAAGGAATAGAGCTTACAGATTCAACAAAACTCAGATCTCTGTCTGCCACTGAAACTTACAAGTATCTGGGTATATCACAGTCGTTGGGAATACCAGAATCTAACATGAAACAAACATTGCAGGAACGCTTTTTTGGCCGCTTGAAAAAAGTACTTAAAAGTCTTTTATCAGGGGCAACAAGGTGCGAGCCTGCAATGGTTGGGTCATGCCGGTTCTGATGTATTCCTTTGGTATACTTAGATGGACTCAGACCGAATTAGATGCCCTTGACAGGAAAGTCCGTACACTGCTGACTGCATCCCGAATGCACCACCCACGTTCATCAGTTATGAGATTGTATATCCCGCGAAAGCTTGGGGGTCGCGGACTATTAAATATCAAGACCCTACATAATCGCGAGATATGCAATCTCAGAGAATATTTTCTACATACCGACGTGGGAGTGCATCGCAATGTAGTTGCAGTGGATACTGGCTTCACCCCGCTTGCTCTGGCTAAAGAGAATTGGCGCAGACCTGTAGTACTTAGTGTTAATGATCGCAGGGAAGTATGGAAGGGCAAAGAGCTCCATGGTCGGTTTTATCGGGCCCTAAACGGGTCCGATATAGATTTAAAAGCATCTACGACTTGGCTACGGTATGGTGACCTCTTCGGAGAAACTGAAGGTTTCATTTGTGCGATTATGGACGAAGTTATCATGACGAATAACTATCGGAAATATATCCTGAAAGATGGTACGGTTGACATCTGTCGGGCATGCCACCGTCCTGGCGAATCAATCAGGCATATTATTTCTGGTTGTTCTCGTCTTGCTAACGGAGAATATTTGCACAGACACAACCAAGTAGCCAGGATCGTACACCAACAGCTTGCCCTTAAATACCATCTTGTGAATCTAGAGGTGCCATACTATAGGTATGTGCCCGACCCAGTTCTCGAGAATGGTCGGGCCACGTTGTATTGGGATCGATCTATTATCACAGACAGGACTATTGTTGCCAATAAGCCTGATATTGTGCTGATAGATCGATTAGAGCGCCGCGCAATGATTGTTGATATCGCCGTTCCGCATGACGAGAATCTCGTGAAAGTTGAAAAAGAAAAACAAATTAAATATTTGGATTTATCTCACGAGATTGTCGATATGTGGAATGTTGATTCAGTGATCATTGTTCCGATAGTCGTATCTGCTCACGGATTGATAGCCAAGAGCCTCGACCAACACCTTAAGAGGCTCACGTTGGACGGCTGGATCAAGGGTCTGATGCAGAAGGCAGTCCTCCTTGACACGGCTCGTATAGTGAGGAGGTTCCTATCTTTGGAGTCCTAACCACCGGTGTCTTGGTCCCTGTACCCGATGTCGGTGGTCTACTATTTTTTATATTTTTAAATGTATTTTGTTATAATTTTTTATAAAGTGTATGTTTAAAAATGTAAATAATATGTATATAAAGTAAATAAAGAGAATAATAATAATATAATATAATAATATTGTACCACATCCACACAACGCCATCTAGTCCCAAACTAAGCAGAGCTTGTACTATGGGTACTAGACAACTTATATAAATACATATATACTTTTGTTTTTGTAAATACATACTTATTATACATAGAAACACCCAGACCAAATCAAACATTAAATGTTCCTGCACACAAATGTTTGACTTGAGCGGGAATCGAACCCGCGACCTTTGGAATAGCAGTCCGTTACACAAACCACTACGCCATTCGGTCGTCTAATGTAGTTCTTGTATGTTTAGCCCACACAGCCTGCAACACCCAAAGGTTTGACTGGAAGAAAATGTCAATGGCATCAAGTACATACGTCTTATACAATTGACCTCTTGGTTTTTTTTATGAAAGAGGGAGAAACGAGCAGACGGGTCACCTGATCGACTACCGCCCCTCATGAACGTCTGCAACTCAAGAGTCCCAAGAGCGTTGACGGCCTTTGAAGAAGGAATACGTATTTTTCTCGGAAATACCGTAGACGATAACTTGTTCCACAGATTGGTGTTTGAGGTAAAAGTGAAAAATAATTAGCTTAAACGTCAAATTTACGGTTTGATAAATGTAATTATCATGATTCAACAATCCTACCGCCTAATCAAACGACTTTCTTAAAAACCTTGTATTTTAAACTGTATTTGTAATTGTAACGGAAATATATTACTGAACACTTCTACTCTAGTTGCATTATTGATTTACATTAGTTGCTGTTTAAACAGTTACTGACTGCACGGATGGCGTAGTAGTTTAAACGGTCACCACGCCGCTTCCTACTGCGCTGACAGTTGTGGATTCGATCTCCGCATGGAACAACACTTTGTGTGGTCCACAAATTGTTGTTCGGAGTCTTCGTGTTCTTGGTGACCGTTTCATGTATGTTTGTAAAGGGATGACACAGGAATGTATTCCTAATGCGGTTCTTTTTTAAAAAAAAGTTGATACTAGTACCATTTGGTACATTGTGGTGCCGGCTTATTCCAAGTATCTACTAAGTAGACACGGAAATTATTGGTACTTTTAAATTATATTTATTTGATGAAATGATGGTTTTAGTCACAGTGATTTCACATGTGATTGTGATTTCGTCATAGATAAAGTACCAAGCCCAATTACCAATACCAATAGACAAAGATGGCAAAAAGGCCAGCAGCGCGTTTGTGACTCCTGAGTTGCCTCACGGGCGGCGATGGTCACTTTCCATCAGGTGACCCGTCTGCTCGTCTGCCCCCTCTAACATAATAGGAAAATTAAAATTATATTTTTTTATCAACTTGGTGAAGAGTTTAGTATGGCCCCATCACAGCGCCGAACGCGGTCACCGTGAAGATCGAGTAGAAGTGAAATAAACCGAGTAGAATTTGATTTGTTTCGATTTTTTTTTATTTATTTTTTTATTATTATGTTAATTTCTTATATTTATCCCAATCCGGCATTGACGACCAGCTGGCTAAGGAGGCGGTACGCTCGAGTCGGCGGAAGCTCGACTACGACGACGACTACGCAGCGACCCTAAGGTGTTGTAACGCAGATGCTGGTGGGATATGGTGAGTTCTCCCAATACTTGAATCGCATGGAGGGAGAGCCCATCATGTATCTGCAATCTAGCAAAAGAAGAAGATGTTATACACGTAATCTTTGAGTGCTCAGTATTTGGCGCTCAAAGATACGACGGTGAACAGCGCCATGGATGAAGAATTGTGAAAGAAGAGCCTCATCATCTACTAGAAAAGAAGAAATTATGACTGCATTTCCTAAAGTTTGCAACGATAATTTGCGAAAATGTCATAGAAAAGAATAAGTAATCAAAAATAAGACGCAAAATAAAATAAACAGTGCACGCAAAGGGTCATGCAAGAGGTAATTTAAATTATCAATAGTTTTAATTAAATAAAAAGTGCACTTAATGTTAATGTTGTAATGAGATTGTAATAGGCACACACTTACCGTGTCAAAATCATATCTTTAATTTTGTCGGGTTGTGTGGGTATAGCGGTCAAAATTTATTTTTAAAGTTAATTTTTACCCCTTTCCTGTGTATCCCTTGTTGATCCCGTGCTTCACTTTGGAGCTTCAGGTGTCCATGGGCTGTGGTAGTCACTGTTCGTTTGCCCCCCTATCCCATAAAAAAGTACCATATATTTTATCCGGACTATTTGGACTGTCTGTAGGGCAAGATAGAAAAAATGTCTGATGAAGAGAATTTACTGTTTGTTTGTTGAACTTATGGGCCATATAACTAAAACAACCATGGAGATACATTAATTTAATCGAATAACACAAAAACAACCATTGTAAATTGAAAAAAAGAAAATGTAATAAATATTTGAGGGTACGCTAAGTAAATTCGTACAACTAAGTATCACCCGCAATTGTGTCGCTGCTTACCGAATCACAGTTTGCTAAATATTAAAAAATGTAATACGCAAGGTAATAAACAACTTAGCTATATTCTGACTGAAGGGTTTTTCATATAAACTTTAATATCTAAGGGAATAAATCTTTCTGCGTCATAAAAACCGCTGAATAAAGAAAAAACTTAAGACTAAGAACAGCCGATAGCTTTCATAATTAGAGCTTTATATCTCGGCATCCGGACCGGGCATCTTGGACAACAGAACTGCAACGTTTTTCTGTCTCTCTGTCAGTGTTGTTAGAACTAACTTTTCTTCTGCTAAAAGAGTACAAAGTACAGACGTTTCTTCTGGATTATTTTGCAGTTATGTCTTACTAGCCCCGACCAGGATGGAATCTACATAAAAACATCCAGGAATATTGACCGAAAAAGTGATTTGTCTCTGAGTTAGCTTATCGTGCTTAGTAAAAAATCTGTAAACGGATGGAGTCATCAGAAATGATTTATAAGCACATCACTAGACTTTATCCTCATCAGGAACACTACCAGCTGTGTTGTGCTCTTACACTTTGTGGTGCCGACCAGAAGTTCGAGGAGGTTAAAATTTGTCTAGTCGGTTTTCTAGTTTGTCTCTTCGGTCTCATACAAAATAATTTCAACCTTAATAGAATTATATTGAATCTTGTTAAGGATGTGGAATGTGTCTTGGCTGAAGAAACTATTTTCTGGATTTGATAGATGTGAACGCATTGTAAGTAATATACACTCGACCAGGTTAATTCTGCAATAAATAATATGGGGTTTAAATAACATGAAAGATATAAAGGTTATCGATTGTATGTGGAATGGCGATATACCTAAAACAATGACTATTATTAGTATTATTAGAATAAAATAAATTCTTTAAAAAAAAGTTGAACCGACTTCAAACAAAACTAACACAAAGAGCACTAAAAAACTAGCAGCAATCGCGGTTCATTTGCTGTCATTTTTTGAAGAGTTCCGTTGTCTGTCCCCGAAAATCATCATCAAATCTATATGAAATTTAAATGGTACTATTTCGGAATAATAATTCAAGCCCGATAATACATAAAAAAAACCTAATTGGTAACCGCTTCCTTGTCACTGGAAAGTGATTACCACCACCCGCACATCCGCAGCCCGATGTTACACCAGGTGACCCAAATAACACATTTCTGTGTAAAGTACAAGATTCTTGGTCACTTATTAATAATATTTTTAAATTTTCTGTTTGACATCAACTTGATGTTAAAATTAATGAGTATATAGTAACCTTCCAGCGATCGTTATCATAATCCCAGTGGGAGGAGAGGCCATCTATTGGAGCCACACGCAACTCCAGCATCCTTCGCAGCTGAGCCTTCTGTGACGTTTTTGAACAAGAAGCAGGCAGAGGTTCAAATACTGAAATAACAAATATTGAAACTGTATAATAAATAAATCATCCCGGTTTTTTTCTTCTGGGAGCAGAAGAACATCTGAACGTCTTCGTTCCAGGTCTGTTATTCCATCGGACGGAAGCTCCAGTGTGACTATGGAAATCGAACTCCGCGACACTAAGAATCACAATCGTGGACGCTCCGAGGAAGTCGCCGTCTTCTCTAAGGCGGAAGTATACGCTCAGGCCAGAGCGGAGGGCGAAACGGTAGCGGAGGAGGTAATAGCTAATCTCCTGCAAAAGATACGAGAACTAGCCGAAGGGGCCTCTGTCTCCCAAGCACCGGTATCCATGCAGGAGAGGGCGAACGTAGCGGTGGCCATAATTAACAAGGTGGCCACTAAATCTACAAATCTTAAGGGTCAATTTGTGAAGGCCCATGTGAAGGTCAATGTGTAAGGACTCCTCCTCCGCCATATCTAGCGTGTTAGAAGCCCTCATTGCCAATGTGGCTCGTCTCGAAGCGGCTAACGATTGATTGACAGAGCAGGTGGCAGGGCAATACGCCCAATTCAGGTCGTAGGAGGATCGCCCTGAGCGACAGGGCTTGGCTTCACAGGAGCCTCGCCTCCCCGCTCACGGTCCCGGGGATGCCTCCGATGCCCACCTGCGCAAAATACTTGACGCGGTGTGGCGCATGTTGGACGGACGTCTCGCGGACCTGGAAGCGATGCTGCCGCCGCCCCCCGTTGTTCGGCCGCCTCTAGCAGCGGATAGGTTGAAGACAGCAACCGTGCAGACTCCGCTTCCTGTCGCGGGTGGCCGCGTGTCTTATGCGGCGGCGGCGTCGGCAACCGCGCCGATGACTGCATTAAAAGCGGGACGAGTGGAGATACGGGAAGGGCGGCCGCACCGAGGTCTGGGCCTCCAACAAAGACCGTGCCAAAGGCAGGAACAGAGCTTCCACGGTCCCCCACTCTAACACCTGGCCGCTCAACAACGGTCACCTGTACGACTACTCCCTCAAACGATGGGTGGCAAGTGGTCGGGGGGACCAAGAAGTCCCGAAAGCGGGGTAAGAAGGCCAAAAAATCTGCCCTGCCGCTGCTGAAGGCCCGGGACAGCCTCGCTAATGATTTCGGGACGATAGGGGTCAGGATGCGCCTTGCCCAAACGGGAGCTCTAGTCCTCGAGTTCCCTGAGGCTGAAGGCGCAAAGACGGTAGACACATTCGCTGAGAAACTGCGGGGAATATTCGCAGCCACGGATGGTGTAAAGATCGCCAGGCCCACAAAGTGTGCGGAGCTGCGCATCTCCGGCCTGGACGATTCTGTGACGACCGAGGATGTCCGCGTTGCAAATCGGGAGAAGCCGGGGTGCAGCGGGGACAACATCAAAGTCGGCACGATCCGCCCCGGTCAGGGAGGCCTTGGTGCAGTGTGGGTCAGTTGTCAAGAGAGATCAAGAAAAAAAGGCCTTCGTACAGCTGTGGACGGCGATGGGCTAATGTTGATGATAGTAAATCAGGAACACCCCTTTACAGCGCTTTACGGTAATGGCTGGTTTATATTTTAGTGTTGTGTGTTTAGTGTTAATACGTATAGAATAAAAATAAAGAGAAGACTCCGTGGGAGTCATGTTGCCTCTCATGTTCCTCCTCTTTCTTTATAAGAGGTACAGGAGACCCAACCAGCCTCCTCCTCATTCTGTTAATGGGGTGGGAGGCAATAGCAGGGGGCTACACTAGTGTCTCTTGAGTTGTAGATGTACATGTCCGATTTTATAATAAAATCCCAAACAATACTCAAGACTTAAATATTAACAAATTTAAATCCACAGTAAAACGTGACGTATGCCAGAGGACCTACTTACTCAATTGTGGATTACATAGAAGACAAACATGCTTGGGTTTAATTAGCGCAGGCTATTTCTTGAGTAAAAATGTGGTGTGGGCTAGTGTGTTTTTTATTATTTTATTTTTTTATGTTTCCCTTTATTTTTTTATTTTATTAGTTTTTTTCTTAATCTTTTTTTCTTTTCATTGTCTTTTTACCTTTTAGTCCTTAATAACGGACATACACATATTACAAAAGAGTGGCCATGAGTTTGTTTGTCCTCTCTTCTCATAAGGCTCAACCCCATGGAAAGGGACCACCCCTTTTGTAGATCGGCACAGGCATATCATAGATTTTGTTTAAGTTTAATTTCTTATCATTTATTTGCTTATAGCCTCTCCAGATGAGGCGTTTTCAATTCATATTGCGTCCAGGTGAAACGTTTTACGCGCGTTGCTACGCAGGGAGGGATTCAGTTATAAACATGCACTCGGAGACAGCGGTTGTGTTGTAGCTTGCAAACCGTCGATGGAAACATCGTAAACAAAGAGAAAGTCGACGATTTAACGTGCATCCAATTGTAAGTAACAGTAATGTAAATATTCTGTAAAAAAAATATCAACCTCCAACTCGATTGTCGTTGATGTGGAGTTGAGCCCCATTTTGTAATACGTCCACTCGCTACGGATTCGCGCGTAGTACTGGACGCAGTAATGGCGCCCGAGTATCTCGACTCGCGCGGAGCTGGCGCTTAGAACGCGCGAGTCGAGAGCCTCGCTCATTACCAGCGTTTTACGCGCGAGTGAGGATACGCGCGTCATCATCTGGACGGAATATATGTAGCTCTAGTATCTCGGGAACGCGCGAGTGATGAGGCGTTTTACGCGCGAGTGAGGATACGCGCGTCATCATCTGGACGGAATATATGTAGCTCTAGTATCTCGGGAACGCGCGAGTGATGAGGCGTTTTACGCGCGAGTGAGGATACGCGCGTCATCATCTGGACGGAATATATGTAGCTCTAGTATCTCGGGAACGCGCGAGTGATGAAGCGTTTTACGCGCGAGTGAGGATACGCGCGTCATCATCTGGACGGAATATATGTAGCTCTAGTATCTCGGGAACGCGCGAGTGATGAGGCGTTTTACGCGCGAGTGAGGATACGCGCGTCATCATCTGGACGGAATATATGTAGCTCTAGTATCTCGGGAACGCGCGAGTGATGAAGCGTTTTACGCGCGAGTGAGGATACGCGCGTCATCATCTGGACGGAATATATGTAGCTCTAGTATCTCGGGAACGCGCGAGTGATGAAGCGTTTTACGCGCGAGTCAACTCGCGCGTAAAACGCCTCATCTGGACAGGCTCTTACGGTTTTATAAAACAGAGATTGTTGCTATTGTGTGTGTTGATCTATGACTTTGGAGTCTACATAAAAGACGATTTCAAATAATTTTAAACTTTTTATGATAAAAAGAGAGTTTGAGATTAAAATAGACGAGTGGTAACAATGAACTCACCATAGTAATGATTAAGCATCATAATCCAAAACGTGAAAGAAGTCATTCCAATTCCAATGCCTGCTATTATCTTCCACTGCCCCGTGGGATGTTGGAACTCTGAATATGTCTGGCAGAATGAAGCTCGGTATAGAGCCTTCTTTTCCTCGCAACACAGCATCCGCCAGTCCCCCTTCTCTTTCTCACGGAGTGCCTGTATCGAGAAATAATATATAATTAGATATCAAGATGGCCACCAGTTCTCATAACATAAAAAAAACCTGAACCTATAAATTTTAACCTGATGTATGATAATGTGCATACAGTACGGTTCCATTGTGTGTGTGTGTATGAGTTTATTTTTTATTTATTTAGGTATCTATCTTAGTATGGTTTGTTGTTTTTTTGTATAATATATTATTTAAACATTTTTTTAACCAAACGCACCATTATCACACATTTATCTTTTCTACATCACTCACTGATTGGCTGGCTCGTAGATAATGTCTCAGGCATTAAGTACCTATCATTACACCCATACAGAACAAATAATCGTGCTCGGAACCAGTGAGAATCAAACTAACCACCTCTGACTAAGCAGTCAGGAGCAATTACCATTAAAATAACAGTCCGTTGAAAGTGAAGAAGTCGCATCGTATCTTTTAGCTAAATCGTCATCGACATCGACAGCCTTTACTAGTCCACTGCTGGACATAGGCCTCTCCTTAGAAAGGAGGTTTTGGCCTACTACACCACGCTGGCCAGACGGGTTGGTATAGGGTTTGTGTGTCAAGTTTTCCTTCTCTCTGCAGTGCTGTTGTCCTGCGTAGTTTGCTCCCTTAGTCGCCTTTTACGACACCCACGGGATGAATAGGGGTGGTGACACTCTGTATTCTTAATCCGTCACCACACGGACACTTTTAGCTAAAAATATGACTAAACAAGTTTACTAATGGAAAAGCAAAAAAATCCGACTGCAAAGTGCCCTAAAATTCACAAACTTAATTATATTATAATTTGTATACTTTTTAGCATTTCTCGTTTCAAATTACATTTAAATATACAAGTTGTATTAATTTTTTTAAGACTTTAATTTGGTACCCCACTCGATAGATTAAAATAAGTTAAAAATCCAAAAGCCTATATTTAATTTTCATATACCCAGTATTAGTGTGGTGACGGATTAAGAATACAAATTGTCACCACCCCATTTCATCCCGTGGGTGTCGTAAGAGCCGACTAAGGGAGCAAACTAAACTAAGCAGGACAACAGCACTGTAAAGAGAAGGAAAACTTAAAACAAACCCTATACCAACCCGTCTGGCCAGCGTGGTATAGTAGGCCAAAACCTCCTTTCTAAGGAGAGGCCTATGTCCAGCAGTGGACTAGTATAGGCTGTTGATGTGTGATGATGATGATGATGATACCCAGTATCACTCCCACTGCTGAGACGAATTCCAAAATCAATTAAGCCGTATAGGCTACAGCGTGTCCAAGACATTTACATACCTACAGTGATAAAATAACCATTTCATATTTATGTAAAACTAGTTGAAAAGCGTAACTTTGTCTGGTTGGCAAAAAAAAAAAAAATTTTGCTCGTTTTCGAACATTTTCTTTGATAGTCGGCTCTTATTGGTCGTACCATGATGTTATATAGCCTATACCTTCCTCGATACGAGGGCTATCCAACACTAAAATAATTTTTCAATTCGAACCTGTACTTGTTGAGAGTACCCGAACATACAAACTCACAAACTTTACTTAATTATATTATTTAGTATACATCTCTCACAGTTGTCACATTCGCTCGTTCACTTTTCTTAGTGAGATTAAAAAAAAATTTGTCTGATTTTTCAAAGTTTCTTTTATACAAACCTTTTCATGACAATAACGAACACAAAAAAAAGAATTATCAATTTTCGTGGAGTTGTTCCGCCGGGGCCTTCTTCGGGGCCCGTAAACGCGCGGAGCCCGCAGGATTCACTACTCTTGCTACGTAGCTAATTCGCCACTGCATAAGGACCTTCTTTATTAAGTGAATTTATAAATTTGAAGTATGTGATTCAATAACTTTACGTTATACAGCTACGATTTCTACCAATGTAAAATGATTCCAATTTATTCTAAGGTCCCCCCTCTATAGCAATAAGTACTTTTACCTTTTATTCTATCTATCAATATGTCAAAATGTTATTTGAACTCTAACCATTTACAGTATTTTTCGAGATCTAAAATTTAAGTCGTGATGTATGTTATAAATAGAAGCAAGTAGGTTGATACATTACACAGACATCCCTCGTGTTTTCCTTGAACCTCACTGCCGGGAAGGGAAAAAGAGGATCATCCTTGTAATTGGCACTTCCGTTTATACCGAACCCCACCCAATCCCGGTTTCCAATTCTGCATCTGTTGTGGATTTCTCTTACGTGCAGCCGTAACGGTGTGAGAATACCGAAGGATTTTAAATTTACCACAACAGACATTTTTTCTGTCCGCTGTTGTAAACTGTTTGACAATTCAACATGTTATTTTTTTACTTTTAACAAGTGACAAAAGTCTATGGTCGCTCAAAATAGGTTGTTTTGTACTGTATTTAATGCAATTTGTTGTGTAAACTCTATTAAAATTGTTTGTGTACGTGCGATTATTAACAAAGAAGAATGAATAAGCGAAACATAAAATATCAATACAAAACCATTTATTTGCAATTTTTTGAGATGACTGACAGATATTATTTATTAATTTATTTTTACTTTTTTATGGAAGAGGGGGCAAACGAGCACACGGGTCACCTAATGGAAAGTGGCTACCGCCGCTTATGAACGCCTCCAACTGAGGACTCACAAGGGCGTATCCGGCTCAATCCGGTACAATTCTCACTGAAAAGCCAATTACAAGTCTTCACGTATCATCAACAGCCTTGAATAGTCCACTGCTGGACATGGGCCTTTCCTTAGAAAGGAGATTTCTTCACGTATATAGCTATATTAAAAATTTAATATGCAATCTAGTGAAAAAAAAGGTTTAAATGTTTTAATACTAAATTAGGTGGGTGGTGCATTCGGAGTGCAGTCAGCAGCGTACGAACTCTCGTTCAGGGGATCTAATTCGGTTTGAGTACATCTAAATATACCATGTAAAGTTGCCTGGCCAAGTATCTGATAGTATTTCAGCGCTTTCCTCGTATTGGGGATCTGGGGTCTTGTGAATAGTAAGATTAATTTCCGCAATTAAATCTTCAACCGCACAGTGTCGAACCATATCAGTTAAACGCAAATTGCCATACCATAATGTAGATGATACCAATGCATCATCTATGTACATTACGTATGGCGTATCCTGTACAAGAA
This sequence comes from Arctia plantaginis, assembly GCA_902825455.1. NCBI lineage: Eukaryota > Metazoa > Arthropoda > Insecta > Lepidoptera > Erebidae > Arctia > Arctia plantaginis. The sequence continues at coordinate 2,035,141 of CADEBD010000322.1, read as the reverse complement.
CAATGTCTAACTTTTGTTCTAAAATTATATGGTCTAATTCTGATGTGACTATTAGTTTATCTTTATTAAGATTTAATTGGCCTATTGAAATATTATACATTATTTAGTAAGGTACTATATAAACTATTCAGTAAGTGGTATTTAAGAATATAATCTAATCTAATCTAATCTAAGATGTACCGTTTGACCGTTATGTTGGATTGAAGTATAGCGATGGCATAGAAATCGATTACTAAAATAACTGATTCTTAAGAGATTACGATTATTTGGCGTAGGTGGGTAACAGAGACGTCCCCGGCACCGTGAGTGGGGGCAGGCTGCTGTGGAGCCGGGTCCTGTCGCTCAGGGCATTGGTGTCTACGACTCATAAGATTGTGGAGGAGAAGTCCTTAAGGGATCTAATGAATTGACCCTTGAGGTTTTTTTTTGTCTGCTAATCCCTCCCACACGCCCACCACTGTTACTCCTGTACACCAGGATCAACAGCAGTGACCCACAAACACACCGGGTTATGACACTCGGGAAGTCCCAGGAAAAAATTAAACTGTCTTGGAACCCGCAACGAAATTAATCAGAAGAAAATTGGAGGAGTTGGAAATACAGTAAATCCACTTTTCACCTTAGCTTGAGAAAAAATGAAGTAAAATAGGCATATACCCTTTTAAACAGTTTCTATAATATGTATGGTAGAATCGCCTAAACGCACGGAAATTCACCCTAGTTGACACAGGATCCCCATTGTATACTGCCCCAGATGTCATCTGCAAGCTATATGCCAAAGACTACACTCCCAGAGGATATGATGAGCAGACTGTTCACAGTTAGAGTTAGGTGTAAGGATTGTAGATGAGGTGGCCACCTTGTTTATGATGGTCATAGCCACTTTCGCATTCTCCTCGAACCCCATACCGTTGGTTCCTGAATGTGCCTCGGCTGGGAGTGAGCTTGCAACTGAACTACCTATCAGCCATCCAGCCCTGGCAACACACCAGAACAGGGGATTTGGGGTAATTTTTTATAGAGGTTTTCTTCCCCGCAGTTCGGGCGGCTAAGCCAAGATAATGGTCCTAGATCGGAGTCGCGAGACATAGCAACGACACTCCTTTCTGGACTACGATTTGTCGACGTCGGCAGGAAGACAAGGTCTCCCAATGCTTGCTCGGTGGCAGTGCGAGTAGCTTTCCTGCACTGCTGGGAGTGGAGAAATTCCCTCGCGATTTTCAATTGAGGTTTTCCTCCTCATTGCTATGAAGAGGGGGAAAACCAACAGAGGGATCGGAAGACACGTCCGCTCTGTTGGACCAAGCCACGACCGAATGGCCCCCTCTTCCTACTAAAATATAAGCCGTTCGCGATGATGCCCTCCTCCGAAAGGCGAAGGAAGAAACAGCGCCATTGCCAACATTTCCAGGGTGCTCCACGTGGAGGTTTTCCAGCCAAGAACCCCAACAGTCTAGTTACCATAGCACAGGCTCCGCATAATTTGACATCAAATGACATTGTGTGAGACGTGTCAAGATATTATCATTAAAAGTTTTTATGTTATCATAATTATATAAACATATTGGTACTAATATTGCCTTTGAAAAGGCGGGCAAAGTCTTAATATGTCTTTGTAATAAGATGCTCACATCTGAAATTTAATCCCACTTATGTAACAGACTTAGGGCCCATTTCTACCAACTGTGTATTTCGAAAAAAGATTGGAAACTTTGCAATATGCGTGGTAAAAGGGGTACTATAAAAGTAAAGGGTATTACTTGTGAGGATAGATTCGGTAGTGAAGCAATAACTCGAGTAATCCAGGGTTACATTCGAGTGCAGTACATTTTTATATATAAACTTCGTTATCTTAATTAAATCATCAAACTTTCAGTAGGAGTAACACATGAAAGTAATTTATTTAATTGATAAAATTAATTTACGTTATAAATATACAATCGATAACAACATTACATTCTTGATATAAGTCGACACTTGTACGCCCATAGTTTTAATCAACAAAAAAATTATTTCCAGCAAATAGGATCTAGCCCTACAGAACAGTTCAGGCTAATACTTAATATTATTATATACTAATACCATCATTCCACACGGCAAAATTTTCATCCTCGTTACCTGGATAGTTGGCGCTCCACTACTGTGCGCTTTTCGAGACACTTTTTGCCCCGCACAACCAATCTGTGGAACGGGTTATCGTCTGTGGTATTTTTGGACCGATACGACCTTCAAACCTTCAAGAAAAGAGCGTACTCCTTCCTAAAAGCCCGGCAACGCGTTTGTGACTCCTGAGTTGCAGACGTTCCGCGATAGTCACTTTCCATCAGGTCACCCGTCTGCTCGTCTGCCCCCTCTAACGTAAAAAAAACCAGTAGGTTCCTGATGAAGCGTTTAATCAATGTAAATATGCAGACAATGCTTCGGCCATTACATCTAATGCAGAATGTAATATTTTGTCCTAAATATGTTATTAGGAATAACTACATTTCTCCAAATAATTGTCGCTCCTCTGTGATCTCAATTCTAGGATTATTTGTGTTCATAGTTATACACGTTTATCTGTGTTATATAAGCTACTCTGCTATCCTCATTTATTCGGACATATTTCGACTTTTCATATGTCTCTTTGAAATGATATTCTACTCAGTGGGTTTCATGATAAATACGGTAGCTGCTATCGCTCAATCGAATGACAATGTTGGTTTTGTCACTATCATTCAAGAAGTCGCCGTTATGTTCAAATATACTTCTAAAAAGTACACCATCTGCAATTGGATGAGTGTGATCGCTATCTCGGTTTACTATGTAGTTTACAACATATTATGCTGCTTTGTGCTATTCAAAGACAATGATTCATATTACGGCGGTATTACATTGTTATTGAGTTTTGATATAAATATAGTATATGCTATCAGCTCAGTGAATCTCCTTCAAAGAAACCTTATTCTTTGGAATAATGCGATTATGACCTCTCACGGTGATTGTGGTCAGGACTTGTGCCGAAAGTTGTTCCAGGCATATGATCAAATACTACAGTGCTACAATATCTGTAAACGTACTTTTGGAATTTTGGTTAGTATCTGTCTTTTTATCAGTAGACGATTGTAAGTTGGATTTATTATTGTAAGTTGGACTAATAACATATTATTTTATTTATCTACTTGTATGTATCTAATAACACCACTAGTCCCTTTTAGCATATAGTATATGGCATATACCTTCTAGTACCTATGTCATATATTCACCTAAGTCGTATCTGAGTCCTAGACCTAGTCCTACCAGTTACTTTTTTGTAATTATCACTTTTTTTAAAAATATTTATATAGATTCTACATTGATTTCCTCTTCTAATTTACTCGTATTTTCTTAGTACACCAGCCACTACTCTACACCTTCTTGCCTTTATGTTTTTCTCTCCATACCAAGGTTGCCTGTAAAAGATTGCCTCTGAGCGATAAGGCCGCCATTTGTACCTGTCTAACCTAGCTTAAGTTAATCTTTATATATTTATACCTGGTGTACAATAAAGAGATTATTATTATTATTATTCTGTTCTTTTTCAGATCTTGTACCACATGATTGCAAGTTTTTTGCATGTGTTAGGATACGTAAAAGTATGTTTAGATTACTTAATAGAGATAAATAACACAACACTATCACAGGTGAGATAAGAGTAACAAATAGAAATCATATAATATTTTTTTATTTATTTATATTAAGCACATCAACAGCATAATTACAACATGGCGTTGCGATAACACAGGTAATAGATATGTATGACAATTAGTATATATCCAATGGAAAGACTTTTATACAAATGCTAATTAATAAAGATACACACACAAACATAAGAAAGAGACGACGATAAAACAAGAAAATATTTTTTCTTTTTAAATTAAAAGACAACAAAAACAAAACAAAACAGAACAGGCGCTCTAAGAGTTGGGTTCGGCAACATGGCTTGGTATGGAATGTCTGTGTGATGTGAATATCATGGAGAAGATATCAATGTTTTCCACTGTCATAGACCTTTCGTTATACAGCTTATGTAAACAGTTGAAGATTAGCAATATAAAGATAAGAAGACTAATAACAAATTTTATTTATAGGAAAAAAACATTGCCTTGCCGGTAATGATTGTTGTTTGGCTATTTAAAAACTTTATATTACATGTAGCGTTATCCCTACAATGTCAATCATTCTATGATTCTGTCGGTAAAGGACAAGATGTTTGTAAATTATTAACTCAGACGAATCTATCAGGTATGTTGATACAATATTTATCTATAAAGTAAGTCCCGTTAGTGATTTATGCACCAGTATGTAGCCTAAGCCCTTACCCATAACACAACCCTTACGCATAACGGGGTTATGCCCCTCCAAGACAAAGGGAGGTGACACGGCGACCAGGCGAGGTGATCATGCCTGGCGGGCCGCGGTCCGATGTTTGTTGGAAGTTGCAAAATTTGCTAATCAGCGTGAGAACTTTTCATGTCGCGATACAAGATAGGACAGTTACTCCGTAGTTCGGTGTGCCTTCGTTAGATGTCACTGAAGTATATTTTTATTTTACTGAGTGTGGAAGTCGCCACAATACATTAGTCAGATTTAACTGCCGACTCAGCATTTCGGCTAACGTTCTCATGGACTCTATACACGTAGGCTTCCCTCTGTTAGGTTAAGCTATTAAACTCTAACTTCGAACATCAATTCTGCTGAATTGCTGCATCTTTAAACTACTTCTTGAATATTCCACAGCAGAGGAGAAAATATTAATCAAGAACGTTCAACGACTACACAATGCAACATTTAGCAAGATGAATATCTGTGGTCTTTTCTATATAGACGCCTTGCTGCCGGTAAAAATATTTGGGTGGATCGTTCAGCACATTATTGTACTTCTGCAGTTTACCTTATTGTGATGTTATTATCAAGAGAATATTGTGTAATGTTACTTGTTTTATTCTTTACCATTCAAACTAGATTTTACTTGATACTTTTGTACAATGTGTTTTCGAAGAGAATGGTTCGCTGGTGACCGTAAAACCCGACCCGACCCCGAAAAATTGCGGTTGATTAGCTGTAATTTTTTGAAGAGTCAGTCCGTGTGGTGACGGATTAAGAATACAAATTGTCACCATCCCAATTCATCCCGTGGGTGTCGTAAGAGCCGACTAAGGGAGCAAACTAATCAGAACAACAGCACTGCAAAGAGAAGGAAAACTTGAAACAAACCCTATACCAACCCGTCTGGCCAGCGTGGTATAGTAGGCCAAAAGCCCCTTCCCTACGCGGCACTGTGCGACTAACGTGTGACTTCATATGCTAACAATTTAAATATTGTTTTCTGTGTTTTTCTGCGACTAGTTCCCGGTTTGCGGGCGGCTAAAGGTTGTGTATAGTGTTTTAAAGAATATCAGTAAGTTTTTATTGTTTTTTAAACAGAAATATAGTGCTGAATTATTTTATTACGACTATTGGTGAGTAAATTTATTTTCTTTCTAAAAGTGGGTAGGAGGTATCCTTTGTTTATATTGATTTTTCTCTGCGTATTGTTTATTTTTAAACTTGTTCCTTTTGAAATTGTTGTTTGGTGTGTCTTTGTTTGGCTATGTCGGTCGTTAGCGAGTTGCCGGACCCCGGCGGTACAAGTGAATTTCTAACACCAACCGGGAAAAGGACATTTAACGAAATGTCACCTACGGATTTCTCGCCGAAAGACAATAGAAGTAAACGAATTAATAATTCGGATTTAAGTGGAAATGTTTCGTCTCTTAACGGTCGTGATAACTGTGGGGAATACAATTACTGCGAGTTAGTCTCACAGGCTACCGAGTACTTGGCAAAAATCAATGAATTAGTCAATGATCAGGGATCTCGGATGAATGTAGGTAATAAAACGGCAATTATGGATATTACTCAACGAATTACCGGTATCGTATCTTTGTTAGCAATAAAATCCTCTAGCAACGAAATGAAGTTAGCGAATTTTGAGCGACAAATGGAGGGTATCGCAACTCAACAAACGAGTTTAACGTACGCGGACAAACTTAAGCTTCGATTACCACCTAAATCTGCTCCGTGCCCGGTACCTAAGCGCGCGTTCCTAGGCCTTGTGTTATTGCCTATCCCACTACGGAACGCTTAGCGGACTATGCGACCTCGTCAGCAACGAAACAAGCTCTCATGAAGGCTATTAAACCGAGCGATGAGGGATTTCAAATTGTAGGCGTTAAAAAAACCTCTAAGGCAGGCGTCGTGTTACGTGTAGCTAACGAACGGCAGCTTAAGAAACTGGAATCTGTGGACGCCATTAAATCAGTAGGGTTGCGCTTAGAAAAACCGAAAGGCCGTAGGCCCCGTATAATTGTAAAAGACGTACCCGGTTCTATGGAAGATCGTGCCTTCCTAACAGCTTTATACCGTCAGAATATCAAGGACGAATTAAAATTAAGTGAGAATGATTTTATTAAGTCAACCAAAATTGTTAGGCATCGTAAACTAGAAAATGGGCGTCAATGGATAGGCTTAGAATTAGAGGCAGCAGTTCGGAAACATCTAGCCAACACAAAAGATAAACTTTATATAGACTGGGTCACATGTAAATTCATAGACGATATAGAAGTAGTTCGTTGCTTAAATTGTCAGCAATTCGGTCATGTACAAAAGTTTTGCACTATTAAAACCCCTACTTGTGCTAATTGCGCCGCCGCACACGAAACGCGAGCTTGTCCAGATAAAGACACACCAGATTTTAAGCCCACGTGCGCACAGTGTAAGCGGTTCAAAAAACCATCTGACCATCGATGCGGCTCATACGACTGTGCCACATACAAATTAAAACTGGAACAGCTAATATTAAATACCAATTACTGAATAGTTTAACTTAGTTTTTAAAAAAAAAAAAAAAAGTTTAAAGAGTAACTTACTAAGTAATGAATAATATTTCGATAGGCCAGTTAAATCTTCATAACGATAAAATAGCTACATCAGAATTAGTTTAATTTTAGAACAAAAGTTAGACATTGTCCTTTTACAAGAACAATATCAGAGCGCTCACTTGCGTCGTAATGTAGTACAGCTTGACTGCCGTTCGCAGGCTGGGATATATGTTGCAAGTTCTAATTTGACGGTAACATCTTTGCGTAATCTTATGACGTCACACTGCGCCGTTGCTGAGATCTCATCCTCTACCTGTAAGGTTTACGTAGTGAGCTGCTATTTTCAATATTCACATCCTATTGATCCTCACTTACATCACTTACGTTACGTCTTGCAGTTCCTCGTGGGACATAAAATTATCATTGGCGCTGATGTCAATGCGTCATCTTCATTATGGTATGTCAAGTTGCGTTCAACCGACACGGTTCGACGTTGTGCGGTTGAAGATTTCATTGCGGAAATGAATCTTATTATTCACAATACCCCCGATGCACCACCAACTTTTTGCAACCCAATGGGTGAGTCTTCTATTGACGTGACGCTTACGCGCGGCGACGTCTCGATATCCGGATGGCGTGTCCTTCCGGACGCATCCTGTAGTGATCACCGCTTGATCGTGTACGAATTCACACCAAGGGTTGCACAGGATCCACAAAGGGCTCCCTATAATTTTAGATATAAAACTAAAGGTGCGAACTGGGCTTTGTTTGGTTCACTCTTTGCAACTCATACCAAAGACTTCAGTCGCAGTAGTTTATCAGCTGAGGAAAGCGCAGAAATACTATCAGAAACTTTTACATACTGCGCTGATGTAACTATTGGTCGCGGATCTATCACTAACACTCGTAGATGTGATTGGTGGAATGATAGATTAGCCGAACTACGTAGAAGCTACAGAGCTGCTGTGGAAAAATCCAAGGGAAACTTAATTCAGAAACTTGTTGATAAACTCGATAGAGAGGGCCCGTGGTCACCTTTGTATCACGAATTTAAGGCAAATAGATCAATCGACCACGCATACATACAGAACATCAAAATTAATAACAGATATACCACAGGAGTAGAACAAACAGCAGAATATCTTTTAGACTCACTCGTACCTGACGATCGACCGGAAAACGACACTGATCATCACCGACAGATCAGGCAGTGGGCCATCGAACCACCACTGTCTCCAATGTCTGATTTACCATCTTCAGACGAATTTCTCGGTATCATTAGATCCTTGCCGCTAAACAAGGCTTCGGGTGATGATAAAATATCTAACAAAATGATAAAAGAAGCTTGTAAACTTTCGGGTGACACGATTTTCACTGTCTTTAAACGTTGCATTGCTGAAGGAATATTTCCTCGTATATGGCGGTGCGGTAATATTCGTATAATACCAAAAAGTGGCGACAAGCCACCGGATGATCCTAAATCCTACCGACCAATCACATTGTTACCATCGTTAGGAAAGCTTTTAGAACGTCTTGTAGTGCCCCGGCTTCTGCCAGGTGGAGTCAAATTTCATGATAGACAATTTGGATTTACGTTGGGTAAATCGACAACTGACGCTGTTATATCGGTTAGAAAGTTTGTCACAGGGTCAAAATTTCAATACGTGCTGGCTTTTTTCCTAGATATATCTGGCGCCTTCGACAACGCATGGTGGCCCATGCTGTTGCTGAAATTAAAATCACGGGGGTGTTTTAAAAATATTTATTCCCTTATCTCTTCGTACTTTTCACAAGGTACAACTAAACTAAGACTTGGTCATCATTCTGTGTCGAAGGCGCTTACAATGGGATGTCCTCAGGGATCGGTGCTAGGTCCATACTTGTGGAATATGCTGATGACGGCTTATTACTGGTGGAATCTGATACTAGGGCGGGGCTTGAGAGATTAGCCAATAGATGTTTGAACTTGATATCTCAATGGGGTGAACGTAATCGCTTAACTTTTGCACCCAACAAAACCTTCCAGTTACTTTTAGAAGGTAACCTCAAATCACCGCCGAGCATTAGATTTGACAATGTTACTGTAAAAAATAAAACCACAGTGTGTTATCTAGGATTAGTTTTAGAAAGAAACTTTTCATTTATCGAACATATTAAAATAGTTAATGAAAAGTCTAAAAAGAGTTTCTGTGCATTGACAAGGATATCAACTGCGACATGGGGTCTATCATTTAATACATTAAAGATCATATACGGAGCTACTTATTTAGGTTCTATGGTGCACCTGTATGGGCCGATGGGCCTGTATGACACCTGTATGGGCGACAGTAGGCGCTGTCCGTCGCAAACTGTTACAAGGCCAACGACTTGCACTGATATTCTTGTGCAAGGCATATAGGACGGTTAGCACTGAGGCTTTGCCGGTGTTGGCAGGTGTCCTTCCGGTCGATCTCGAGGTGCAGAGACGTGCAGCCATGTACTATTCAAGACAAAACATGGAATGCGATTTCTTGGGCGCGCGGGATCGCGGTAAAATTACAAGATTGCTTCAACAGCAGTCCGATGTCTATAATGACCTCATAGACGAATGGCAGCAACGCTGGGACGAATCATCCAAGGGGCGCCATCTTTACCAATTTTTTCCATCTGTTCGCGAACGGTTGTCGAGGACATGGCTTGAGGTGGATCACTGTGTCGCTCAATTTCTTACGGGTCATGGTAACTTTAAGAGCAAGTTGTATTCATTTAAATTAGTCGAGTCACCATTGTGTCAATGCTCAACACCTAACTCTCATTATGAACAGTCTGCTCATCATATCCTCTGGGAATGTAGTCTTTGGTATAATGAACGTAATATAATGCTGAATAGCTTGCAGGTGATATCTGGGGCGGTATACTATGGGGATCTTGTGTCAACTAGGGTGAATTTCCGTGCGTTTAGGCGATTCTGCCATACATATTATAGAAATCAAATATAGCTCATGTAGGACCCGTAATATTTTGTGGCCGTGGTGCTTCCCTGTTTAAAAGGGTGTATGCCTATTTTACTTCATTTTGTCTCCCGCTTTGCTAAGGAGGGAAGTGGATTTACTGTATTTCCAACTCCTCCAATTTTCTTCTGATTAATTTCGTTGCGGGTTCCAAGACAGTTTAATTTCTTCCTGGGACTTCCCGAGTGTCATAACTCGGTGTGTTCGTGGGTCACTGCTGTGGATCCTGGTGTACAGGAGTTACAGTGGTGGGCGTGTGGGTGGGATTAGTCCCAAAAAAAAAGTAGGCCAAAACCTCCTTTCTAAGGAGAGGCCTATGTCCAGCAGTGGACTAGTGCAGGCTGTTGATGTGATGTGATGATTTTGAAGAGTTCTGTTGTTTGACGCCGAAACTCATTATCAGATCTACATGAAATTTAAATGGGACCATAAATCTCTTTGTTCAAAAGTTAGCTAGTAAGTTCATAAAAATAATTTTGAAAATCCGTTTTTATATGACGGACCTTAGCCATAAAAAAAATAACTTTAGGCCATGTTTTTCTCTTGGTCAAAGATTTAAGAGACTTAACACACTTTGCTCGCAGTCTTTGCACTTTCCTAAACAGACACATAATTATGCCAAAAAAGTCTTAAAAAGGGTGTCTCAGTAAGAGTGCACTTCTTAAATTTTGTATCTTTTTTTTTCGTGCAAGTGGCAACTCTGAAATTTGACCTATGTATATTCCGATTATTAAAAATGAAGTTTTCTAAATCCGATGGAGCCATTGAATTAAAAGAAGTGCTTTTCGAAAGAACAACGCGTTATGACTGTTAAAACTCATTACAAAAATGGGGAAAGTTACGCTGAAACCTGTCGAACTTGGTCAGGCGGAGTGAATTGCAGTGAATGTGAACGGCAATCGTTCAAGGAACATGATAATGGAGTTCTTGTGGCCTCAACTGGACGGCATGGATCTGGACAACATGTGGTTTCAGCAAAAAGGCGCCACCTGTCACACCGCACATGCAGCAACGATTTCCAGAACACATTATCTCACGAAATTCTGATGTCAACTGGCCACCAAGATCGTGCGATTTACTCGCAGACAAATGAGTTCAAGTAGATATGATGTAAATTTAATATTATATTTAAATCTAACAGTTCAGTTACTTACAAAGTACTTGAAGGTCGCCTTAAAAGTATCGTAGCCACTCAGTATATCAGTGTACGCCTGAAACATTGCTTTGCAGTATTGTTTCATGTCCATGTCCCTCATTAACTGAGGGCTTAAAATTTCTTCATTCCATAAATCAAGCTCAATTAATATAGAATCAAGGGCAGACACTAGCGCTTTTTAGAGGTTTTATTATTATTATTATCATATAAGATGTCAAGGTAAATTATATTAATAGTAAATTATATCTTTTGTTTGTTTCAATACAGGATATTCGTTGAAATATTCTTGCAGGGTTTCCAGTTTTTTTTTGTAAGTCTATAATTGGCTATCGCTGTCCAATTGACAAGATGCCAAAGCTCCAAAGAACTGCTGAAGGTTCTCTTCTACATTCTCGAATTCTAAAAAATAATAAAAAGAGTTAAGGATGCAAATACATACAGGATAATAAAACTATTCCCTACCTGCGCTTCCATTTGATTGTGCCCGAGGCACTATATTTCGTTGATCAGATTGCAGCGTTCGAGATGAACCCTCTATTATCCCTTTTTCCCTGAATGTTTTTTTTATATGGTATAAGGGGTCAAACGAGCAGACGGGTTACCTAATGGTAAGCAACTACTGCCGCCCATGGACACCTGCAACTCAAAAGACACAAGTGCGTTGCTGCCCTTGGAGTCCCTCTCGCTGACTCGAGCGGGAGTGGGGATTTGGGCTCCGGTAACCTCACTCACTCAGTGAAAGGCAATGAAAGAATTGCTTAACACCGGTTTACTGTCGAGGCCGTGGTAACTCCGGTCGAGCCAGCCCATTTTCTCTCTCTACTATTAGTTCTCCTTTTATTGTAAACATAACGTAGTAGTTTGCCTGAAGCATTACGAGCTGTGACTCTCACTAAAATATATGGTATGAAATACAATGCCGCAGACTCCTTTGGCAATATGTCTTGTATTTCCAACGCCCAAGTAGTGTATTTGAAATTTTTACTTTTGCATTTTCTTCAAAAACAGGATTTATTACTAATTTTACTACAAGCTTCCTCGAGTGTCGTCTAATATACCTGTTTTTTTCCCTTGCTGTAATATTGCTCTACCGTCATGTGACAATTTTAATGTTTCGAGAACCTAAAACATTCATAGTTTTATGAATACAGGCAGTTATACAATACCTCAAAAAGTTCGAGCCACTAACAGGTATTTATACTCACACTGGAAGGTTTTGAACTGTCTTGAATCGTAGTAGAAGTGCGATTGTTGCATCTCCACTGAACAGATCACTGACACTTAGGGTTACCTGAAAGTTAAATCTATACAAATAAATAAAATTGAAGTGTCTGTTTGTAATGTTAAAATAATAGTTTGTTTTCATGCTAACATGGTTATTTGCACGATACCTATGCCTAAAAACCAGTTCAAAATATTTTTGTCTGTCTTTCTGTTTGTTCCGGGTATCTTCAAAACGGCTGGACCGATTTTGATAATATTTTACTACCGATTAGCTGTCTATATAAGGAGTAACTTAGGCTATTTTCTCTCTCAGAAAAACCCTATAAAGTTTTGCCTGGTCTGGGAATCGAACTCACTAAGGCAGCGCTTTTCAAATTCGAACGAAGTTGCGGGCACCAGCTAGTAAGTAATAAAGTTAATAGTAACAGGTATAGAGATAGTTGTCCGTGTGGTGACGGATTAAGAATACGGAATGTCACCACCCCCATTCATCCCGTGGGTGTCGTAAGAGCCGACTAAAGGAGCAAACTATGCAGTACAACAAAACTGCAAAGAGAAGGAAAACTTAACACAAACCCTATATCAACCCATCTGGCCAGCGTGGTATAGTAGACCAAAACCTCCTTTCTAAGGAGAGGCCCATGTCCAGCAGTGGACTATTAAAGGCTGTTGATAAATAGTTAAATATACCTAGTTATTAGTGTCTCAACAAAATTAATTTAATGGGCTAAACTTGATGAATGATGTGTCAATGAATGATTTATTATTATAGACTGGGTAACATGGTCTACATTTTATAATAACAAAATGAATATTACAGATATTACATCCAAACAAGAGTAAATTTTTCAAGGAAAAAATGCTGAGGTCAAATATTAATAAAGTACCTACAAGCTAAGCTAACTTTTTTTAACTCATTCCTCCTCCTCCATCTCCCTCCCTGAAGTAACTTCCTGAAGAAAACTACTAGTACTAACTGTTGTGTCTGATAGCTCAAGGATATGAAATTATTAAAAGAAACACATAAAAAACTGTGATTTTGGGCTGCACTCACCACTTCCTCCACCAGCTCTGCGCTCGAGTGGTCTTGATTGTCTCAGGACGGTCCGCTCGAATAGGCATCTGAGCGGAGCGCGTGGCCAGAGCGCGCTGCTGCTTTATTTGTGACAGAGGCACCGTGCATGTCGCCGAGGCGTCGGCGGAAGCTCGCCGCGCTTTTGGGGAGAAATAAGAATATTCCAGTGTCAGTTAAGCGTTACTTGCAGCGCCATCTAGCGCTGTAAGTATCAGAATTATTAATCACAGTCTCAATAGTTGTACTTTAATCGATACTAGATTGCGCTGTCCTCCACATACATACAATTCTGGAACAATCGAACCATTTAATCCAATGGCGCAACAATATTATAAATGCGAAAGTGTGTCTGTCTGTCCATCAATCTGTTACCTTTTTACGCTTAAACCGCTGAATCCATTTACATAAAATTTGGTATAGAGTTATTTCGTGTCCCGGGAAAGAACATAGGATAGTTTTTATCCCAGAAATCATCCTATTGGGAGGTGAAATGGGGGGTGGAAGTTTGTACTGGATATCAATAAAGTCTAAGCCGATTTAGATGGAATTTGGTATGGTGAATGTTTGATTTTAGAGGAAAGACAGGCTACTTTTTACCGTGATAACCGACATACGGGCGAGGCCGCAGGCGCTTTTGCCTTGCTTTTGCTAATGAATTATATAACTTACCTCAATAACGTAAAGTATCACTTGATATATTAAAACAAAAAAGGATATACATTGAAATTTGGATTAACATAAGTGACAGGAATAATAGATAGAAATAGAAGCACTCTATTCAATTATACAAACTTCGCTTCGTTGAACAATACACTCGGTTATTTCAAAGTTTTTGTGGTCGTTCATAGAAGTCGGCTTCAAAGCACTAACTTACTTATTGATTATATAAAACAATATTGAAAATATCATCATGCACTCTTTAACTGTCGGTAAAAACAATAAAAGGTGTCATGTAAATATAATGTACGTTAACTCGGTCGACAAAAATATTCAATCGATGCTTCGGCCTTTGAACATACTGCAAACTATATGGTTTTACCCTAAATACCGCATCAAAAATAACTTTATATATCCGAACAGTCGTTTATCGAATGTTTTCTCTATGTGTGGGTCTATGTGCTTCATTTTTACACTTTTGTATCGTATATATGATTTTCATTCACAAGAATTTATCAGAAATTACTTGAAATTTGTTTACATTGCTGCGTGTTGTGATATTGGCTTTTATGCCATTGGTTTTTTTTTAAATTATTTCTTAACTATAGTTCAGGTCTATGAAAACATAAATTTTGTTCTGACCGTTCAGTGCATTCATAAATTTCTTAATAACAAAAGATATCTTAGGTCCTTCGCCTCAGTAAACTGCGTTTTCGTTTTATGGATATTTTGTACCTGCATTTGCATCCTTCGTTTCTTTTATCTGTCGATTTCTTATGGTTTCGTGTCCTTAAGTTACCTTTGTTTTGACGTTAACGTTATTTACGCTACACGGTGCATAACACTCCTAAAAGATATGCTTGATTTATGGAATGAAGAAATTTTAAGCCTTCAGTTAATGAGGGACATGGACATGAAACAATACTGCAAAGCAATGTTTCAGGCGTACACTGATATATTGAGTGGCTATGATACTTTTAAGGCGACCTTCAAGTACTTTGTAAGTAACTGTACTGTTTGATTAAAATATAATATTAAATTGACATCGTATCTACTTGAACTCATTTGTCTGCGAGTTTCTGTGATTTAATACTGGATAATATTTTTTTTGTTATTCTAGGTGTCAATACCACAGCGGTAACCGTGATGTTATCACATCAACAGCCTTTAATAGTCCACTGTAGGACATAAGCCTCTCATTAGAAAGGAGGTTTTGGCCTACTATACCACGCTGGCCAGACGGGTTGGTATAGGGTTTGTGTCAAGTTTTCCTTCTTTCTGCAGTGCTGGTGTCCTGCGTTGTTTTGCGCCCTTGAGATGAATTGGGGTGGTGACATTCCGTATTCTTAATCCGTCACGACGGACCGCGATGTTATATGGTGGCTTAATCAAACGCACCAAAACCCATAGAGTCGTTTCACATCGACGTCTATTTAAGAGTATTATTAATACTCGCTATAAGCTAGGCCGTCCGTGTGGTGACGAATTAAGAATACAGTCGGCTCTTACGACCACCATGGGAGGAATAGGGATCTATTCCTCCCATGGTGGTCGTAAGAGCCGACTTAAGGAGCAAACTACGCGGGACAACAGCCCTGTAATAAGCAGAAAACCTTATACCAACCCGACTGGCCAGAGTGGTATAGTAGTTTAAAACCTCCTTTCTACGTAAAGGATTATGTCCAATCCAATAATATTACAATGGCCAATTGTAATATTAAAAAAATTAAAAATTTTTAGATGTGTGTGTTCTGCGGTTATGAACAAACAAACTAACTGGTGGCATCACAAATACTAACAAACTAACACTCGGGCGCCAGATACCACCTTAAAAGAACACAGAACCAACCACAAAAACAATAAATGCCTCGGACAACTCGGTCAGCGCTAGACCTTTAATCTAGGACGGGGGACAGCTAATAAATACAAAGATGTCAAGTACTAGTGGCAGTTTATTATCCCGTATCAAAGGCTGTTGATGATGATGATAACCTAGGAGCAGTCTCTAAAAATTGGCTGCCAGCAAATTTTGTGTCTCGTTAAGTAAAATTGTTAACGTCAATACAATGACCTTTTTTTTTCAGATTTTCTTTTACGTACTGGATTTATTTTTTCATACATTAGTTTACGTGCAGATGAATATTGAAATTTTAATAATATTGAATTTGACTGGAGATGTAAGCATTAAAAAAAATATTTACGGTTGTTTGAATTTTGTTATTGTTTGGTGCAAAAATCTAAAAAAAAACAACTCTTTGCAGATCATTACCTCGACACCTGCTCTCACATTGGCGTTGTGGCTAATCAAAAACTTTTTAATGAGTATAATGTTTTGCCTGTATTGTGAAAACTTTTACATAGCTTTGGAAGAAAGCCAAAACTCCTGCGCACTTATTTCCAAAGTAAAAAGTTCAGGTATAACAAACATATTAGCTATGTTTTAATATTATAGAAATACTTAGTATATATAAGTTACGTATCACAATTAAAAGGTTCCATGTGAACTAGAAAATTATATATTCTGTGATGAAAATTAATATTTATTTACAGATTCAGAACTAAAATTGTCCAAGAATATACAACGCCTGTATCGATCATCGTTCAAGAAGATGTCAGCTTGTGGCTTGTTCTACATTGATGCTGTACTGCCTTTGTCTTTAATGGGTCTCATCACTAGCTATACTGTCGTTCTCATTCAGTTTGCGTTAACCGGTGCTATAAAAAGAGTACCTTTTGGTTGGTAGATTATCAGGCATTAAAGAGGCTTTATATAGTGGCATAGCTCGGCGAGCTAACGTCATTTTAACTATTACAAAATATTATGCACGACGGTAATGGAAACCTTATCTGTATGAGCACAAAATAAAAGTTTTTATTGCCTTCTGTTCAATGTAGACATCTAGGGCTCTAGGAACACCTTAATACTTAGAATACCAAATTTACTTTATTGTTACAATAACAGTCGATGCTTAGGACCTGACCAAGGTCATGACGTATTTTAGTATGTAAACAATTACTTAAATTGCTTTTGGTAAAGGTAGGAGCTTAATTTACGAGAACTGACTTGTAATAATCATTAATTTTAAAGTGTTCCATTAAATAAAGTCACTTTACACTTAGTGATATAATATTTAGAGCTAGCGTATAACTTTAATCTATGGGAAGATAATGATGCTGATTAATATTGTATATTATGTTTAAGTATATATATATATATATATATATTGTATATTGGGAAGCTACGTCGAGTCTTCTCATCGTCGATCCCATGGTGCCTTAAGACGAAAGTCTTTAATGAGGGCGTCCTACCCGTCATGACATACGGAGCCGAAACGTGGATACTTACGGTACGGCTGGTCCACAAGTGCTATGGAAAGGGCTATGCTCGGCGTTTCCCTAAGGGAATCGCATCAGGAATGAGGTGATCCAGCAGAGAATCAAGGTAACCGATATAGCCTACCGGATCAGCAAGCTGAAGTTGCAGTGGGCTGGCCATATTAGCCCCAGAACCGCCAACTGTTTGGGAAAACGAGTTCTTGAGTGGAGACCGCGTCTCGGAAAACGTAGAGTAGGACGCCCACAGGCCAGGTGGAGTGACGATTGGCGCAAGATGGCTGGCAGGAGCTTAATGCGAGAAGCACAAAATCAATCGAAGTGGCGTGCGATGGGAGAGGCCTATGTCTAGCAGTGGACTGCGATAGGCTGATGATGATGATGTTTAAGAGCTAAAAATTCCAAAATGATACAGATATCCTATCAAATTATATTGTACATACACCATTGAGTTATATGATGAAATAAGAGGCAAGGATATAAGACATGAGTCGGGTAAACTGATAGATGTTCAGACTTTGAAGTTGCCGGGCCTGAGGTCTAGCAGTTAGTAACCTTGACTACTAAGTCCGGGGTCGTAGGTTCGATTCCCACCTAGGATAAATAATTGTGTGATGATCATGATTATTTGTTTTGTGTCTGTATGTATGTAATATGTATGTATTTAGAAATTACTCCCAGGCCATTACTCTTTTAATTAAATTTTCCACGACTTTTACACAGAGATGTGGCTGTTTCTCACCGATGACGCGTTGGATCTCTGATTTGAGTTCAGGAATTGTTTTTGATTTATTCGCATAAATCCAAGATTTTACAAAACCCCAAAGAAAAAAATCGTATGGCGTTAAATCGCACGATCTTCGTTTCAAGTTGACATCAGAATAATGTGTTGCGGTGTGGTAGGTGGGGCGTCCTGCTGAAACCACATATTGTCCAGGTCCATGCCGTCCAGTTGAGGCCACAAAAACTCCGATATAACATTCCATATGAAATTCATCATTAACTATTTTGAGAGAGTCAGCTGAATCGTAGTATACTTCAGGATCTTGGGTGGTGTTTACTATAATTTGTTGGTTTTCAGTGATTTGATTTACAGTTGCAGATTGGCGGAGGCTAAAATGAAGTGTATAGGGTTCAGTATGTAACCGTGAATGATATTAACTATTAACAAACAAATGCCATAACTTGGGAAAAGCATTTCATTTTTCATGAAACGTGGTGGTTTTATTACTTACATCAAAATGGTGTTTGACGTGAAGTCGATTAATCTATCTATACTTATAATAAAAGAGTAGAAAAGTGCCTGTACATTGAACTTTTTTTTAGATATTTTAACTCAGAAAAACCTATAGAACAATCATCATCATCATTAACAGCCATTAGTAGTCCACTGCTGGACACAAGAATTTCCAAAGTAAAGGAGGTTTTGGCCTACTGTACAAAACTGCCTATCTGTCTACTGCCAAACGAATATAAATGAAACTTGGCAGAGTGATTTAATATGTATATATCAAAATGGTTGTCAACATCTGCAATAGTTTTTATTCCCGGACAACTCTGATCTACCATGGGATATGGGCCCGAAGTGTAGTTTTAAATTTTGTTTCTGAGTTAGACTTTTGAACAGAGGTACAAAATCATAAATTCTCTATTTGTCTAATAAACACATGTCTTAGAATTGTGATATTTTACTTAAAAATAAAATACTTTGATGTTTTGTGATGCATTGTATTATTAACTATTTAACGAAGTGTTCGTGATAATTGATAGTCGAGTCCCCCCTATTCATCCCGTGGGTGTCGTAAGAAGCGACTAAGGGAAAAAACTAGGCAGGACAACAGCACTGCAGAGAGAAGGAAAACTTGACACAAACCCTATACCAACCCGTCTGGCCAGCGTGGTATAGTATAGCCCAAAACCTCCTTTCTGAGGAGAGGCCTATGTCCAGCAGTGGACTATTAAAGGCTGTTGATGATGATGATTGATGATAGTCGAGTTGGCGGTCAATTGCATTGAAATAGGTGTGAGTTCGAATTCCACTTAGTCCTTGGGCTTTTTCTCTGTTTTATATATTTTTGTTATTTTTATAGCACCACCCCTATTTACCCCGAGGGTGTCGTAAGAGCCGACTAAGGAAGTAAACTACACAGAACAACAACACTGCAAAGAGAAGGAAAACTTGAAACAAACCCTCCAACCCATCTGGCCAGCGTGGTATAGTAGGCCAAAACCTCCTTTCTGAAGAGAGGCCTATGTCCAGCATTGGACCAGTAAAGGCTGTTGATGATGATGATTGTTTATAATTTTCTCCAACACCTTAAATAGAGAAGGTAAGACAGATATAGGTCTACAGTCATTGACACGGTCAGGACCCCCAGATTTAAATATAGGATAAAGAGTCGAGTTGCAACCACGTACCGGAAGACTAAGGGGGTAGGCCATCCCACAAGGTGGTCCGATGACATGGTGAATGTCGCGGGAAGCCGTTGGATGTAAGTAGCACAGGACCGGTTGTTGTGGAGAACCTTGACGGAGGCCTAACATCAGCAGTGGACGTCTTTCGGCTGAGATGATGATGAAGATATCAATCCAGACTCAAGATCAATGAGAGGCATCAAAATTTTATTTCGTAGAGATTTTAGGTTCGTGGGTATTTCATGGGGATTTCTCCCATCTGCAGCAGCAGCACATTCCCTTTGAGAACAGTCAAAAGTTTTAGTGTAGTCGATACAGGATGCGATCACTAGTCTGTTGAATTTTTTACTCTTCTGGATAATTTTTCGACATTAACCAGAATCCGTTATATTAAATGGCAATAGGAGAAGCCTATTATTTGACGGGCCTGTTGGTATAGTGGTTAGCGACCCTGACTGTTAAACCTGAGATCGTGGGTTCGATTCCCACCCAGGACAAATATTCTGTGATGAGCACGGTTATTTGTTCTGTGTCTGGGTGTAATTTTTCTTTAATATGTATGTATTTATAAATATATAAGTATGTTTATCAGCAGTCTGGTTACCATAGTACAGGCTCTGCCTAGTTTGGGATCAGACGGCCGTGTGTGAGATATATTATTATTATTATCTATGTCCAGCAATATACTGCGACAGGCTGATGATTATGATATCTAATGGCTGAAAATTCAAAATTATTTGTATAAACTTATATGACCAAGGTGACACTGTATTTATTTCGTGTAACTTACAGAGGTAGGATTTATAAGATATATTTTAAGATAAATTAACCTGTATCCTGTTTACCTACATTGGAAATGGCTTACTGAGAAACGATTTTTACTTTCTTTTGACTGTAACTGTAATTGCCTGCTCATTAGGAAGTTGTTTTTGTAGAATGTTAATAAAATAATAAAATTTTAATCATCATTCTCTTTTAAAATACCAAAAAAGTAAACCGATTCCAGATATCCCCTCGAAACTTTGAGATAGTTAGAAATCATTGGGAAACTTAATCAAAATTACTTATTATTGTAATAATTGTGTAATTTTTCATCTATTTCGACATTTATGATTGATATTCTACTAAGAGAGATAATGTGAAGTGTGAAATTCAACATTCACTGTATGGAGGAACGTGTATTCTGAACCTAAAATCATTTTCCAAATAACCTCACGGCGTGGCGGAGGTGCCAGCTCCTCATGCCGCCAAAGAACCCATGGTCCAAAATTGTTATCAATAACGCACAACGCTCTTGGGCTGAGTTCGCATAATATTTCAGGAACTATCACAACAGTACTGTATAAGTAGAATTCAAGAAACCTAAAATTGAACATATAACATGAGTAAGTATGCTTAGAATTGGTGTACCATTTTTTTTTTAAATAATGTTAACTTGTTAATGGTTCATGAGACTGTGAAACAATAAATATTTATTTGTAAATCAAAAAGGCAAATACACTATTTTTTTTTCAGCTTATACTTTGTAATGCTATATTTGTATCCAATAGCGGAAGCAATTATTAACAGAGGTGACTCCCACTTTAGAAGATTTTAAAGTCTGGAATTGATTATTACCTTCTGTGTACGAATCCTCTACGTCTGTTACGAGTCCTGTACGCCTGTTACGACTGCACTGTTTATATGAAAATCAATCAAATCACATCAACAGCCTTTAATAGTCCACTGCTTGACATAGGCCTCTCCTTAGAAAAGAGGTTTTGGCCTACTATACCACGCTGGCCAGACGGGTTGGTATAGGGTTTGTGTCAAGTTACCGAGATGGCGTCTTGAGACGCAGGGCCATGTCGTGCGGTGTTCCGCAGGGGTCTGTCCTAGGACCACTCTTGTGGAACATTGGATACGACTGGGCCCTACGAGGGCGTCTCCCCCCCGGGCTGGGTGTACTCTGCTACGCAGATGACACTTTAGTCACGGCCCGGGGGGCTAACTTCCAGGAGGCGGCGCGCCTGGCCGCCACGGGAGTTTCCCAGGTGGTCGGGCGCATTGAGGCGTTGGGATTACGGGTGGCCCTGGATAAGACGGAGGCCCTATTATTTCATGGGCCCCGTCGTGGTCCGCCCGCCGGCGCCTCAATCGAGGTCGGCTCAGTCCTCGTACCGGTCCGGGCCCAGATGAGGTACCTGGGTCTGGTCCTAGACGGTAGGTGGCTCTTCGACGAGCACTTCCGACAGCTTGGTCCGAAGCTGGTGGACACTGCCTCCGCCCTAGGGCGACTTTTGCCCAATTTGGGCGGGGCCAGTGTTCCCACGAGGCGGCTGTACGCGGGGGTTGTCCGGTCCATGGCGCTTTATGGTGCACCGGTGTGGGTGGCGGCTCTGACCGCCCCGAATAGGGCGCGCCTCTGGCGCCCCCAGAGGATATTGGCGGTCAGAGCCATACGCGGATACCGCACGGTGTCCACCGAGGCGGCTTGCGCCTTGGCCGGAACACCCCCGTGGGATTTGGAGGCGGAAGTGCTCGCCGAAGTTTATCGGCGAGTGGCTGACTTCCGGGCGGAGAGCGGATTTCGCCCTCCGCCCGAAGACGTGCGCGAGTGGCGCGAAGCCGCTCGCCGAGCCACCATGGTTAGATGGTCGTTCCGGCTGGAGACTCCACGCGCTGGCTTCGCCGCCGTGGAGGCTCTCCAGCCGGTCATAGCCGAGTGGGCAGGGCGGCAGCACGGGGCCCTTTCCTTCCGGCTGACGCAGGTGCTTTCCGGGCACGGTTGCTTCGGAAAGTACCTGCACTCGGTCGCTAGGAGGGAACTGAGTCCCGCCTGCCACCACTGCGACTGCAGTGAGGACTCGGCCCAGCACACGCTGGCGGTCTGCCCCGCATGGGCGACGCAGCGCCGGGCCCTCACTGCAGTCATCGGAGCAGATCTCTCGCTACCGGCCGTAATTCGCTCCATGGCCGGTAGCGACAGTTGTTTTACCGCGGTCGCAACCTTCTGCGAGGAGGTAATCTCGCAGAAGGAGGCGGCGGAGAAGGCCCGGGAGGACGACCTCCACTCGGACCTGATCCGCCGCCGGCGAACCGGGCGGCGGAGGCGCGCTTACCTGCGCCTCATGCCGCCCTGAGTGTGGCCGCGGGTGGACGGGGTGGGTTTCCCCTCCACCCGCATTACTTGGCCAGCCGCGAGGGGGCGGCGTCCGCGTGTGCCGGACGTCGCCTAAAGAGAGGATAATTGAAGACGGAGCCCGCACCAGGAGCGGGCCGGCGCTGGGAGGGGTCCAGAAGGCGATAACTACCTGGACCCCTCCTAAACTGGAAGCGCAAAGAGGGCACACCGTGTGGTTTTAGTCGGTTCGAGTCCGACACACCACCCCGCCGCAAACCCCGGTGGGGTGACGGTCCGAGGGGATTTCCACACGTTAAAAAAAAAAAAAAAAAAAAAAAAAAAAAAAAAAAAAAAAAAGGGTTTGTGTCAAGTTTTCTTTTTGCAGTGCTGGTGTCCTGCGTTGTTTTGCCGCCCTTAGTCGCCTCTTACGATACGGATGAATTGGGGTAGTGACATGAAAATCAATATCCATTATTATTATTAAAGATTATTATTAAAGTTTAGCAAAACAAAAAATGGATTAAGGATTGAGCCCTGAGAGACGCCAAAGATTATCATGGTGGCCGCTAGCTGTTGGAAAGTAGCAACAGACCGTACAATGATTTAGTACAAGATAAAACACCACCCAAAGGCCCGCCGATGTACATAAGTACGTAAATAAAATACTAAGAGATTAAGATTGAATTATTAGTAGTCTTTAAATAGCACCCAAAATGAATCAAAATTAAGTTGCAAAAACACGGCATCAAAGTTAAACTTGGATCTGTTTTGTACAAACTCAACTACAGTCAAGAGACTTTTCAGTAAACGACCGACCGGTAGATAAAGCTTGTTATCTGTTTTCATTGCTTTTATGTTTCTTTTTTCTTTTTGTGTGTCTTATAATTTAGTTTTAGATTTTTGTATTTTTAAATTAACTCTTACTGTGAAGATGAACTGGAAATACTCGTTTAATTAAGTATTAGATGGTATTTTATATGTGGAAGCTTGTTATTAACAATTTAAATGTTACTCAGCTGTGTGTATTAAATATTAGTCTGTAAGCTTTCCTAAAAGTAAATAACTTACCTGAGTAACATAAAGTAATACTACAGATATAAATTAAGTGCTTGATTGACGTAAGTGAAAAGATAAACTTTATCGGAAGCACTCAATTCGATTAGTGAATACACACATTTCAAAATTTCGCCTCTTCGAATAACACTATCGCTTACTACAAAGATTTTGTTCTGGTCGTAAAAGTCCAAAGAAAACTTACTTATTGATTACGTAAAGAATTAGTTAAAATATAATCATGCACTCCATAACCATCGGTAAAAATAATATCAAGTGTCATGTAAATATAATATACCGGAACTCGGTTGACCGAGATGTTCAATCCATGCTTCGGCCGTTGAACATGATGCAAAATTTAAGTTTTTATCCTAAATATCGCATCAAGAATAATGTTATATATCCAAACAGTCGTTTATCGAATATCATATCTATGTGCGTGAGCATATGCTTCATTTCTACACTTTTGTGTAGATTATTGGAATTGAATTTAAGTAGTTCTCTTAGAAAGTTCCCGAGTTTCTTTTACATCGTTTCGTATTATGATTTATTCTTTTATTCTATTGGGTTTATTTTAAATTGTTTCTTAACTATTAGTCAAGTGCACAAAAATATAAATTTTGTGCTGACCATTCAGAGCATTCATAGATTTTTTAATAACAAAAGATATCTTAGGTCCTTTACCATAGTGAACTGGCTTTCTGTTTTATGGATATTTGTTTCACACATTTTCATCCTTTATGTCTTTGAGATATCAATATCGCAATGTTTAGTGGTCTTGAGTTGCATTTGTTTTGACGTTAACGTAATTTACTCTACACGGTGTATAACACTTTTAAAAGATATGCTGGATTTATGGAATGAAGAAGTTTCACGCCCGCAGTTAATAAGGAACATGGACATGAAACAATACTGCAAAGCAATGTTACAGACATACACTGATATACTGAGTGGCTATGAGACCTTTAAATCAACCTTCAAGTACTTTGTAAGTAACTGAACTGTGTGACCCAAAATAGTTAACTAAAATAAACATCATTTAGTTATTTACGTGATCGCGATTGTGCCTTATTTCAGACTAGCTGACCCGCGCAACTTCGTCTGCGTCTCTCAATAGTAATAAATTTTCTCCGTTTTTGAAACATTCTTCATTGGTGCGCCGCTCCTATTGGTCTTAGCGTGATGATATATAGCCTATAGCCTTCCTCGATAAATGGGCTATCTAACACTGAAAGAATTTTTCAAATCGGAATAGTACTTCCTGAGATTAGCGCGTTCAAACAAACAAACAAACTCTTCAGCTTTATAATATTAGTATAGAAATGCGTGTCATTTCAGTGATTTCACTTTACTACTAATAGTGGGTTAAATCTGCGAGCAAAGACTACATGGATGGCGTAGTGGTTTAAGCGGTCGCCACGCCGCTTCTTACTACGCCGAGTGTTGAGGGTTCGATCCCCACATGGAACCACACTTTGTGTGATCAACAAATTGTTGTTCTCACTCTGGGTGTTGTTTGTGTCCGTTTCATTCTTGTAAAGTCCCCGCGACACAGGATATATTCCTAAAGCGGGAGTGGTCTAAAAAAAAAGTCTGTAAGAACTTCAGTGTATGTGAGCTATAACTATGTAGTTTAGTGGCTGGATGAGGACAGCATAATTACATATCACATGCTATTAAGGAGACAGATGGCAATTTTCTTAGTTTAGCTCAGGTTGTTTTAATGTTTTTCAGATTTTCTATTACGTAATGGAATTCTTTTGTTATGCCTTAATATACGCACAGTGGATAATTGAAATGATAAAAATATCAAATTTAATTGGCAAAGTGAGTATTGAGATAATATTTATTTGTTCAAAAGCTGTTAATGTTTGGTGTAAAAATTAAAACCAAATCTTTTTCAGAATATAATCTCGAAACCTGCTATCATAGTTGCCTCGTGGATAATAAAAACCATACTAATGAATATAATATTTAGTCTGTATTGCGAAAGGTTCTACATAGCTTTGGAGAATAGCCAAAACTCCTGCGCACTCATTTCCAAAGCAAGACGCTCAGGTATCTTGCTATATACATATATTTAACTATGTTCACTCAGATATACTCAATATCTATACTTATATTATAATTGCAAAAGGATGTCTGCTGTCTGTTACCTCTTCACGCTTAAACTACTTAACCGATTTAGATGAACTTTAGTATTGAGATAGTTCAAGTCCCGGAATAGGACATAAAATAGCAGCAATGTCTTCCATGCAGGCTTAGGATGGATCAAAATGTTTCGAAGAGACAGTAAAACTTGAAGGTGCTACAAGTTTTGTCAGTTTAATCACTAATAACTACAAAAGAGGTAACATTATATAAATATTTACACATAACTTAACTAATTTAGTATTCCACAAACAAAGTAAAAAAAAAATTTACATCATGCCTCAATACGTCACTGATTAATAATGTATAGTACGTAAAGTTAATAAAGTAAACCTTAAACCTATTGTTAATAATGTTAACTAGGTTTGTAATGTAAATGAATATTTATTTACAGATTCAGAACTAAAGTTGTCCAAGAACATACAACGCCTCTACCGATCATCGTTCAAGAAGATGTCAGCTTGTGGCTTGTTCTACATTGATGCTGTACTGCCTTTGTCTTTAATGGGTCTCATAACCAGCTATACTATCGTTCTGATTCAATTTGCATTATCCCACCAGTAAAAAAGAGTAGCTATTAATAAAGAGTTTATTAGACCTATTAAAGTAATGAATTGAAACATCAAGGACTCTTCAAATTGCTTGATACACATTATATTTTATACCAAATATACTGGTCACTAATTAAACTTGATGTTTAAAGCCAAACCCCAAGGTCATAACGTATTTAATATAAATAATTAATCAAGCTCTATTAGACTTCAGAAATTAAATTTTAAAGCAGTTACATTTGTGGTTGGTGAGATAATCGTTAATTTTAAAGTCAACCATCCAACATAAGTCATCTTAGATTCAGTGATACATACAGCAGAGGATCTTACCTCCCTTCCGGTTTAGAGAGGTGCTACCACTACCATCTTAGACCTGCTTTTGCCAGGATAAAAGACAGTCATACCCTCAGGTCAGCGTTCATGGTTGTCGGAGATTATTCTGTACACTTTAACGTCTGGTGATAGTGATTCAGGACGGGAGGATATTACAACTCTCCCGCTCCTCCTAGAAGCGGTGGATTCTTACACACTCTCATTTTGGACCATGGACATTAACATCTTAAGCGTACAGCTTCAGTTCATATGGACTGACTCAACTAAAGTAATACCATGGCCTCATAGAAAATATCTCAAATCACATTTCAAATGAATCAATCCTTTGTCTTTCGAAGATCACGATTGTCCACGTTTCTACTCAATACAGGAAAAATGGGACTGCCACTGCTCGTACCAATCTGATCTTAAGACAAATTTTCGTTTTTTTTTCAGATATTGTATAGACGAGAAACACCATTTTCTGTCATCCCCATTCGCCTCTTGATCTTGGGGACAAAGCTGCTTTATTCTTGTGGCGGTCGACGTTGTTGATGCCCGGAATATTGCAGATGTCTTATCCATAATTGATAATCTCCTTTCACCTTTAGGGAAGCCCTTTTCTACATTTTTGATGGTCTTTCAAATAATGTCTTCTCCAAATATGTTAAAAACGACAGGGATAAGCTTATTTACTATGCCATATATCCCTCCATAAAAGGTTACATCCTCATCTCAAAACACGGTTTTTAAGACAACAATCTACAGTTTCTAACTTAGCATGCATTTCGGAATTTGGCGGGAATGGTGGGCAGGTGCTGTGATCTACACTGATTTCGAGAAGGCGTTTGATCGTGCGGAGTCATCTTACTCAATAAACTATTACGACTGGAGATCCGCGATAACCTACTATAATGGATCGAATCCTATTTATCCAGTAGATCAAAAGCAGAAGTAATCGGGGCCATCGATCAAATTTTATTACAATACCGAGCGGAATTCCGCAAGGTTCGCATTTAGGTCCTCTTTTCTACAATGCGGTATACATTGTAAATAAGAGGACCTAAATGTTTGACCTTGCAGATTCCATAAAATTTTCAAAACATCTGATGTACGCAGACGATAACAAAGTATACCATAACATCAGGTGACTTGATGATTGTCTAGAGCTTCAAACAAAGCTCAATAATTTACTAGATTCTTATAAAATAAATGATATAACTTATCGTCATTTGTAAATATTGACAATATTAACAAATGACGTTAAGTTATTCTAGAATAAAAAACAATCTTCTAATTACTCATGAAATTTTAATGGTATTCCGTTTACTAAGGTAAATGTAGAGCGTAATCTAGGAGTACTATTTAACGATAAATGATCCTTCTTGGATCATTGATTTTTCATGAGATCCTGCCAGTTAAAAAGATATCGGCACTGAAAACCGTATATTTTGCTCATGTAGGTAGTGCACTCGATTTCGATTCTACGATATGGTCTCCTAGTTATCTCGTTTGTATAAGCCAACTTGTGCAAATTCCAAAACTGTTCCTGAGTCATTTAAATTTTTGATTCCATAATTCTCCGTCGGCATATCAACACAATTGTAAGATTTACTTAGTTTGCATGACAGGCGCAAGTTAATAGATCTGTGTATTTTGTATAATATATTGAAAGGATATTTAGATTGTGCAGAATGGCAAATTGCATTTAACGCTCCAGTACAAAGCACACGGCACACACCTTGATACTCGCAATGCAAGTAACTATGCAAGTAACTTTATACTTATCCCCGCTGCTTACACCTACAATCCTTATTCCAAGAAATAGATATCTTCTTCTGCTCTAAAAATACCTACACATTATTTTCTCATACCTCCTTTCTAAGGAGAGGCCTATGTCCAGCAGTGGACTATTAAAGGCTGTTGATGATGATGGATGATATTCTCATGCACTTACTTATAATCTACGTTTACCTACGTTGGAAATGGCTTACTGAGAAATGATTTTTTACTTTTTTTTTGACTGAAACTGTAATTGTCTCCTTATTAGGAAGTTGTTTTTGTACAGGTACTGTTATTAAAATTGTCATAATTCTCTTTTAAAATACAAAAAAAGTAAAACGATTTCAGATATCCAATTTTGTTTGACTTTTAGATAATTAAGAAAGTTAATCGAAATTACGTTAGACGTGTATACATTGTAATAATTGTGTATTTTTTTATGTATTCAGACATTGATGCGGTATTACTAAATGGATTATGAATGTTGGGATATTTATGATAATAAATAAATAGTGATAATTATGTGTGTCGGCGCAGCCGCCTCTCAATACGGCTGATGTCATTTTATAATATGTCATTGTCAAACGTCAATGTCAAACGTCACTGTCAGATGTCATATGTCAAAGTCCATAGCGAACACCGAGCACTGGTGAGGCGGCTATCTTGTAATAAAGGACACTTAGTGTCGTACCGTTGAGGAGCGCGCACGCAACCACGTGCTGGGTGGACGTTAAGTTCTAATCCGTGCTAATCTTAGTAATCCTTAATTAATTTGTGAAAGTAATGATTGTGATATCAAGAATTATAAATGAAGTGAAATAGCAACAGTTATTTTATTGAAATATTTTCTCCCTACCCGATAATCCACGCCTACCCGCACACGTCTCATAATTCTGATAATGGTCGAAAGACTTCATGTGCAATTCAACATTCTCTGTATGGAGGAACGTCTCATAATCATAATATTAATAGAATATATATTATTCATCGAATCATAGTAATAATGTATAAGTAGTATTTAAGAAACATAAAATGAACATTAAGCAAGAGTAAGGTCTCTGTTTAGGATTTTTGTAACAATTTCTAAACAATGTCAACTTGTTAATGGTTTATGAGACTACAACCATAGACATTTACTGGCAACTTTTTGCAGTTTAGATTTAGTTATTATAGTTCAGTAAAAAAAAGGATAAATTAAGGAGGCTCTGAGAGACACCAAAGATTAACGGGGTGACGGCTAGGTGTCAGCAAGTATCCACATAATAACTTAGTACAAGATAAAATATTAAAAGACGTAGATTGAATTACTAGTAGTTTTGAAACAGCATCTAAAATGAATCACAATAAATAGGTTACATCAATAACATAAAGTATTATTACTCACGTAAATTAATTTCTTGGTTGTCACAAGTGACAAGATAAACTGGGGCAGTAGCACTCTATTTAATAAGTAAATACAAATTTCGAAATTTTCCGTCGTCGAATAACATCGCTTCCTTAATGTAACTACCGCTTACTTCAAAGATTTTCGTATGGAGGGGCAAGTCGGTTCCAAAGCAGTTACTAACATATTGATAACGTAAAGAATTATTTAAAATATAATCATGCACTCTATAACCATCGGTAAAAATAACATCAAGTGTCATGTGAATATAATATACCGGAACTCGGTTGACCAAGATGTTCAATCCATGCTTCGACCTTTAAACTTAATGCAAACTATATGTTTTTATCCCAAATATCGCATCAAGAATAATGTTATATATCCAAACAGTCGTTTATCGAATATACTATCTATGTGCGGGAGTATCTGCTTCATTTCTACGCTGTTGTACAGATTATTTGAATTTTATCTATTTAGTTTTATTAGGCAGTCCACGAATTTCTTTTACTTAGTTTCGTATTATGATTTCTTCTTTTATTCTATTGGGTTTATTTTGAATTGTTTTCTAACAATTGGTCAAGTGAACAAAAACATAAATTTTGTTCTGATCATTCAGAACATTTATAGATTTTTTAATAACAGAAGACATCTTAGGTCCTTCACCATAGTGAACTGGCTTTTTGTTTTATGGATATTTGTTTTATATATTTTTATCCTTAATATATTTCTCTTTTATTTATCAATATCGTATTGTTTAGTGGCCTTAAGTTGCATTTGTTTTGACGTTAACGTAATTTACGCTCTACGGTGTATAACACTTTTAAAAGATATGCTTGATTTATGGAACGAAGAAGTTTCACGCCCTCAGTTAATAAGGAACATGGACATGAAACAATACTGCAAAGCAATGTTTCAGGCGTACACTGATATACTGAGTGGCTATGATACTTTCAAATCAACCTTCAAGTACTTTGTAAGTAACTAAACTGTTTGACGTAAAATAGTTTGCTAAAATGAACATTATTTAGTAACCATAATCTTTTGCTGTTGTGTTTAAGAAAAAAGAAAAGAAAAAAGCAGAAGAATTTATTCCGATTATGCCTTTTTTTAACGCTTTTATATGTTCTGGAACTTATTTGTGTGTAATTTCAGTGATTTATTTATGGGTAATATTGTTTTTCGGTCGTATGGAATGTCTTTCAAGTGTCACCACCTCTTAGATCGAGCCAACCGTGATGTTATTATATCTTAATCAAACCAACCGAAACCCAATAGAAGTCAATTTACATCGGGGCTCATTATAGGGTAACAATAGTGGATAAGAGCTGGAAGCAAAGTCTTTAAGAATTCCAGTGTATGTTAGCGTATATAGTTTAGTGGCTGGATGAGTCAAGCATAATTACATAACACATACAATTAAGGACTTCTTTTCTAGGTCAATAGGATTGCTTATGATTGAACTATTTTTTTCCAGATTTTCTATTATGTTATTGAATTCTTTTGTCATGCATTAATTTACGTAGAGAGGGTCATTGAAATTATAAAACTGTCAAATTTAATTAGAAAAGTAAGTATTGAAATATTATTTATTTGTTCAAAATCTGTTAATGTTTGGTATAAAATTGAAAACGAAATCTTTTTTAGAATATATTTACGAAACCTGCTATCATAGTTGCCTTGTGGCTGATAAAAACCTTACTAATGAATATAATATTTAGTCTGTATTGCGAAAGGTTCTACATAGCTTTGGAGAATAGCCAAAACTCCTGCGCACTCATTTCCAAAGCAAGACGTTCAGGTATCTTCCCATATATTTAACTATATTTTATAACTATAGAAATACTATAATATATAATACAATCTGTGGAACGGGTTATCGTCTGCGATATTTCCGGACCAATGCAACCTTTAGGAAAGAGCGTATTCCTTCCTAAGAGGCCGGCAACGCGTTTGTGACTCCTGAATTGCAGACGTTCATGGGCGGCGATAGTCACTTTCCATCAGGTGATATGTCTGATCGTCTGCCCCCTCTAACATAAAAAAAAACTATAAATATAATAATACTACTAATATGAATATCTTATATTATTATGTCAAAAGTTGAGCTCAATCGTTGCAGAAATTTTTGAGTTTTTGAAGCTTACACAAACCAACATTACATTTTTTATATATTGCGTGAAGATAGCTAAAAGTTGATCTGTGAACTACCTTTTAGTTAACTGGTGAACTTGACTAACTGTCTGGTGACTGACTGAATTTACATGTTTACTTTTTCTGTGCCCTTTGCTAAAACTCATCATAGGCGGAATTCCTTTATATTGAGATCATCTAGTTTGTTAAAAAATCTTCTTAATTTATGTCATAATGATTCCATAGATGTGTTCCATATATCCTTAACCAAATTTAATAAGTCTGTTGTCTTGTTCCTCCTGGAAATAACTCAAATTCCTAATTTTTTGTTTTTTATTATAACATTTTTTTCACCGAGATGTTGCTATATTGTTACACCTGTTACTGTGCATTTGTGAATTTTAGTTTATATATTTAAATGTGTAAATTGTATTGGATTGTGTTTAGTTTATGTGTACATACATACATGTACATTTTTTTTATTTGTATGTGTTTGTTTTGCTAATATAATAACAATAAAAAAAAAATTACAGATTCAGAATTAAAGTTGTCCAAGAACATAAAACGCCTGTATCGATCGTCGTTTAAGAAGATGTCAGCTTGTGGCTTGTTCTACATTGATGCTGTACTGCCTTTGTCTTTAATGGTTCTCATCACCAGCTACACCGTTGTTCTGATTCAGTTTGCGTTATCTGAACAATAAAGTAGAGTAGTTATTGATAAATAGATTATTTTAGTATTCAATGCTAACATTAACGACTAGAGGAACATTTTTCTGTCAGGAAATCCTCTCGGATAATATACACCGGGATTTATGTTGGACACAAAACGACTAAAAACCGCACGCCGTCTCGGACACAAGCAGCCGGGGAACCAGGTGTACACTAGGAATAAAGTCCCAGGTATCCCGGCAGAACCTGATAAATTTTGTGTGTGTAGATCCGCTCAGGCTGAAAGCGCCGATGGATTTTTGGTGGGCGGTGTGTCGAATCTTACCGACTAAAATGATACAGTGTGTCAAATAGAAGTGACTGAATCACGATTATCGCCTACATTAAAGGCATGTTTATGAAGCAGACATTTTTGCGAATTTTTGCAAAAAGTTAGGGTGTAAGGTATGTCTAAGAAAAGTAAATACTGTGTTACGGTTTGCTATTTGGAATAAAATATCTTGGGATGTCTTAACAGGTTTTATTTACCAACACACTTAAATAAGTCCAATCAATACTTGATAGTAGTCTACTTTTCTATGCGCTTAAATCACTTCGATTTTTATCGCAATGTAGTTCAAACTGAACTGTGTTATCGGTGAAGACATGACAAGACCTTTATTTCTATTACTTGCTGAACTTTCTAAAACTTCATTCATCTAGTAAGTTTATTTGTCCGTCCAAAGGTTATAAAATAAAATAAAATAAAAATAAAAAATTTTTTTGACCTTTTATTTGACCAAGCCACATTTCATCTTAGTTACTAGATTTAATTTCTAACTAATTGCTAGGTGTACATACTTAAATTTCTTTTAACTATTAATAGTAATACTAATACTAAATGACTTATCTCTAGTTATCTTATTAATATGGCTTAAGCTAGGTTCCCAGATTGGGTGAAGGTCTCCTCCAAAGATGCCCACTTCTCTCTATCCTGTGCTATTTGCCACCAATTTGAGCCAGCGACTTTTTTGATCTCATCGTCCCATCGGGTAGAGGGACTTCCTCTCCTACTTTTTCCTTAAGGTCCTTGCCATATGGTGGTATTGTAGGTCCACCTTTTGTGTCTAAGCCTCGCTATGTGACCGGCCCACCTCCATTTTGACCTTTGAGCGTAGCTCAGAGCGTCAGTGGCTTTTGTTATTGCTCTGATTTTTATATTATTCATCCAAAGGTTACCTGTAAGAAATTGCCTTTTGACCTTTTAAGTTGGTTGTATTCCTGTAAAAACAAAAATTAGTGTAGATACAATATACTTTTTATACTGTTCTGTTCTTTCTCTTTGTAGTTTTATTAAGCCTTAAATTTTATCCCACAACAGTATATTTAACTTTGAGAATACATCATGTGATCTATCAAGTACCCTGCCTAGTTTATGTCCATAACATGCGAACCTATCGCTATTGATTAGGATCGGTACACCAAACTTGCATAAAAAGTCTATTTGTTGACCGTTTATGAGACTGTACACACAGCTCTCCAATCTTTTATTTTTTTAATTGACAATTATGAACAATTGGAGCATAGACAAACTCAATCATCATTATCATCAGCCTAATCGCAGTCCACTGCTGGACTCACATAAACAGCTTTTACTAGTCCACTGCTGGACATAGGCCTCTCCTTAGGAAGGAGGACTGTTGGACTCAATGCCAATAAACTCAATAAACCGAATGTTAACCATAGTCTTTCATGAATTGAAGGTTTGGTATCTTTAAACATATTCAAGTTTAAAGTAAGTTTAAAGTACGCGGTACTAATTTTTATCTTTTTTGTGGAATTTGTTTTAAATGTCAATTTTATAACTTTAAAAAACTTTTATTTAGTTTATCAGATTTTTCAATTTTAATTTATTAAGTGATTGGGTAATTAATGTTTAGCAAAGGCTACTCAAATTTCAACATATTTTTTAAGCTGAAGTCAGCTATTGCCTCTTCTTATTAAATAAGTGTACATTAATAGATATATAACAATAGAGAGAACACGAAGTAGAGGAACAGCTACTTGTAAGTGGAAGCGATACAGGCAGCGAGAGAGATGGATGCCCGATATTTCCCTCTGTCTCTGCTTAGCTAAGCTGCGATTGGCTTTACCCCTCATATGCCCCAGCCAACCACAGAGCTCAGCTAGAAAGAAATAGAGGGGACTATCTATTATCCATCTCTCTTGTTGCCTATGTTGCAAGATTGGGGCTCTTGTTCCCTCAAGGTTTTATCTCTATGTGTACATTAGTCTGGCAATTTGACAATGATTTCACGGATTGTTGATATAGTTTAGAAAAAGGTTGGACCAAAGATTGATCCTTGAGGGACGCCAGAGGTTAACAAAATGGCCGCTAAGTGTGGTCAAATAGGAATAGACCGCACAAAGATACTGAACAAGATAAAATGCCTAGAGATGTAGCTTGAACCACTTGTAGTAGTTCCGAAGCGGCACACAAAATTAATTAAAATTAATAACTTACCTAAATAACGCAAAGTATCACTTAGCATATTAACGAAAGACAACAACCATGTTAATTAATATTTTGTTTAACATAAGTGACAAGACAAATGAATGAAAACACAGCACTCTAATTCAATTAGTTAATACAAATTTTGGGATCCATACTTGGTTATTTCAAATTTGTTGTGGACGTAGAAGTCAGTTCTGAAACAGTAACTTACTAATTGAATACATAAAGAATTATTTAAAAATAATCATGCACTCTATAACTATCGGTAGCAATAACAAAAAGTATCATGTGAATTTAAAGTACCGCAACTCGGTCGACAAAGATATTCAAGCCATGCTTCGGCCGTTAAACATAATGCAAACTGTATGTTTTTCCCCTAAATATCGCATCAAGAACAATTTTATTTATCCAAACAGTCGTTTATCGAATATATTATCTATGTGCGGAACTATTTTCTTCATTGCTATAATTTTCATTCATTCATTTGAACTTTATATGGATGATATTGTCAGAAAATACATGACCTTCGCGTACATTGCTTCGTATTATGATTTCTGCTTTTATTCTATTGGGTTTATTTTGAATTGCTTCTTAACCCTTGCTCAAGTACACAAAAACGTAAATTTTGTTCTTACTATTCAGGGCATTCATAGATTTCTTAATAATAAGAAATATCTTAGGTCCTGCATCTTAGTTAACTGGCTTTTGGTTTTATGGACATTTGGTACCTCCATTTTTGTTATTCTCTACTTTTGTATGCCAATATCAACTAGTTTACTAGTCCTAAGTTTACTTTGTTTTGATGTTAACATAATTTACGCTACACGGTGCATAATACTTTTAAAAGATATGCTTAATTTATGGAATGAAGAAGTTTCACGCCCTCAGTTAATGAGAGACATGAACATGAAACAATACTGCAAAGCAATGTTTCAGGCGTACACTGATATACTGAGTGGCTATGACACTTTTAAGGCGACCTTCAAGTACTTTGTAAGTAACTATTTTATTTGTCCGAAATTGTTTACTTAAATATTGTAATTTACCTTTATTCATGACTTTACTTATTTTATTATTTACTAAAAAAAAATCAGTACAAAAACTTTATGATGCCGCATGAACTCCTTCGAGTTTTTCTGAGCATCATTATTTACAATTTATTTATTTACAACTTTATGCCCAAAGCATTCTCTACCAGCCAACCTTTGGGGGGTGTAGAAATCTGGTGAGGTAGGTGCACTGAGGTTGCAGTTGCTATAGCAGTTATAACTAACATATACAATTACACACATACACACATATACATATATAGATATAAATACACATAAAATACATATACTTTATATTCGTACACTGTAAATATGGAGGCGTACATTATCATTGACGTTAGAAAGCAGTAAGTAGGTACACATATTGGGGACCTCTGGTGTCAGATTAATTGCTGCGGTAGGGGATAAGCAGGGAGTAGCTACTGGCTTTCCCTGAGATAGGGCCTAGTTAGGTGGCAAGAAAACGGCAGTGACTCACACGTCCACCGCCCGCCGGCCATATCTACTGGATCTCATTTGTGTGTGTGAGATGATCATGTGTGTGTGTGTAGCTAGATGATATTTGTTTCTATCATGTTGAATGCGTTCAATCAAACCGATTATGGGGTAACAATATTGAGTAGAAACTAGTAGCAAAGTCTCAAAGAACGCCAGTATTTTCGCTGAAAGTTATTTAACAATTGGTTGGGTAAAGCATACCTTCCATAGCACATGCTGTTGAGGGTACTGTTTTTTTGTTAAATGAAATGGGTAATCCCAGTTATGGTAACAACAATACTTTTACAGATTTTCTTTTACGTATTGGAATTCTTTTGTCATGCGTTAATTTACATACAAATGGCAATTGATGTTTTTAACCTGACGAATCTAATTGGAAATGTAAGTATTGAACCAGGATTTCCGTTTGTTGAAAAGCTATAGCTAAAGCTGATATAAAATTAAAAATATTTTTTACAGAATCGTTATGCTACACCTGCTTCCTCAGTTACCTTGTGGTTACTAAAAACCTTTTTACTAAATGTAATTATTTGCGTGTCTTGCGAAAAGTTCTGCATAGCTTTGGAAAATGGCCAAGACTCTTGTGCACTTATTTCCAAAGCAAGAAGCTCAGGTATCGTATTGCATATTAGCTCTATTTTATTGTTAGATATAGTCAGTATCTTACATAAATATTTAATATAACAGCAGCTAAGGATTAATTTATGAACTTGAAGTTACCGAATTTAATTATGAAAATGTATATTTATTCACAGATTTAGAAATAAAGTTGTCCAAGAACATTCAACGCCTCTACCGATCATCGTTCAAGAGGATGTCGGCTTGTGGCTTGTTCTACATTGATGCTGTTCTGCCATTGTCTTTATTAGGTCTTGTTACCGGCTACACCGTCCTTTTGATTCAGTTTGCATTATCCGATCTCCTAAAAGAGTAGCTTTTGATGGATAGATCATAACACTTAACGTTAATGACTCTAGGATCTTGGCTTGATAAACATTACACTAATTACCAAATATACTTAGGTACTTCTTACAAATTGTATTCCATGTTTAGATCAGACCCTAAGGTTTACTCATAATAATATGTAAACATGTTTAACGTTTAGTCGTAGTTTTACAGTTGGTTAAGCTTTGTTAGACGTAGAAAATTTAATATGAGACAAGCTATATGTATTATTGTTGAGATAATCAATACTTTTGGAGTTGACGATTGATTATGTATCGCATATGTACTATAAGCCACCTTATACTTAGTAATATTTTGAGCTAGCGGACAACTTTAAACTATGCTTTGGAATAGATTCTGCCAATATTACATCTTTTGTAAATATTGAAAATATTGAAACTATACTGTAATTCTATCAGTTTAAATTGTTTAGACACCCTCGAGGACTATGATGAGATGCGAGTTGAGGATATTAAACACGAACCGGAAACTCTGACACACTTTTGAACCAATTTACTTTTATTTATTGTTTGTCACTTATTAAGACAGCGTTCATACGAGTTGAAGAACTGACATTACCAACTACAGTCTTCTATAAATAAGATTTGGAAGGAAAGTTTCTGAGTTTAATGTTTTTACAGTTAAACGATATTGTTCTTAAATTGTAAAACTATCCTGCGGTGTGTCGAGTTTGGTCAACCGCTAAGAATCTTGTTATCTTACCATGTACATATATTTGACTAATCATGATTCAACATTTAATTAAAAATTTTTTGGGGATTGAAATTTTTATTTCAATTTT
This sequence comes from Arctia plantaginis, assembly GCA_902825455.1. Classification (NCBI taxonomy): domain Eukaryota; kingdom Metazoa; phylum Arthropoda; class Insecta; order Lepidoptera; family Erebidae; genus Arctia; species Arctia plantaginis. The sequence continues at coordinate 1,996,485 of CADEBD010000322.1, read as the reverse complement.
TTTTTTTTATTCCATGAGTACGTACAAGTTTCCTGCAGATTGTTTGGCCATACTTTAATAATAATAATAATATAATTTATTTCAGAAAACTTGTACCATATACAAAAACAAAAATTCATTAAATCATGTCATCAATTGCAATTTACTTTAAAATAAACAAATAAATAAATCACCTAATTTTTTTTTTCTGGCTGCGATTAGCCGAAAACGCCGAAAATTGGCGTGCAATAGGAGAGGCCTATGTCTATCAGTAGACTGAGATAGGATGATGATGATGATGGTGATGATTTTATTTAATAGGTACAGTAACAAACATCGAATACTCAGTACTCAAATCTGAAGTCCAATTATAACTTGAAGGATCAAGGCTTTCAACTCAGAAAAACTACAGGATTACTTGAATATTAACTGATTTATTTTACAATATTACTCCGAATACTTCTCTCCGTCAAACGCTACCGTATAATGCCCCGGTACCGAGGTGCCAACAACCGCCCGACCGTTTTACAATGTTTCTACCCTACCAAAATATATGTATCGATATTTATTAATATCGATGCGGATATTAATCAATATCGGTAAGGTTCATTAGAATAACTAACTTGTACTAAATAAAAATAAGTATAACTAATATATAATCACATGAATGAGTTATAATTATTATATTTACTATCATGACGCTTACAGCTCGGCCATCCTGTTCTCAGTGAGTCCTCTCACGTTATACAATTTAATTACGTTATAAAAGGCAAATTATACAATGCTATTGCGTTTGGCGTTTTATTAGATAATAATATAGTTTTACAAATCTTATTGTTTATAATTATTTAACATTTTAAAATATAGAACTATACATAAAAACAGCGTTACAAATATATTTTACGAGAATGAAATATTACAATTACTGTTATTCTACTACCTGTTTTACCTGGACTCGCAGTTTATGATCTGCTATGATCTACGGCCATCTACGTTACTACAAACGCTGGTCGCTCAAAGCTCATGTACCTATATTACACAACAACCTGCTCAGTCTACTATGATCTACGGTCATCTATGCCGAAGCTCTGGCCGCTCATAGCCCATGTCGCAAAGTATCCACGAACACAGTCTGCCATGATCTACGACCGTCTACGCCTAAACCCCACACCTGACACCACCGCCCCCCTCCAGAGACCGTCAAGGGCGATAATAGTCCGGGAACCTTACCTGACGACCAGAACGAGTAACAAAACCTGGTTGTACCTGTGGTTCTGGAGGATCATCTTTAACGGACAGTGTGTAAACCGGTTTGAGACGGTTTATCGACACTGTGGCTTCTTTATTTTTAAGGAGGATCTTAAAAACTTTATCCCCCCTGGCGAGAACCTTATGCGGCCCAGAGTAAGCAGGTTGGAGCGAACCTCGAGACGCGTCTTCACGAAGAAAGACGTGTTCACAGGTTTCCAGCTCCTTGAAAACAAACACTCTGGGGTGACCATGGCGCGAAGTCGGAACGGGACGCAACTTATCAGCGAAGTTTCTGAGACGAGCAGAAAAATCCGATAAGTCGGTGCTGCCGCCGGTACTGGGTTCAAAGAACTCGCCAGGGAGTCTCAAAGGCTCTCCGAAAACAAGTTCTGCCGGGGATGATTGCAAATCCTCCCTAAACGCAGTACGGATTCCTAACAAAACCCATGGCAACGACTCAGTCCACCTGTCAGTAGCGTGGCATACGATTGCAGCTTTCAGTTGCCGGTGAAACCGCTCGACAAGGCCGTTGCAGGCCGGATGGTAGGCTGTCGTGCGCTTATGCTCGAATCCTGCTAACTTCGACAGATTCTGAAATAATGCCGATTCGAATTGTCGTCCACGGTCAGTTATTATATCCGTTGGACAACCGAATCGACATATCCAGGTGGATATTAAAGCTTTCGCCACGGTCTCCGCCGTGATGTCCTCGATTGGACATGCTTCAGGCCAGCGAGAAAATCGGTCTACTGCTGTTAAGCAGTACCTGAAGCCGTGCGATACAGGTAGTGGACCTATAAGGTCAATATGTACCTGTTTAAAACGCGCTCTTGGTAATCTATATGTCCCAAGAGGCGCAGAAACGTGGCGATGGACCTTCGCCCTTTGGCACTGTATGCAAGAACGCGCCCAGTTCCTACAATCCTTCCTCACCCCGGGCCAAACAAACCGTTCGGCCACTAATTTGGCCGATGCGTTAGCACCAGGGTGGCTAAGGGAATGCAGGCTATCAAACACCTGCTTCCGGAAGTGTATCGGAACATATGGCCTGGAAGTTGAGTTACTGACGTCGCAGTAAAGTGATAATGAACTTCCAGGGACGTGGCACTTCTCCAAACGCAAAGATGACCCTTCCGATAACAGGGTCTGCAGTTCAGAGTCAGATGCCTGACCTTGAGCTAAAATCTCCAGGTCGACGGGTGCTTCAAGTGCCTCAATACGCGACAGAGTGTCGGCAACAACGTTGGTCCTCCCAGAAATGTGCCGAATGTCCGTCGTAAACTGAGATATGAAATCCAGGTGTCTATACTGCCTGGGCGAACAGTTGTTCTTCCTTTGATGGAAAGCAAAACTGATAGGTTTATGGTCAGTATAGACAATGAAGTGTCTTGCCTCGAGCATGTGCCTAAAATATTTTATGGCCTCATAAATGGCAAGTAACTCTCTGTCATAGGGTGAATATTTAGTCTGCGACGGACTCAGCTTTCTGGAAAAGAAGGCCAACGGCTGCCAAGCACCGTCTTTGAGCTGTTGTAAAACAGCACCGAGTGCCTTATCGGAAGCATCCGTGACTAGGGCGAGTCTAGCATCGCAGTCGGGGTGTGCTAGTAAGGCTGCCTCGGATAAACTGACTTTACAGGCATTGAATGCCGCCAAGGTGTCACTGGTAAGGCTGATGGGCTGCGATCCTTTAACCGAACCTGTTAACAATACATGTAAAGGAGCTTGAATCTCAGCTGCCCGTGGGAGGAATCGCCTATAAAAATTTAACATGCCAAGGAAGGCTCTAAGCTGCCGCACGTTCTTCGGAGCAGGAAAATCCTTGACAGCCTGCACCTTTGACTCTAAAGGCTTACAACCGTCCTTGGAAATGTGATAGCCCAAAAATTCGACTTCAGTTACACTAAAAATACATTTAGAAATGTTAACCAACATACCATACTGCTTCAGCCTGTTGAACACCTCGCGTAGATGCTGCTCATGTTCCTGGCTATTACGCGAAAATACCAAATAATCATCTAAGAAACAATAGACATTATCGAGTCCCCTGGTCATTTCATCCACAAAACGCTGAAAAGTTTGACCTGCGTTTCTAAGACCAAATGTCATATACGGGAATTCGAACAATCCGAATGGCGTCGTGATGGCCGTTTTCGGAATATCCTCCGGACTGACAGGTACCTGATTATAAGCTTTTTCAAGGTCAATTTTCGAGAAAATAGTACATCCGGACAAACTATGACTAAAGTCATGGATGTGCTTAATCGGATACCTGTCAGGTACGGTACGGGCGTTCAACTTACGGTAATCGCCGCAAGGACGCCATCCATCGTTCTTCTTAGGGGCCAGATGCAGCGGAGATGACCAGGGGCTCTTAGAAGGCCTGGCAGTGCCACATGAAAGCATCGCCTCGAACTCCTGCTTCGCTATTTTCAGCTTGTCCGGGGCTAGACGACGTGGAGTTGAAGCTACTGGAGGTCCAGGGGTAGTGATTATGTGGTGTACAGTGTTGTGAGGTAGTGTAGTGCGTCGCATACCGGCTGGTCGAGTTAATTCTGGAAACTCATTAAGAATTTTGTGGTACCGAGTCTCGCCAGTTACCACTTTAACAGAGGAAATACTGGCTCGAGCTACAGTCGCCACAGTTGACACAGAAGTTAACTGATCTATTAATCGCTTATTACGAATATCAATAGCAATGTTATAAAAATTTAAAAAATCTACGCCTATAATTGGCTTTGTGACGTCAGCAACGACGAACCGCCACGGAAAAGTTCTACGTAAACCAAAGTCTAGATTAAGATGTACAAAATCATATGTATAAATATTAGAACCATTCGCAGCACATAAACAGTAGTCCGTGCGGGAACGACGATCACGTAGCGCAGACTTCGGGAAGACACATAGATCGCTCCCTGTGTCAATCAGGAACTGGAGCTTCGACGTACGGTCCGTGATAAAAAGGCGACCAGCTGTATATGCAGGGCAATCGTCAGTCGCCATTACCGACCGCCCCTGGAGTTTTCCGGCTTGTAGTCGCACGGCCGGATACACTTCACAGCTTTTTCCTTGAAGTTACTGTGGTACCAGCATAACGGGAACTTGCGGTAATTTGACTGGGACCGCTGTCTCGATTTATTGCGGCTACCACGAGACTTTGATCTGCCACGGTCACGTTGCCGGTCCTGTTTCTCAAGGGTCAGATTCTGCAGCTGTCTTCGTAACTCCGCTACTTCTTTCGTGAGTTCGTTGACTATGGAACCTTCAACTGTGGCTACCATAGACGTTGAAGACGCGAGGTCGTTGACTCGATCGGCTAAGTCCGCCAGGTTCTCCAGCAAGGCAGTGGCTGGTTGTCCTGCAAGCACGGTTTGGATGCCGTGAGGAAGACGGCTGATCCAAATCGTCCTCAAGAATTCGTCTGGAACGTTCACCGATGCCAGGCTCTGCAAGTGTCGGAGAAATTGGGAGGGCTTCCTATCTCCTAGCTCCTCGTGCATGAGCAATTGCTTCAGTTTGTTCTCCTTAGATGCACTCAGTCGCTTGATAAGCTCCGATTTCAACTTGGCATACTTATCCGCCGAAGGAGGGTTGACAATGATATCTTTCACCTCTCTAGAGTGTTGCATGTCGAGGTGCCCGATGACATAATTAAATTTAGTATTGTCATCTCTAATCCCGGAAATCGCGAACTGTCCCTCTATCTGCGCGAACCAAATGTCGGGTTCCTCGGGCCAAAATGGTGGCACCCTTACTCCGACTCTAAAAACATCGACACTTTTTATCGACACTTGCCCATCACTAGTGCTTGGGTGTGGCTCTTGTGGCGATGTGCCTTGCGCATCTTGGGATCCGGTACTCATGTTCGGTATACGGGGTCACCAGTGTAGGTACTATGGTAGTAACTACTTGTCTCGTGTATGAGGAGTAAATAAAAAAAGTTCAACTCACTGTTATCACAATGTATTTGTCCAGCACACGAGAAATAAACAGAAGGTACAGTAGGTAGAAGATACAGGCACAAGCACAGCACAATTAGCAGTTTAAATAGGAAGATAGCTAGTTCAAGAATAGCACAAGAGATCACTAGATATTTAAGCAGTATATAAATAATATATAAGCACTACTTTCACAATATTTAGGCGGTACGAAGGGCTTAGGTAAGCAAGCGTGCGGTCTACAACGGTAAGGAATTCAGACTGTTCGAGACGGCGCACGCGCAGCGGTTGCCGGCGCGTATCTCATCTAGCTATACATTTAGATAGCATAGTGAAAGGAATGTGTCGATAGAATTTATCGACAAACCGATATGTATCGCTGTGAAATGTAATATTTATTTATGATGTACTTATATTAAAAACGTGTGTATTAATGATGTATATATTTGTAAATAATATTTTAGGTGTAGAATAAGTGTAAATATAGTAAACAAATAATAATATATAATCTATGTGTTAATGTTTGGTGTATTATGTGTAATACGTAGTAAAACTCAAATGAAAGTAGGGGGAATCCCTACACACTAACCGCTCACAGCCCAAGCTCAAATCACCTTCTGTCATCTATGCCTAAGCGCTGGCCACTCATAGCCCATGTCGCAGAGTACCCACAAATACAGTCTACTATGATCTACGACCATCTACGCGTAAGCGCTGGCCGCTCATAGCCCATGTTACAGGGCATCTGCGAACAAAGTCTGCTACGATCTACGACCATCTACGCCTCAATACTAACCGCTCATACCCCATATTGTTAACTATTCGTGACTACGAGCTGCTGTGATCTGCGACCATCTATGCCTCGGCACTGATCGCTCACAGCCTGCGTTTCCTTCAAAAGAAATCAGTACAAAATATATTATACAATTCAATTCACAAACGGTTCCTGTTTCGCCTATTGATGTAATTTATGAAATCATAATACAATCATAATAGTAAGGACGTGTTCAATGTGTATTCGCTGTGTCCGTTCATTCTGTATCGTTACTATTATCGCTATCACTAGACTCGCTTGCGATATTTTCGAACGCAAGCTAAGGATGTATTTTATCTAAGGCCACTACATTTTCATATTTCTTATTGCCCTTTCTTGTCAACGGTGTATCTTCGATTAAGAACCTATCATTATCCAAAATCTTTACTATACGGTAAGGTCCGTTAAACTTTGGTACTAATTTCCTTGATTTACCCGAGTGTTCCTTGTCATATATCGTTCGTTGTACCCTAACAAGGTCACCTATTTTATACGTTTTAACTGCTTTTCTATGTCTGTCAAACTGTTTCTTCGACTTACGCTGTTGATCTTCTATACGGTTCTTAGTTTCCTTTCTTATCTTATCCAAATTTTCCCCCGTTATTCCCCCGTATTGCCTCTCCTGGAACGAACGAAAGGGCCCAAGTGGTCAGCATGTAATGTGTGGAAAGGTACTTCAAGTTTAGGGATTGGGTGCAACATCCCTTCCTTACGACCACCGGGTGTTTTATGATGAGCACATTTAATACACGCGGACACATATTGTTTTGTGAAACGACGCATTTTAGGGAACCATAATACACTTCGTAAGCGATTGAGAGTTTTATCAAACCCAAAATGACCCACATCATCATGGTTCATCTTTAAGACCTGCCATCTCATTGCGCGTGGCACCACACATCGCATACCATTTTCCAAAATTTTATAGACGTAGCCCCCCTTTAGTAAATAGTTTTTACAAATGTCAACTACTCGTTTAGTTTCTGGATCCTGCAAAATTTCTCGAATTCTTTTTATGTCGTCGTCATTCCCTTGCACCGTAGAGATCCAGTCTTTTAATTCAATATTTAGGACATCTAACGCTTGACAATCTTCGTCACCGGGTAGTGGATCAGCTACAGGAGCACGACTGAGTGCATCTACATGACCCATACGACTTCCCGCACGGTACTCAATTTCGCAATCATACTCCTGTAATTGTATCCACCAGCGAGAAATTCGGGGTATCAGGTCTCGTTTAGTTAAAGTAGTTCGCAAAGCGTTACAATCGGTTATTATTTTAAATTTAATACCTAATAAATACACCCTAAATCGTTTTAGCGAGGCAATAACTGCCAAGGTTTCCAACTCGAACGAGTGCAACTTTTGTTCGTCGCCCGTTGTTTTTCGACTATAGTAGGCAACTGGCCTACGAGACCCATCTACCTGCTTCTGCATAAGTATACCTGCAACGCCTGATTTACAAGCGTCAGTATGGAGTTCAGTCTCTAGTGTGACATCGTAGAGGGCCAAAAGAGGTCGCTCAACAAGCTTTTGTTTAAGCAATTCAGAGGCATGTTTGTGACTGCTCTCCCATTTCCATTCAAAATTAGACCTTAACAAATCCGTCAATGATCGCGCAATGAGTGCGAAATCTTTCACAAAACGCCTGAAACAACTAGCTAGACCTATGAATCGTCTTATATCGTGTACATTTTGAGGTTCAGGAAAATTCGATATAGCAGCAGTCGTAAGCTTCCCCGGTTTGATTCCACTGCCATTTACCTCAAAACCAAGGAAATCTATCTCTTTGTAAAAGAAATAGCATTTGCTCATCTTTAAAGTCAAACCTGCTTCTAACAAAAGTTTTAAAACTTGTTCTAATCTAGTCATTCCCTCTCGAAACGACTTTGCGGGTATCAATATATCATCCATGAATATTAGCGCGAAATCGACTTTAGATTTAGGTAGAATTTTATTGATTGCCCGTTGAAAGACTGAGGGCGCATTAGCCAGACCAAAGGGCATACGCCTGAACTGATACTGGCCATCTGGTGTTACAAACGCGGTCTTGTCTTGTGATTCTGCCGCTATTGGAATTTGGTAATACCCTGATGCGCAATCGAGTGTTATAAAGAGGGAATGCCCGGCTAACCTATCCAGTTGGTCATCAATCAATGGCAAGGGATAACGTTCTCTTTTTGTCTTGTTGTTAATAGCCCTGTAGTCTACACACAGCCTTTTTTCACCTGTCTTTTTCTTAACCAGTAAAATTGAACTGGCGTACGGTGATTTTGATTCACAGATTATACCCGACTCAATCATCTCCTGCACCATCGATCGCACTAAATCTCGTTCCGAGTACGATAACCTATACGGACGATATACAACAGGTCGACTGTCCTCTAGTTCAATTACCATTTCTACGATGTTCGTAAAGCCCAGGTCCTTTAAACCGCTGGAGAAACAACCTTGATATTGTTTTAGAAGGCATCTTAATTGTTCGAACTCCCCAGCTGTCAAGGACTGGTCACAATTAATCAGTGTAGCCGATTCATAATTCTCAACATTTAAAGCATTTATACTCATAACATGTTCTACCGGCCGAATTCGAGTCAAAAGTGTACCCTTTTCCAAGTATATTAATTCTAAAGACACATTTTGTATTAATAAAGAACCTTGTCCCTTAGAGATCTGATATTCACCAGGTAATAAATAAAATTCATGATTCGGTTCACCCCCCCGTAATGAGCCATGGACGTAGATAGGACCCGAGTATGTATTAGTACACGTCACTTGCGCTATACACATTTTCAAAGGATTCAATTTAATGTCATCACTTAACATTAATCCAACTTTCCTTACAGTGTCTTTTTCGAAAATGAGGCCCTCGCTAGTTTTTGTTATAATTATATTAGGCTTCTCAGTAAAACTATGACCTATCAACACCGCATACTTAATAACCTCATCACTAACTATAAATACTTCAACTTGCTCCTCAATGTTTTGTATTTCGATATTAACCGTCGTTACCCCCAAGGGTACCACTATACTATTCCCAATACCTCTCATAACCGGTAAACGATCATGTGTTTCCCATGAAATTCCTAACCGTTGTGCGTCACTGCACCGCATCAGGGTGCATTGACTACCAAGGTCTACGAATCCGGTCAGACAATTTCCATTAATTTTTAACATTACCGTATACCTACAATCGTTTAAAAGACCCGTTTCAACGCGCATAACATTCTTTTCACTTGCCTTATCCACTCTATTACTATTATCGGAGGGTAGTCTTAAACAATCTATAGCTGTATGTCCTAATCGATTACAGATGGTACATTTTAGTATTTTCTTGGTACACTTGAAACTGAAATGACCCGGTTCATTACAGTTATAACATACCGCAGAGTTGCTTGGCTGTCTCTTCTTATTGTCATTGTTAGTGAATTTATGCGCGTTGCTACCATTACCCACGAACGTGCGTTTGTCAGCATACATCTTCGTCTTTTCCAAATCCCGTGACTGTTGTTTACTAGACTGGAAATACTCCAGTACCTGCTCGGGTTCCTGATACTTTGAAGCTTTAGCCCCCAGTCTCAATGATCTATCTTCGATACCGTGAAGCAAGCAGTCGACTGCTCGCTTGCCTACTATCTCACATCTATTTAGTAAATTATTTTTTTCATAATAATATAGTTCCAGTGATTCGTTATATTTCACATGTTTAAATAGCATTTCTGTCAACAACTCCGCATAATCATTGGTGCTGGGAAAAGACTCCGTAAGTTTATTTTTCCATTCGGGCCACGTGATGACATGGTTGGTAAAGCCTGATACCAGGTCTTCGCTACACCTGACAATTTTGGTAGCGCGTAATGTATCACTTGGTCATCACCCCATTTATACAATCTAGAAAACTCTTCCACCATACTGAGCTAAGTGTGTATAGTCTGCCCCTTGACCATTGGGTCAAACTCTGGTATAACATTACCAAGCATAGGGAATTTATTGCCTTCAGGACGACTATTCACTATTGACTTAAGTAACTCGGATAATAGCACTGAAGTATCATTATTACTCGTAGAATGACATACCTGAAGGTGCTGTGAAGATCGCCTAGAGCTATACTCCTCGCTAGAAGTATGACTGTACCTTCGGCTGTTACCCTGTATGCCTCACGTATGGAGTGCGGTCACGTCGACGTCGGCTTCGGCTCTTACGTTTCTCGAGACGATGGCTTTTCCGACGAACCCGAAGGTGACTGCTACGATACCGATGCGTGGATGCATTCCGAGTGTTTCTAGGACGACTGCTTCTATGTCTCCGCGGGCGGCATCTTGACTCACTTCTCCGTCCCGAAGAACAGCTGCTTCGGTCCATACGTTCATGTTTGCTTCGTCGTTCACGTAAGCCACTGCTACGACGCTCACGGGAACGATACCTGCGTCTCTTAGAAGAGCTTGTCCGATTCTCATTACTACTAACGCTCTTTTCCGAAGAATGTCCGTGACGAGTACGTTGCCTCTTACAATGTTTCTTCACTCTCAACATACGTTCTTTGCTGCGACATGTCCTTCTCGACCGAGATTCGGTGTTCGTCACCTTGTCGCGAACAGGTGGCGTGACAATTTCTTCCATTCGTAATATTATTCGTATTTCTTTTTGAAGAAATAAAATAACAGGTGATCACACAGTGGGTAGAAAAAAAAAAATACCATGAATTTTCACAAAATATTTAGTGAGCCTAGTTTATCCCACTTCTGAGCTGAAGAATCAAGGCTTTCAACTCAGAAAAACTACAGGATTACTTGAATATTAACTGATTTATTTTACAATATTACTCCGAATACTTCTCTCCGTCAAACGCTACCGTATAATGCCCCGTTACCGAGGTGCCCCGACCATTTTACAATGTTGCTACCCTACCAAAATATATGTATCGATATTTATTAATATCGATGCGGATATTAATCAATATCGGTAAGGTTCAGTAGAATAACTAACTTGTACTAAATAAAAATAAGTATAACTAATATATAATCACATGAATGAGTTATAATTATTATATATAGTATCATGACGCTTACAAACTATACACAACATTTTATTATAACCTAATTATATTATTATTAGACTGTAAATTTGTACATATATATATGTCGCAGATTCAAAAGGATTTAAATCCACGTGTTAAATATTGTTGTCCGCCATCTTGATTTAGTATCGCACAACCGGCGCAGGCGACAGGCACATTCTTTTAGTAATAAACTTGTAACCGCTGAACGTGTCAGGCGGTCTACTCACCGGCTTACCCAGCGGAGAAATACACGAGATTACCTCAGGGCGCCTTGTCGACAACAGAAGGGTATGGATATGTGTGCGTGTGGGCAACCTAAGGGACTCTTCAGAGAAACACAACTTACACCTCAGTCATACATACATGTATATTTCATTCCAAATACAGAGTTAAAATTGAATAAATATAAATAGTGGGTATATAAAAAAAGATCCCGCAGCGGCGCGCGTCAAGGCCGAGCTGATATTGCTAGGAGCCTATTCGTCAGCAATCCTGCAGGTTATTTTCACACCAGCCCGAGTCGGCTATTTATATTAGGTATATAGGTAGGTTAGGTATTTATATTAGTTACATTAACAAACATTACGTAACCCTTGAATGAGGCTGACCGCTTGCTTGTGTGCCGCGTGACTGCCAGTAATCAGATGAAACTTAGGAGCTCATTTACGCACAAGAAGGCCACAAACAAAAGAGCACGCCGTCTGAGAAGTATCTCTTGACACGAAATCTGGAGCCCTACGAATGGATTAACACTCATATAATCGTTCAGATTGCAAAAACAAATGACTACAAGAAAAATAAGATTAACTTACCAGTGAAGTGGGTACTTAGGACACAGAATTTTCTAAAAATGAATAAACAGACAATCAAAATGCTACTTCAGATCGGAAGACTAGTATCACCAGAGTGTCCCTTGCGGCTGGAAGTCGGACTTATATATGCTCGGTTTGTGAAATTTCTAGAAAGAATCCCTTCTTTATTTAGTCATGACTGGGAGCCCAATCGAATTCAAATTATCATTGAGGTTAACACGACTCAATTCAACAGTAACCCTCTTCCTACCATAACAGGACACTTTTAACACCAATCCAATTTGACAGGATAAATTATAACTACGACTTACCAAAAAAACCACGCCATCTAGTGGTCTGATGGCGGACGAAAAGACATCAATACTATAGTTACAATCTACTTCGGATAAATCAATAAATGAGACGCGGGGCGACAGGTGTCACTGTTTACAATTTCGTACGCAATACAAATAAAATGGATAAATAACTGCTACAAACTTTTGAATAAATTGTATCTGTTGTGAGAAATGTCGACCTAAGAGCAAATAGTGTTAAATTCACTGCACATTTGGGAGATTGGATTGTTCTGTGATACATTATTGTTGCTACTAGGTACTGAGAACAGCTGTAGTATACCACGTACGAGACCCTTTCCTTCCGGCTGACGTAGCTCCTTTCTGGGCACGGCTGTTTCGGCAAGTACCTGCGCTTGGTCGCTAGGATCGAATTAAGTCCCGCCTGTCACCACTGCGATTGCAGTGAGGACTCGGCTCACTACACGCTGACAATTTGCCCGGCTTGTGCGTCGCAGCGTCGGGTCCCCCTTACAGTCATCGGAGGGGATCTCTCGCTCTGGCGGTCATACGCTCCATGGCTGGTAGCGACAGATATTTTATTGCGGTCGCATTCTTCTGCGAAGATGTCATTTCGCAGAAGGAGGTGGCAGAGAGGGCCCGGGAGGGTGACCTCTACACGAACTCCGGCGGCGGAAGCGTGCTTACCAGCGCCTAATGCCGCCCTGAGTGTGGATGGGACGGGTTTCCACCCGCTGTAACGGCCTTCCGCGAGGAGGCGACGTCCGGCATACGCGGACATCTCCTCCTCGCGGCTGGCCGTTACAGCGTTAAACAGAGAATTTACCCGCGAAGGTGGTGTCCGCGCCATTGCAGGTAGCCGCTAGGAGGGGTCCGGATATCTTAATAACAGCAGTTTCCAGACAGGCAGACAGGTTTGATACCGACACACCACCCCGCCGTAGGGTGTCAGCCCGAGGGGGTTTCTAGTTTCTAGTGGGGTGTGGTCAAATAGCAATAGACCGCACAAAGACACAGAACAAGATAAAATGGCAAGAGATGTAAATTGAATCACTGCGGTAGTCCTGGAGCGGTACACAAAATTAATTAAAATTAGTAACTCACCTCAATAACGCAAATTATCACTTGGCATATTAACGAAAGACAACAGCCATGTAAACTAATATTTTGTTTAACATAAGTGACAAGACAAATAAATAAAAGGCCGAGCACCCAAGCACTCTCATTGAATTAGTTAATACAAATTTTGGTATCCATACTTGGTTATTTCAAAGTTGTTGTGGACGTAGAAGTCAGTTCTGAAACAGTAACTTATTTATTGATTACATAAAGAATTATTTAAAAGAACCATGAACTCTATAACCATCGGTAGACATTATAAAAAGCATCAGAAAAGTATAATGTACCGTAATTCGGTCGACAAAGATATTCAATCCATGCTTCGGCCTTTGAACATAATGCAAACTTTTTTTTTTTGTCCTAAATACCGCATCAAGAACAATGTTATTTATCCAAACAGTCGTCTATCGAATATATTATCCATGTGCGGAACTATTTACTTCGTTGCTTTAATTTTCATTCATTCATTTGAACTTTATAGGGATGATATTGTCAGAAAATACATGGGCTTCGTTTACATTGCTTCTTTTTATAATTTCTGCTTTTATTCTATTGGGTTTATTTTGAATTGCTTCTTAACCTTTGCTCAAGTCCACAAAAACGTAAATTTTGTTCTTACCATTCAGGGCATTCATAGATTTTTTAATAATAAGAAATATATTAAGTCCTGCATCTTAGTTAACTGGCTTTTGGTTTTAGGGACATTTGGTACCTCCATTTTTATTATTTTCTTCTTTTGGTTGTCAATATCAACTAGTTTAGTAGTCCTAAGTTTATGTTGTTTTGACGTTAATGTAATTTACGCTATACGGTGCATAACACTTTTAAAAGATATGCTTGATTTATGGAATGAAGAAGTTTCACGCCCTCAGTTAATGAGGGACATGGACATGAAACGATACTGCAGAGCAATGTTTCAGACGTACACTGATATATTGAGTGGCTATGATACTTTTCAATCGACCTTCAAGTACTTTGTAAGTAACTATTTTATTTGATCGAAATTGTTTCGTTAAATATTCTAATTTACATGATTATGACCAGTACCTTTATTCATGACTTTATTTATTTTATTATTTATTTTAATATTAGTAACAAAGCTTTATAGCGGTAAGCTTAAGGTAAAAAGAAAAACAATAAAGTCTGTAATGGGTAGGTGGTAAGAAACAGTGCCTCACATGTCCACCGACACTCAGCATCTACTGGATCTCATTTGTGTGTACGTTTAATGATTTATTACTGGATTATATTATTGTCTATCATGTGGGATGCCAATTACCATCACCTCATCATCATTAAATGTATTAAGCAAACCAAGTATGGGGTACCAATATTGGGTAAAAGCTAGGAGCAAATTTTAGCTGAAATTAGTTTGACAGCTGGTCGAGTAAATCATACCTTGCACACGCGCTATTGAGGAGACTGTTTTTATCTAATTAAATGGGCAATCCTACTTGTGGTAAAAACAATTGTTTTACAGATCTTTTTTTACGTATTGGAATTCTTTGGTCACGCGTTAATTAACGTACAAACGGTGATTGAAATAATTAAAATGACGAATATAATCGGAAAAGTGAGTATTGAACAAGGATTTACGTTTGTTGAAAAGCTATTGTCGTTTGATATAAAATTAAAAAAAATAATTACAGAATCGTTATGCGACACCTGCTTTCTTAGTTGCCTTGTGGCTACTAAAAACCTTTTTAATAAAGGTAATGCTTTGCGTGTCTTGCGAAAAGTTCTACATGGCTTTAGAAAATGTTCAAGACTCTTGTGCACTTATTTCCAAAGCAAGAAGCTCAGGTATCGTACTGCATATTAGCTCTATTTTATTATTAGAAATAGTCAGTATCTTACATAAATATTTATGAACTTAAAGTTACCGAATTTAATTACGAAAATGTATATTTATTCACAGACTTAGAAATTAAGTTGTCCAAGAACATACAACGCCTCTATCGATCATCGTTCAAGAGGATGTCGGCATGTGGCTTGTTCTACATTGATGCTGTTCTGCCATTGTCTTTATTAGGTCTTGTTACCGGCTACACCGTCCTTTTGATTCAGTTTGCATTATCCGATCTCCTAAAAGAGTAGCTTTTGATGGACAGATCATAACTTTCTAGGATCTTGGTTTGATAAACATTACACTAATTACCAAATATATTTAGGTACTTCTTACAAATTGTATTCCTTGTTTAGATCAGACCCTAAGGTTTACTCATAACAATATGTAAACATGTTTAACGTTTAGTCGTAGTTTTACAGCTGGTTAAGCTTTGTTAAACGTAGGAAATTTAATATGAGACAAGCTATATGTATTATTGTTGAGATAATCAATACTTTTGGAGTTGACGATTGATTATGTATCGCATATGTACTATACGTCACCTTACACTTAGTAATATTTTGAGCTAGCGGACAACTTCAAACTATACTTAGGAATAGATTCTCACTAATATATTATTTCTTTTGCCTAAAAGCTAAAACTTGCAAGCTATACTGTAATTCTATCAATTGATAGTGTTAAGACACCCTCGAGGACTATGATAAGATGCGAGACGAGGATATTAAACATGAATCTAAACAACTGACACATGTTTTAACTTATTTAATTTTATTTATTGTTTGGTCACTTATTGAGAGAGCGTTCATACGAGTAGAAGAACTGACATTACCTAACTGCACAGTCTTCTATAAATAAGATTTGGAACTAAAGTTTAATGTTTTTACAGTTAAACGATAGTGTTCTTAAATTGTTAGTTAGGATTAAAGTTAAAATACCTACCAGGGCCTCAATTCTGCTATTTTATGTTAACGCCAAACCAATGTCTTTCCATTGACACGCTATTGAGACGCCACTGACATGAGTGAAAATATCAGTATTCTACTAACATAAATTCACACTGTCAATATACTGTCGATATAGTAATATGGGTCATCAATGTTGGTATTAAAAACATTGCCATACCTGGAAAATTAAATATATCTTTTTCTTACGAATTTAAAATGTACCGTTTACCAAATTGTAACAAAGACATCAACGACTTTTGTATTAGTGACAAGTCATCGGGAGGCCATTGGTCTTACATAGTTAGTAGAATACGAAAAGTGCAAAACTATTCCGACGACATTCCATCGACAGTCTATTGATACAATATTAAAATAGCAGAATTGAGGCCCGGGTCTGGGAATTTCTGAACTTAAAGCCCGACAAAACTGTCCTGCGGTATGTCAAGTTCGGTCTACCTCTAAGAATCTTGTTATCTTACCATGGCCAGTGCCGATGGTAAAATAGAGCGTTGTTTTTTTACGTAGTATTACTTTTTTTGGGATTGAAATCTTTTATTTATTCTTACGTTCACAATATAAATATTTATAAAAAAAACAACATTAGAAATTGTGGACCCAGAGACGAGCTTAACCCATAATTGAGTTCTCTTCCAGCAAACCTAAGAGTGAAGAGAGGAGGAGAGGAGAAGAGAGCACAACAAGAGAGAGTCGTGTGTACAGAGTAAATTTAAGAAAATATACAGAAATAGAATATACAACTGAATATATACAGAAATAGAAATATAAACGAAATAATCGAACATCTTGTAAATAAACAATAAAATAACACAAGTCCGGTGGTCCGGTCCTTGTGGCGACGGATTAAGAATACGGAATGTCACCACCCCTATTCATCCCGTGGGTGTCGTAAGAGCCGACTGCAAAGAGACGGAAAACTTGGCACAAACCCTATATCAACCCGTCTGGCCAGCGTGGTATAGTAGGCCAAAACCTCCTTTCTAAGGAGAGGCCTATGTCCAGCAGTGGACTATTATAGGCTGTTGATGTGATGATGATGTTCACAAGTGAACACAAGTTTAAACATCAGATTAATAATCAAATGTAATGTGAAATACCTAATACTATACGATCTGAATCTAAGTATTTAGATTTGTCTGTTACTGCTGACAAAGCCAAAATCCCTGATTCGCCTCTTCAAAACACTTGAGGATGGGCTATTGCGTATTGAGTGGGGAAGAGAATGCCACAGTCGCACCACATACACAGTGAAAGACTTGTCACAGCGGGTTGAATTATGAGAAGGCGTTTGGAAGAGAAGAGAAGATGAGGTGCGACGAGGTCTACTTCTGGGGACAAGATAGTCAAAGCGCTCACTCAGATATACAGGGTTTTGAAGAACCGAATACAGTAAAGAAAGTATATGAACATCTCGACGCCTCCGAATGGGTAACCACTTGAGTTGCTTGCGGAATTCCGACACATGATCATACTTTCTTAGGCCAAATATAAAACGAATACGCAAATTCTGCAATCGCTCAAGCTTATCCCAAAGTTCTTCAGTACCTGTAATATGGCATTACAGGTATGTGCCAGTTCTCGAGAATGGTCTTGCCACGTTGTATTGGGATCGATCTGTTATCACAGACAGGACTATTGTTGCCAATAAGCCTGATATTGTGGTGATAGATCTATTAGAGCGCCGCGCAATTAATGTTGATATCGCCGTTCCTCATGACGAGAATCTTGAAAAAAGAAAGAGAGAAAAGAAAGTTGAAAAACCAAAAACAAATTAAATGTTTGAATTTATCTCACGAGATTGTCGACATGTGGAATGTCGATTCAGTGATCATTGTTCCGATAGTCGTATCTGCTCACGGATTGAAAGCCAAGAGCTTCGATCAACACCTTAAGAGGCTCATGTTAGACGGCTGGATCAAGGGTCTGATGCAGAAGGCAGTTCTCCTTGACACGGCTCGTATAGTGAAAAGGTTCCTATCTTGGAAGCCCTAACCACCGGTGTCTTGGTCCCTGTACCCGATGTTGGTGGTCTATTACTTTTTATATTTTTAAATGTATTTTTTTTTCTTCTGTAATATATTTAAAATGAATTAATATGTATATATCTCATCTATACAAATTAATTAAAATTGGAGTGTATGTTTGTAATATTAAAATAACCGCTTTTTACTAAATGCATATATATATGTTTACACGGTACATAATAACATTTTTTACAATTTTTGTGTCTGTCTGTCTGTCTGTTTGTTTGTTCCGGGTAATCTCTGATACGGCTGGACCGATTTCGACGGGACTTCCACTGGCAGATAGCTGATGGCATAAGGAGTAACTTAGGCTACTTTTTTTTGACTAGCTTCGCCCCGCGGCGTTGCCCGCGGTTATAACAACAAACGCGGGTAACACCGCGGGTCTCAGCTAGTAATTTAATAAAGAGAATAACTGTTATTTCACAAAAACATACAGGGTTGTAAATTGTAGGTAGGCTGACATTTCTTAAGTACAAGTAAATGAAGTTACCATCTGTTACCGAACTAGGCAGAGGCTGTATTTCGGCTATCAGCGCCAATCTTATCTTAGCCATGAGGATAATACAATTTGATTATAAATATTAAAATTATTTTAATTTAACAAGGTTTAAAAATGAAAAAATGAGTCAAGTGTTCATGCATGTGTCCTCTCTTTGTATGACGTGATAGTGTAGTTGTCTGAAATGTAACAGTGTATAAAGTAGCGTATTTAGGTTCGTGTATGTGTGTTGTGTGCGTGCGTTCATGTGTATATGTATGGTTATTTATAAAGACGTAAGCCATTATTATAAGTAATTTTTATTTACTTTGCCATATGTAGGAGTAGTTCCGTTTCTTCATAATTCAGCTTTAGTACGAGTAAGTCCGCCCGTGTGGTCACGGATTAAGAATTTGTCACAACCCCGTATTCATTCCGTGGGTGTCGTAAAAGCCGACTAAGGGAGAAAACTATGCAGAACAACAGCACTGCAGAGAGAAGGAAAACTTGACACAAACTCTATACCAACCCGCCTGGCCAGCGTTTTATAGTAGGCCAAAACCTTATAGAATTTATAATAGAATTTAGTGCCGTAGAAATACCGAAATTAAATTGTATTTTCATTGGTTTATACAGAGCAGACCGACACATTAATACATTTTTTGAACAGCTAGAGAAAATGTTACATAAATTAAACACCAAATACAAAAATAAATATATTATATTGGGAGGTGACTTCAATATAAACATTTTGAACAAAATAAACAGACGGAGAATCTTATCAACTTAATGTTTTCAAACAATCTCAAACAGATTATCAGAGAACCAACACGTGTATCAAAAGGCTCCTCAACCTGCATCGATCTACTCTTCACTAACTACATGCCCATTATTAATAAAGCCAGCGTCCAAGATTATGGTCTCTCTGATCATAAGGGTATTACACTAAAAATAAAATCGAAACACTCTTATCCTAATAATAACACAACCTGGTACTTACAGAAAAGACTATTCACAGAAAGGAACATATTACATTTTAACACTTCATTAAATGACATAAAATGGCACGAAATAATCAACACACACAACAATTTAAACACCAATTACGATTTATTTCTCAATATATTGACTAAATTACTTAATACACATATACCGATAAAAAAGCTGAAAATAAATAATAAACCAAAAAAAGAATGGCTCACTACCGGCCTTAAGAAATCATGTGCACACAAAAGAAAATTAAGGTCCTTTCTGAATGTGAATGATAATGATATTATACATAAATTTTATAAAAAGTATAGCCAAACCCTAAAGTGTAGTGTAAACATATCAAAAAAACTTGATTTTTGTAAACAAATGGAAAACTCCGATAATAAAACAAAAACAATGTGGAATATCATAAATCAAAAAACGGGTAAACAAAAAAAAAGACTCCCTCCACAAAATATATCATTAAAAATTAACAACCACATTGTAACATGTCCAACAACTATTTGCAACAATTTCAGTGAGTATTTTGCTACTGTGGGTATGGGCACGAATAACAATAAAACCAACAAAAACAGTGCGCTGGGTCGACCCGTCATAAACTCACAAATGTGCTCCATGTACTTGCGTCCTGTAGATAGAAAAGAAATAATCGACATAATACGCTCAATTAAAAATACACACAGCTGTGGCATAGATGAAATCCCCCCAATTCTATACCGCTCACATTTTTAGTTAATCAAAGCCTTCAAGATGGCCAATTTCCAGACCCCCTAAAGATATCAATAATCAAACCGATACACAAAAAAGGCGACACCTACACACCTAGTCATTATAGGCCTATTGCTCTGTTACCCACATTTTCGAAAGTATTTGAAAAAACAATGTGTAACAGATTATACGATTTTTTAGAAAAATATAACATTCTCGATGATAGTCAAAATGGATTTAGAAAATCAAGATCAACTACACTAGCAGTATATAAGTATATCCAGACTACCATAAAACATATAAATGACAAAAAACATGTACTCGGAGTATTACTTGACATGACGAAAGCCTATGACAAAGTATTGTACGACAATTCTTTTGAATAAACTAAGCGGTTCTGGTATTCGCGGCCCAGCTTACACATGGTTTCGATCATATTTAGAAAATAGATCACAAATGGTCCAAATTGACCATTTCGACCCCAATACGAATGAGGTTAAAATAGTCCGGTCTGAAAAAAGGAACATAAAGTGTTCAATCCCGCAGGGCAGCGTGTTGGGTTGTGTGCTATTTCTGATATACATCAACGACTTACCAAAAGTACTAAACAAGGAACATACATTACCTGTCCTATTTGCTGATGATATATCAATACTAATTACTTATGACAAAACCACAAAGCCGACACCACTACTTCAGGAAACTCTAGATACAGTAAATAACTGGCTCAACGACCATAACTTAGAAATTAACTATAACAAAACAAAAACTATCCAATTTAGAACATACAGAAACACCCCCGTAAACATCGACACAACATACAATGGCACACAACTAGAAACTGTAGATACATTCAAATTACTTGGTATAACTATAGACACACACATCAACTGGAAAGCACACATCGAACATACAAAAAATAAACTGTCTCGATTTACATATGCTCTATTCCAACTTAAATGCAGCACAAACGAAAAACCGCACTGTCAGCATACTACGCATACTCATTTAATTAATTAAATAACGCATTTAATTAAATATGAAGATAAGAAGCTATTAATAACTTTATATTTACATCAATAATTGAATCTCAAGTCTTCAAATTCCCCTAATTGTACTCTACTGGCACCAAACTGTCTAGCAGAAATAAGATTATTGCTTTCTATAAATCTTACAAGCCCGTTGTTGAAAATTTTCTCCTGCAACTTAGAGAAAGTTGTCATTAATGAAATTGGACTTTAACTGTTGGCTGAGTCCCTGGGACCGTTTTATATGCTGGATGATGGAGGCAGTTTGCAATGGATGAATGTTTTTTTCTTTTTTTTTTTTTAACGCGGGGTATGTTTTCGCACTCTACCCTCCGTTGTTGAAACGCAGGGCGTGTGTGGGACTTCCGTAAAACCGGTTTACCCACTAAACCCCGCGGCGGCCTACCTCGGCAATCAGGAGGAGCTCCAGGAAAGCATCGGCGGCTTCTGGAGTCCTCCCTGCCGTACCCCATGTCTGAGGCACATCCCGGGGTGACTGTAGTCACCCTGGGGCGAGAGGCTGCCGCGCCTTTCACTGCTCTATACAGTAGGAGGCGCAACAGCGCCCCGCCATGGACAACACCCCCCGGCCGCACCGAAGTGTCATCTGTCTGGGGTCGTTTGCAGCGGCCACATGGCCCCAAGATGTGGCCGCAGCGACCCTTAGGCGGAGATTGGGAAGCGGTAATCTACGTGATTCTAATCTCCGGTTAAACATTTTTGTAGTTATAGTTGAGTGCACCTCCGATTTTCTTTTAGAAGTGCATTAGTTTTAGCTAAATCTACGTCTAAAGCTTTATCATTCTGTCACGAGAGTATAAGATACTCTACTACAGATTTTCAATAGCAAAAAAACGATAACGATATGCAAAAATAACGAGCTATTAGCCGTTAAGCCGAAATCTTATCTTATATATAAAATTCTCGTGTCACAATGTTCGTTCCCGTACTCCTCCGAAACGGCTTGACCGATTCTCATGAAATTTTGTGTGCACATCGGGTAGGTCTGAGAATCGGCCAACATCTATTTTTCATACCCCTAAATGGTAAGGGTGACCCATCCCTAAATTTATTTTTGGGAAAACAACGTTTGCCGGCCTTCCTCAAAGGCCAGCAACGCGCTTATGAATCCTGAGTCGCAGGCGTTCATGGGTGGCGGTAGTCGCTTTCCATCAGGTGACAAGTCTACTCGTTTGCATCCTCTTCTAAAAAAAAAATATCACAAGTGTTCCACAAATAAACAACAACATTTGGTTAAGAAAACGAAAGTTATCAAACATTTTATCTTCATAATTATCTAGAACAGAATTATATTTAACTAGCTTTTGCCTGCAGCTCCGCCCGCGTGTCTGTTAGTTATCAGTAAATAGTAGCCTATGTCCTTCTTCAAGAATCAAAGTATCTCCATGCCAAATTCTATTAACATCTGTTCAGCGGTTTAAGCGTGAAGAGGCATACATGACATACACACAGACAGACACACTTTTACATTTATCATATTAGTGTAGATTTTCTGAATACAAATCGAATCTGTTTCGAAATTATATTTTATTAACAATATTGTCCAATGGCAAAAATATTAAATGCCAAAAATACCATTCTATTGAATTATCAAGGCAAATAATTTAATATCAACGCTAGTTTTAAAAGTAATCATGATCATAATTAACACGTATTTATTTTGTAACCTCACACATCTCACAAACGGCTGTTTGATGCTAAACTAGGCAGAGCCTGAACTATGGTAACTAGACTGCTGATAAACATACTTGTAAATTTATACATACATCACATCAACAGCCTGCAATAGTCCACTGCTGGATATAGGCCTCTCCTTAGAAAGATGGTTTTGGCCTACCATTCCACGCTGTCCAGACGGGTTGGTATAGGGTTTGTTTCAAATTTTTCTTCTCTTTGGAGTGCTGTTGTCCTGTATAATTTGCTCCCTTAGTCGGCTCTTACGACCCCCTCTTAATCCGTCACCACACGGACACTAGCGTGTCATATTTACATATACATATTTTAGATTAATTACTACCAGACTAACAACAAATGATTTTACTCATCACAAAATTATTTGTCCTGGGTGGGAATCGAGTCCACGATCTTTGCCTTAACAGGCAGCATCACTATTTACAATACCAACAGTCCAGATTAAAACAGGTGTCAGTTTGTCAGATTCATACTTGACTTTAATATCTCATCATATCACTAGGTGACTGTACAACATAACTGAATAGAATTACATTAAACTACGGAGGACAACAACACTGCGAAGGGAAGGAAAACTTGACAGAAACCCAGAAAATCACATCAGTAGCACCCACCCGTCTAGCCAGCATACGGATGGGTGCTACTGATGTGATGTGAGAATGACATTTTTATTTTATTTAAATTTAATTTAAATTTTATTTTAAATTTTAATTAGTTATTACATTCCCCATTTCCCACCCATAAATAGAATAGTTTTTCGCAAACCTATACTATACCTGTTCAACATGATATTCGACGCTTAATAATAATATTACCGTTACACAAGGCCGTCTTATCCCTCTACAATACATTACATACTTAGATATCTATGTAACAAAACCAACTCAATTTTGCTGTTCAGATAATGCAAACTGAATGAGAACGACAGTATAGCTGGCAATAAGACTCAATAAAGACAAAGGCACTACAGCATCAATGTAGAACAAGCCACAAGCTGACATCTTCTTGAACGATGATCGGTACAGGCGTTGTATGTTCTTGGACAATTTTAATTGTAAATCTGAAAGTTAATATTGACATTCATTATAAAATTACAAATTTTACAGTTCACAGCTTGACGACATTGTGTAGTATACTTTTAATTTTATATGCAAAAATAAGATTTCAATGAGATGGGGATGGGGGATATTTTCGTAATAAAATTTTGCTACTAGGTGTTTTCTGTGTATTTTAATTACAGCTTCGATTGCGTTATTGTCGATTTGTCAATAAATCCATACTAATATTATTAATGCGAAAGTGTGCCTGTCTGTCTGTCTTTCTGTATGTCTGTCTGTACCTCTGCACGCTTAAACCGCTGAATCGATTTATATATGAAATTTAGTATGGAGATAGTCCGAGTCCCGGGAAAGGACATAGGGTAGTTTTTATCAAAGAAATAATTTTAATGGGTTGAAAAGGGGGGTAGAAGTTTATATGGTGAATCAAGAACCACTAAACCGATTAAAATGAAATCTGGTATGGAGATACTTTGATTCTTGAGGCAAGACATATGCTACTTTGTACCGTGATAACCGACATTTACGCGGGCGGCGCTGCGGGCCCAAGGCTGGTTATTTTATAAAAGTTATTAGTGAAGAGTTTAATCTATGTCTGCTTAATTCCGTCCAATCGTTTTAGAGGGATTAGCTAATAAACATCCATTCATCCAACTTTACAGTAAGTAACTAATACAGTAAGATGGTACCTGAGCTTCTCGTCTTTGAAATAAGTGCGCAAGAGTCTTGGCCATTTTCCAAAGCTATGTAGAACTTTTCGCAATATAAGCACAATATTATATTTAATGAAAAGTTTTTTATGAGCCATATGGTCACTGCGATAACAGGTTTCGAGAACATATCCTGAAAATAGTATTTATAAGTTTTATACCAAGAATAAAAAGACACAGGTTTGCGCGTTTGTCGTATCGCCTCGGTTCGAGAGCACTTCCCTACTGCCTAAGTCAGTATTGCAATCCTAGGCATCGATATATCGAGTGAAGTCCAGTTTCGAGGTCATTTAGAGTATAAGGTCAAATTGGCCTCGAAGAAGCTCGTTGTGTTGAACAGATCGAGGCAGTATTTCACTCCAGCCCATCGCCTCCAACTCTATAAGGTGCAAGTCCGACCGCATATGGAATACTGTTCTCATCTCTATGCAGGGGCACCACAGTACCAGTTCCTCCCTCTGGACCGTATTCAAAGAAGAGCGACTCGAGTTGTCGATAGCCAAAAGATTTGCGACCGGCTCGATTCCTTGGCGTTACGTAGAGATGTAGCTTCGCTCTGCATTCGCTATCTAATATATCATGGAGAGTGCTCCAAGGAATGGTTCGGACTAATACCGGCCGCAACCATCCGCCATCGTTCTACACAGCAAAATTTTCAACCCCACCACTTGGATAATTGGTGCTCCACTGTAACAGTTTTTTTTTAGTATATTTATATTGCGTACGGACTTGTTAACAGCAACACCTATTGCCTGCTGCCTTTTGTTTGATTAATCTAAAGTAGTTTATAACTACAGTGTTGATCTTCTTCGATTCGCCGTCGGACCACTAGATGGCGTTTGTTTGAGATAAGTCTTTTTATTGGTTTATCATGACAAATTGTATAGGTATTAAGAGTGTTTTGTTATGGTAGGAAGCGAGTTACTTTTGATTTTGTTCGTGTTAACCTCGTTGATAATTTAAATGTCAAAGTAAAATGTTGAGTAGGGAGTATTTCTGGAAGCTTCGGAAACCGGAAACGGAAGGGTTACGTACCTCTATTTAAATTTATAAATACCAATTGTGAACTTTTCTCAATACCTAATATAAATAGCCGACTCGGGCGGAAAGGGAAGTGACCTCCTGGAGTGAAGACGAGGAGGCTCCGAGCACCATCAGCTCGGCTCTGACGCGCTCCGCTGCGGTTTTTTCTTGTACCCACTGATTAATTTATTTAATTTTTTTTTATTGTAAATTTTTATTGTAAGTTTTTTTCTGAAATATACATATATGTATGACTGAGGTGTAAGTTGTTTTCCTCTAGGGAATCCCATAGGTTTCTCACACGCACACACTTCTTTTCTCTTAGAAGGCGCCCTGAGGTAATCTCATAAATCTCTCCACTGGGTCAGCCGGTGAGTAGTCCGCCTGAGAAGAAAAGCGGCTACACCACCACTGTGCACTTTTCTAGACACTTTTTGCCTCGCACTACCAATCTGTGGAACAAGTTATCGGCTGCGGTATTTCCGGACCGATACGACCTTCAAACTTGCAAGAAAAGAGCGAACTCCTTCCTCAAAGGCTAGCAACGCGCTTGTGACTCCTGAGGCGTTCATGGGCGGAGGTAGTCGCTCTTCATCAGGTGACGCGTCTGCTCGTTTGCCCCCTATTCCATAAAAAAAAAACAAACGTAAAACCTTTAAAATTCTTTCTTTTTAGCACTTACCAGTTCAATTTTTCTTGACAGTTTAAATAAATAAATTGTCGTTTGCACGTAAACTAATGCGTGCGAAAAGAGTTCCAATACGTCAAAGAGCATCTGAAAAATATTGTTTTAAAATGGACAATCCTGTTTAACTGGACAAAAGCTTTGATGACGTGAAACGTGTAAGAAAGAAAGAAGAGGAAGAGACGATAGTTAGTAGAGAAAGTCCCGTGGCTGTCGTAAGAGACGACTAAGGGAACAAACTGCGTAGAACAACAGCACTGTACAGAGAAGGAAAACTTGAAACAAACCCTTTTTTTTTTTGTTACGTGTGGAAATCCCCTTCGACCGTCACCCCCCCGGGGTTTGCGGCGGGGTGGTGTGTCGGACTCGGACCGACTAAAACCACACGATGTGCCACTCTGCGCCTGTAATAGGAGGGATCCGGGAACAGCTGTTACTAAGACATCCGGACCCCTCCTAGCGCCGGCCCGCTCCTGTTGCGGGCTCCGTCTCAAATTTTTTTTTTTTCCTCTCTTTAGGCGACGTCCGGCTATTGATGATTGATGATGATGATAGGTTGAAACGTACAGTTACTTACGAAATGCTTGAAGGTCAATTTAAAAGTATCATAGGCATTTAGTATATCAGTGTACGTCTGAAACATTGCGTTGTAGTAGTCTTCCCTGTGTATGTCTCTGATTAACTGAGGGCGTGAAATTTCTTCATTCCATAAATCAAGCATATCTTTTAAAAGTGTTATGCACCGTATGGCGTAAATTGCGTTAACATCAATAAGAAGCAACATTAAACTAAATAAAGTAGATATTGACCAAAAAAAGTAATAAAGGATTAAAATTGAACAAACAAGTGCCCATAGAATATAAAGCCAGTTAACTAAGGTGAAGAACTGTAGATATTTTTTGTTATCAAGAAATAAATGAATTCTCTGAATAGTCAAAACAAATTCAACATTTTTATGAACATGAACAATAGTTAAGACGCAGTTCAAAATTAACCTAATAGAGTAAAAACAGAAATCATAATACGAGACAATATAAAGAAAGTACATGTATCTTCTGATATTATCATTGAAATATGTATGAATTAAACGACACAAAAGTAAAGAAACAAATAATATAGTCCCGCAAATACATGTTATATTTGACAAACGACTGCTTTGATAAATGAGATTGTTGTTGATGCGGTATTTAGGGCAAAAAAATATAGTTTGCATTATGATAAAAGGCCGAAACATGGTTTGAATATTTTTGTCGACGGACTTAGGGTACATTACTTTTAGATGGCGTCTTTTATTGTTTTTACCAACGATTGAAGAGTTCATGTTTATATATTTTTTACGTAATTTATAGATAAATGATTTGAAGGCTTCTTCGTCCACAAGAACTTTGAAATAACTCAGTGTTACTCGTGAAGGCATAACTTCTTAATTAATATTAACTAATGGAATAGAGTGCTTCTGTTTCTATGTAGTTATCAATCAAGTGTTACTTATGTAAGTTAAAAATATATGTTTGTTAGTTTTAGCCCCGGCTCCGCTTTTGTTAATATCGATTTTGTCAATCAATTCTTCGGTAATTGCTTTTTCTTTAAGGTTCGTTCTGAGAAATATGTCGAAGAAGAAATAGCGTCTGAGCTTTTATTTTTTTGTATTCTAAGGAATGCCATTGGTATATATAAATCTGATATGAACTGTAATATGAAATAAAAAGAAAGCTAAAAGTGCATCCCTAATATCACAACATTTGATTTGATTCTTTAAATCACCGTATTCCTGCTACTGAATGAATGACACCTGGGTTGTGGTGCAGATTCTAGCTGGTCTAGCATTTTTAGATGTCTAGAGAGTTTTTTAAATATTATTTGACATTGGTTTATTATTGTCATTCGAATTGACTTGGTTTAGTATTGAACTTTTTGACAATACTTATTCTTATTTTGAGAGTTTTTTTATTTTTAGTTTCTTTAAAAATTTACGGCAATTATTTACTGAAATTGTTTATGTGTGTATGCTACTATAAGTTTCAAAATGTAACAGTTAAAATATTAATAGTATTCCACAGAAGTGGTCCGAAAACAGACCCCTGCGGCCCTCAAAATACCATCTCGGTCTAATTCCAATGTCACCGCCAACAGCACGTCGCCACGTCTCACCGCCTCTTCGGTCACACCTCTCTCTCTCTCTACCTCTCTCACGACGCATCCAGAAATCCTAAAACCGAGTTATGCGTCCGACAGATCGGGGCCCAGTGCGTACAAGAGAAGAACCTCTCAACCAATTTACCTGCCTCATCCAGAAATACGATGGGACTATAGGCAGCGACTGAATCAGCAGACCAGCCAGCTTCTTTGAGAGCACCGGCTTTCAGATCAACGGTCTGGTTACCATAGCACAGATTTTGCCTAGTTTGGCGGCGGCCTCTAGGCAGACCACCGGCCCGATGATCAGACGATATTGTGAGGGCGGTAGGAGAGCTGGGTGGATACGGCTGGCACAAAACCGTCAGGAGTGGCGTGTCACAGGCTGCTCAGATAACTAAGGCGAAGAACTTTTTTATTACAGTTAAAAGAAAACATTCTACTGTTATGAAGTTGAATCTGAAACTGTGTACTTGGGTGATCCGTTATTCATTGAAGATAATGAATAGAACGTAACGGGATATAAGGCCATGATTTGAGACAAATAGCCCGGTTCGACCGGAGTGATACCACTGCCTCACAGAAAACAACATTTAATTACATTTTGTATTTTTTTAATTATTTTAACATGCTTTCAAAAACTCATTGAAAATAGGTAATTTAATATATTTAAAATATACACCGTGTCCGTGTGGTGACGGATAAAGAATACGGAGTGTCACCACCCCTATTCATCCCGTGGGTGTCGTAAGCGACGACTAAGGGAACAAACAACGCAGAACAACAGCAATGTAAAGAGAAGGAAAACTTGAAACAAACCCTATCCCAACCCGTCTGGCCAACGTGGTATAGTAGGCCAAAACCTCATTTCTAAGTAGAGGCCTATGTCCCAGCGGTGTACTGTTAAATGCTGTTGATGATTGATGATGATGATAGGTTGAAACGTACAGTTACTTACGAAATGCTTGAAGGTCAATTTTAAAAGTATCATAGGCACTTAGTATATCAGTGTACGTCTGAAACAGTGCGTTGTAGTAGTCTTCCCTATCTATGTCTCTCATTAACTGAGGGCGTGAAATTTCTTCATTCCATAAATCAAGCATATCTTTTAAAAGTGTTATGCACCGTATAGCGTAAATTGCGTTAACATCAAAAAGAAGCAATATTATACTAAATAAAGTAGATATTGACCAAAAAAAGTAATAATGGATTAAAATTGAACAAACAAGTACCCATATAATAAAAAGCCAGTTAACTACGGTGAAGAACTGTAGATATTTTTTGTTATCAAGAAATAAATGAATTCTCTGAATAGTCAAAACAAATTCAACATTTTTATGAACATGAACAATAGTTAAGACGCAGTTCAAAATGAACTTAATAGAGTAAAAACAGAAATCATAATACGAGACAATATAAATAAAGTACATGTATGTTCTGATATCATCACTGAAATATGTCTCAATTAAACGATACAAAAGTAAAGAAATAAAGAAAATAGTCCCGCAAATACATGTTATATTTGACAAACGACTGCTTTGATAAATAAGATTGTTGTTGATGCGGTATTTAGGGCAAAAAAATATAGTTTGCATTATGATGAAAGGGCGAAACATGGTTTGAATATTTTTGTCGACGGACTTAGGGTACATTACTTTTAGATGGCGTCTTTTATTGTTTTTACCAACGATTGAAGAGTTCATGTTTATATTTTATACGTTATTAACGGATAAATGTTTTTAAAGGCTTCTTCGTCCACAAGAACTTTGAAATAACTCAGTGTTACTCGTCAAAGCATAGCTTCTTAATTAATATTAACTAATTGAATAGAGTGCTTCTGTTTCAATGTAGTTATCAGTCAAGTGCTACTTATTTAAGTTAAAAATATATGTTTGTTAGTTTTAGCCCCGGCTCCGCTTTTGTTAATATCGATTTTGTCAATCAATTCTAAGGTAATTTCTTTTTCTTTAAGGTTCGTTCTGAGAAATATGTCGAAGAAGAAATGGCGTCTGAGCTTTTATTTGTTTGAAATCTAAGGAATGCCACTGTAATATATAAATCTGATATAAACTGTAATATGAAATAAAAAGAAAGTTGAAACTGCATCCCTAATATCACAACATTTGATTTCATTCTTTAAATCACCGTATTCCTGCCACTGAATGAATGACACCTGGGTTGTGGTGCAGATTCTAGCTGGTCTAGCATTTTTAGATTTTTAGAGAGTTTTTTGAATATTATTTGACATTGGTTTATTATTGTCATTCGAATTGACTTGGTTTAGTATTAAACTTTTTGACAATACTATTCTTATTTTGAGAGTTTTATTATATTTTATTCCCAGTTTCCTCAGAAAATTAACTGAAATTGTTTATGTGTGTATGCTTTTATAAGTTTCAAAATATTCATTCTCTTTCGAATATAATGTAACAGTTAAAATAGCAATAGTATTACACAGAAGTGGTTCGAAAGCAGACCCCTGCGACTCCCGACGACATCTGTCGACGCCTCAAAATACCATGTCGGTCTCATTCCAATGTCACCGCCAACAGCACGTCGCCACGGCTCACCGCCTCTTCGGTCACGCCTCTCTCTCTCTCTCCCTCTCTCACGACGCATTTAGAAATCCTAAAACCGAGTTATGCGTCCGACAGATCGGGGCCCAGTGCGTACAAGTGCCTTACGATGCGGGCAGAGAAGAACCTCTCAACCAATTTACTTGCCTCATCCAGAAATACGATGGGACTGTATGCTGCGACTGAATTAGCAGACCACCCAGCTTCTTTGAGAGCACCAGCTTTCAGATCAACTGTCTGGTTACCATAGCACAGATTTTGCCTAGTTTGGCGGCGGCCTCTAGGCAGACCACCTGCCCGATGATCAGACGATATTGTGAGGGCGGTAGGAGAGCTGGGTGGATACGGCTGGCACAAAACCGCCAGGAGTGGCGTGTCACAGGCTGCTCAGATAACTAAGGCGAAGAACTTTTTTTTTTATAGTTAAGGAATCTATTAATTCTTTGAATAGTTAAAACAAATCAAATATTTTTTTAGACTTGAACAATAGTTAAGGAACAACTCAAAATATACCCAACAGAGTAAACGCTGAGATCAGAATTTTACAAAAATGGAATAAATATTTACTGTTCTGAAATTAAAACTCATTACAAATAAATTAGTCGACTCAAAAAATAACGGCATAACCGTAGTTCTCAGAGGTAGGCAGTGTTATCGAGTCATATTACTTATATCTACAAATGGAAACTAGGAGAGATGTTTTCGACCCACGGAATCCGGTTTGTAAAATTTCAATGAAAAACAGAAAAGAAAACATTTTACTGTAATGAAGTTGAATCTGAAACTGTGTACTTTGGTGATCCGTTATTCATTGACGATAATGAACAGAACGTAACGGGATATAAGGCCATGATTTGGGACAAATATCCCGGTTCGACCGGAGTAATACCACTGCCTCACAGAAAACAACATTTAATTACATTTTGTTTTTTTTTAAATTATTTTAACATGCTTTCAAAAACTCATTGAAAATAGGTAATTTAATATAATTAAAATATACACTGTGACGGATAAAGAATACGGAGTGTCACCACCCCTATTCATCCCGTGGGTGTCGTAAGAGGCGACTAAGGGAGCAAACTACGCAGGACAACAGCACTGCAAAAAGAAAGAAAACTTGAAAAGAAACATATATCAACCCGTCTGGCCAGCGTGCTATAGTAGGCCAAAACCTCCTTTCTAAGAAGAGGCCTATGTCCAGCAGTGGACTATTAAAGGCTGTTGTTGAAAATATACACTTTTTTTTATATAAGCGTCAAAAATTCTGCTAGTAAGCAGCTGTGCTAGGAACACGTGAGTGCGCATGGGCGTCGACATAAGTTGCGTCTCACACCAAAGGCTTACACATGGATATACCATCTGGTCTCTTTATTCTTTATTCTTAAAAAAGACAACTCCCGCATTAGGAATATTTACTGTGTCGCGGGGTCTTTACAAACATACATGAAACGGACACAAAGAACACCCAGACTCAGAACAACAATTTGTGGATCACACAAAGTGTCGTCCCTTAGTAGGAAGTGGGAAGTGGCTTAGTAGGAAGCGGCATGGCGACCGCTTAAACCACTACGCCATCCGTGCAATACGGCTGAAACGCCAGCAGTAACAAAAGCTTGATGCATATTTTCGTTAATATGGACATGTTGAGTCTCTGCTGCAAACAAGACCATGATGTCCGAGGCGGTCAAGAGCTTCTCCATAGGGGCAAAGATGTGGAGAAACTGAGGGTGTTCTCAATAACTATGTCACAAAAAAATCTAAACTTATTAAATTTTACTACTTGGATAATGCAAGCTGTATCAGAACGATAGTATAGCAAGTTACATTAAGTAAACGCATTTGTGATGAGAAAATAATAAAAAAAATATATATTATTAATTTCATTCTTCAATATTTCTGCTCGGATAATGCAAATTGAATTAAAACGACAGTATAGCTGGTGAGAAGACCCATTAAAGACAAAGGCAGTACAGCATCAATGTAGAACAAGCCACAAGCTGACATCTTCTTGAACGATGATCGATACAGGCGTTGTATGTTCTTGGACAATTTTAATTGTAAATCTGAAAGTTAATATTGAAATTCATTATAAAATGTCAAATTTTACAGTTCACAGCTTGACGACATTGTGTAGTATACTTTTAATTTTATAGGCACAAATAAGATTTCAATGAGATGGGGATGGGGGATATTTTCGTAATAAAATTTTGCTACTAGGTGTTTTCTGTGTATTTTAATTACAGCTTCGATTGCGTTATTGTCGATTTGTCAATAAATCCATACTAATATTATTAATGCGAAAGTGTGTCTGTCTGTCTGTCTTTCTGTATGTCTGTCTGTACCTCTGCACGCTTAAACCGCTGAATCGATATATATATGAAATTTAGTATGGAGATAGTCCGAGTCCCGGGAAAGGACATAGGGTAGTTTTTATCCCAGAAATCATTTTAAGGGGGTGAAAAGGGGGGTAGAAGTTTATATGGGAATCAAGAACCACTGAACCGATTAAAATGAAATCTGGTATGGAGATACTTTGATTCTTGAGGCAAGACATATGCTACTTTGTACCGTGATAACCGACATTTACGCGGGCGGCGCTGCGGGCCCAAGGCTGGTTATTTTATAAAAGTTATTATTGAAGAGTTTAATCTATGTCTGCTTAATTCCGTCCAATCGTTTTAGAGGGATTAGCTAATAAACATCCATTCATCCAACTTTACAGTAAGTAACTAATACAGTAAGATGGTACCTGAGCTTCTCGTCTTTGAAATAAGTGCGCAAGAGTCTTGGCCATTTTCCAAAGCTATGTAGAACTTTTCGCAATATAAGCACAATATTATATTTAATGAAAAGTTTTTTATGAGCCATATGGTCACTGCGATAACAGGTTTCGAGAACATATCCTGAAAATAGTATTTTTAAGTTTTATACCAAGAATAAAAAGACACAGGTTTGCGCGTTTGTCGTATCGCCTCGGTTCGAGAGCACTTCCCTACTGCCTAAGTCAGTATTGCAATCCTAGGCGTCGATATATCGAGTGAAGTCCAGTTTCGAGGTCATTTAAAGTATAAGGTCAAATTGGCCTCGAAGAAGCTCGTTGTGCTGAACAGATCGAGGCAGTATTTCACTCCAGCTCATCGCCTCCAACTCTATAAGGTGCAAGTCCGACCGCATATGGAATACTGTTCTCATCTCTATGCAGGGGCACCTCAGTACCAGTTTCTCCCTCTGGACCGTATCCAAAGAAGAGCGACTCGAATTGTCGATAGCCAAAAGATTTGCGACCGGCTCGATTCCTTGGCGTTACGTAGAGATGTAGCTTCGCTCTGCATTCTCTATCTTATATATCATGGAGAGTGCTCCGAGGAATTGTTCTCACTAATACCGGCCGCAACCATCCGCCATCACGGCAAAAACACGGCAAAATTTTCAACCCCACCACTTGGATAATTGGCGCTCTACCACTGTGCACTTTTCTAGATACTTTTGCCTCGCACTACCAATCTGTGGAACAAGTTATCGGCTGCGGTATTTCCGGACCGATACGACCTTCAACTTTCAAGAAAAGACCGTACTCCTTCCTCAAACGCTGGCAACGCGCTTGTGACTCCTGAGACGTTCATGGGCGGCGGTTGTCGCTTACCATCAGGTGACTCGTCTGCTCGTTTGCTCAATATTCCATAAAAAAAATAAACAAGCGTAAGACCTTTAAAATTCTTTCTTTTTAGCACTTACCAGTTCAAATTTTCTTGAGAGTTTAAAGAAATGAATTATCGTCTGCACGTAAACTAATGCGTGCGAAAAGAGTTCCAGTACGTCAAAGAGCATCTGAAAAATATTGTTTTGAAATGGACAATCCTGTTTAACTGGACAAAAGCTTTGATGACGTGAAACGTGTAAGAAAGAAAGAAGAGGAAGAGATGATAGTTAGTAGAGAAAGTCCCGTGGCTGTCGTAAGCGACGACTTAGGGAACAAACTACGCAGAACAACAGCACTGTACAGAGAACGAAAACTTGAAACAAACCCTATCCCAAACCGTCTGGCCAACGTGGTTTAGTAGGCCAAAACCTCCTTTCTAAGGAGAGGCCTATGTCCAGCAGTGGACTGTTAAAGGCTGTTGATGATTGATGATGATGATAGGTTGAAACGTACAGTTACTTACGAAATGCTTGAAGGTCAATTTAAAAGTATCATAGGCACTTAGTATATCAGTGTACGTCTGAAACAGTGCGTTGTAGTAGTCTTCCCTTTCTATGTCCCTTATTAACTGAGGGCGTGAAATTTCTTCATTCCATAAATCAAGCATATATTTTAAAAGTGTTATGCACCGTATAGCGTAAATTGCGTTAACATCAAAAAGGAGCAATATCAACCTATATAAAATAGATATTGACCAAAAAAAGTAATAAAGGATTAAAACTGAACAAACAAGTACCCACAGAATAAAAAGCCAGTTAACTAAGGTGAAGAACTGTAGATATTTTTTGTTATCAAGAAATAAATGAATTCTCTGAATAGTCAAAACAAATTCAACATTTTTATGAACATGAACAATAGTTAAGACGCAGTTCAAAATTAACCTAATAGAGTAAAAACAGAAATCATAATACGAGACAATATAAAGAAAGTACATGTATCTTCTGGTACCATCATTGACATATGTATAAATAAAACGACACAAAAGTAAAGAAACAAATAATATAGTCCCGCAAATACATGTTATATTTGTCAAACGACTGCTTTGATAAATAAGATTGTTGTTGATGCGGTATTTAGGGCAAAAAAATATAGTTTGCATTATGATGAAAGGGCGAAACATGGTTTGAATATTTTTGTCGACGGACTTAGGGTACATTACTTTTAGATGGCGCCTTTTATTGTTTTTACCAACGATTGAAGAGTTCATGTTTATATTTTTTACGTTATTAATGAATAAATGTTTTTGAAGGCTTCTTCGTCCACAAGAGCTTTGAAATAACTCAGTGTTACTCGTCAAGGCATAACTTCTTAATTAATATTAACTAATTGAATAGAGTGCTTCTGTTTCTATGTAGTTATCAGTCAAGTGTTACTTATTTAAGTTAAAAATATATGTTTGTTAGTTTTAGCCCCGGCTCCGCTTTTGTTAATATCGATTTTGTCAATCAATTCTTCGGTAATTTCTTTTTCTTTAAGGTTCGTTCTGAGAAATATGTCGAAGAAGAAATGGCGTCTGAGCTTTTATTGTTTTGAAATCTAAGGAATGCCACTGTAATATATAAATCTGATATAAACTGTAATATTAAATAAAAAGAAAACTGAAACTGCATTCCTAATATCACAACATTTCATTTCATTCTTTAAATCACCGTATTCCTGCTACTGAATGAATGACACCTGGGTTGTGGTGAAGATTCTAGCTGGTCCTAGCATTTTTAGATGTCTAGAGAGTTTTTTGAATATTTTTTGACATTGGTTTATTATTGTCACTTGACTTGGCTTAGTATTAAACATTTTGACAATACTTATTCTTATTTTGAGAGTTTTATTATATTTTATTTTCAGTTTCCTCAGTAAATTAACTGAAATTGTTTATGTGTGTATACTTTTATAAGTTTTAAAATATTTATTCTCTTTCGAATATAATGTAACAGTTAAAATAGCAATAGTATTCCACAGAAGTGGTCCGAACACAGACCCCTGCGGCTCCCGACGACATTTGTCGACGCCTCAAAATACCATCTCGGTCTAATTCCAATGATACCGCCAACATCACGTCTCACCGTCTCACCGAATCTTCTCTCTCTCACGCCTCTCTCTCTCTCACTCTCTGACGACACATCCCGAAATCTGCAAACCGAGTTAGGCGTAGGACAGATCGGGGCCCAGTGCGTACAACTGCCTTACGATGCGGGCAGAGAAGAACCTCTCAACCAATTTACCTGCCTCGTCCAGAAATACGATGGGACTGTAGGCAGCGACTGAATCAGCAGACCACCCAGCTTCTTTGAGAGCACCGGCTTTCAGATCAACTGTCTGGTTACCATAGCACAGATTTTGCCTAGTTTGGCGGCGGCCTCTAGGCAGACCTACCTGCCCGATGATCAGACGACATTGTGAGGGCGGTAGGAGAGCTGGGTGGATACGGCTGGCACAAAACCGCCAGGAGTGGCGTGTCACAGGCTGCTCAGATAACTAAGGCGAAGAACTTTTTTATTATAGTTAAGGAATCTATTAATTCTTTGAATAGTTAAAACAAATCAAATATTTTTTAGACTTGAACAATAGTTAAGGAACAACTCAAAATATACCCAATAGAGTAAACGCAGAGATCAGAATTTTACAAAAATGGAATAAATATTAACTGTTCTGAAATTAAAACTCATTAAAAATAAATTAGTCGACTCAAAAAATAACGGCATAACCGTAGTTCTCAGAGGTAGGCAGTGTTATCGAGTCATATTACTTATATCTACAAATGGAAACTGGAAGAGATGTTTTCGACCCAGGGAACCCTGTTTGTAAAATTTCAATGTAATGTAGGTGAATCTGAAACTGTGTACTTGGGTGATCCGATATTCATTGAAGATAATGAACAGAACTTAACGCGATATAAGGCCATAATTCTCGTCAAATATCCCGGTTTGACCGGAGTAATACCACTGCCTCACAGAAAACAACATTTAATTACATTTTGTACATGTATTATACATTTAATTTTTGTAGTTTTTAAATTATTTAACACGCTTTCAAAAACTCATTGCAAATAGGTAATTTAATGTAATTAAAATATACACCGTGTGTCCGCGTGGTGACGGATAAAGAATACGGAGTATCACCACCCCTATTCATCCCGTGGGTTTCGTAAGAGGCGACTAAGGGAGCAAACTACGCAGGACAACAGCACTGCAAAAAGAAAGAAAACTTGAAAAGAAACATATATCAACCCGTCTGGCCAGCGTGCTATAGTAGGCCAAAACCTCCTTTCTAAGGAGAGGCCTATGTCCAGCAGTGGACTATTAAAGGCTGTTGTTGAAAATATACACATTTTTTTATATAAGCGTCTAAAATTCTGCTAGTAAGCAGCTGTGCTAGGAACCCGTGAGTGCGCATGGGCGTCGACATAAGTTGCGTCTCACACCAAAGGCTTACACATGGATACACCATCTGGTCTCTTTATTCTTTATTCTTAAAAAAGACAACTCCCGCATTAGGAATATTTACTGTGTCGCGGGGGACTTTACAAACATACATGAAACGGACACAAATAACACCCAGACTCAGAACAACAATTTGTGGATCACACAAAGTGTCGTCCCTTAGTAGGAAGTTGGAAGTGGCTTAGTAGGCAGCGGCATGGCGACCGCTTAAACCACTACGCCATCCGTGCAGTACGGCTGGAACGCCAGCAGTAACAAAAGCTTGGTGCATATTTTCGTTAATATGGTCATGTTGAGATATACGGCCAGCGTCTCTGCTGCAAACAAGACCATGATGTCCGAGGCGGTCAAGAGCTTCTCCATAGGGGCAAAGATGTGGAGAAACTAAGGGTGTTCTCAATAACTATGTCACAAAAAAATCTAAACTTATTAAATTTTACTACTTGGATAATGCAAGCTGTATCAGAACGATAGTATAGCAAGTTACATTAAGTAAACGCATTTGTGATGAGAAAATAATAAAAAAAAAAAAATTCATTATTCAATATTTCTGCTCGGATAATGCAAATTGAATTAAAACGACAGTATAGTTGGTAATGAGACCCATTAAAGACAAAGGCAGTACAGCATCAATGTAGAACAAGCCACAAGCTGACATCTTCTTGAACGATGATCGATACAGGCGTTGTATGTTCTTGGACAATTTTAATTGTAAATCTGAAAGTTAATATTGACATTCATTATAAAATGGCAAATTTTACAGTTCACAGCTTGACGACATTGTGTAGTATACTTTTAATTTTATAGGCACAAATAAGATTTCAATGAGATGGGGATGGGGGATATTTTCGTAATAAAATTTTGCTACTAGGTGTTTTCTGTGTATTTTAATTACAGCTTCGATTGCGTTATTGTCGATTTGTCAATAAATCCATACTAATATTATTAATGCGAAAGTGTGTCTGTCTGTCTGTCTTTCTGTATGTCTGTCTGTACCTCTGCACGCTTAAACTGCTGAATCGATATATATATGAAATTTAGTATGGAGATAGTCCGAGTCCCGGGAAAGGACATAGGGTAGTTTTTATCCCAGAAATCATTTTAAGGGGGTGAAAAGGGAGGTAGAGGTTTATATGGGGAATCAAGAACCGCTAAACCGATTAAAATGAAATCTGGTATGGAGATACTTTGATTCTTGAGGCAAGACATATGCTACTTTGTACCGCGATAACCGACATTTACGCGGGCGGCGCTGCGGGCCCAAGGCTGGTTATTTTATTATTGAAGAGTTTAATCTATGTCTGCTTAATTCCGTCAAATCGTTTTAGAGGGATTAGCTAATAAACATCCATTCATCCAACTTTACAGTAAGTAACTAATACAGTAAGATGGTACCTGAGCTTCTCGTCTTTGAAATAAGTGCGCAAGAGTCTTGGCCATTTTCCAAAGCTATGTAGAACTTTTCGCAATATAAGCACAATATTATATTTAATGAAAAGTTTTTTATGAGCCATATGGTCACTGCGATAACAGGTTTCGAGAATATATCCTGAAAATAGTATTTATAAGTTTTATACCAAGAATAAAAAGACACAGGTTTGCGCGTTTGTCGTGTCGCCTCGGTTCGAGAGCACTTCCCTACTGCCTCAGTCAGTATTGCAATCCTAGGCCTCGAAGAAGCTCGTTGTGCTGAACAGATCGAGGCAGTATTTCACTCCAGCCCATCGCCTCCAACTCTATAAGGTGCAAGTCCGACTGCATATGGAATACTGTTCTCATCTCTATGCAGGGGCACCACAGTACCAGTTCCTCCCTCTGGACCGTATCCAAAGAAGAGCGACTCGAATTGTCGATAGCCAAAAGATTTGCGACCGGCTCGATTCCTTGTCGTTACGGAGAGATGTAGCTTCGCTCTGCATTCTCTATCTTATATATCATGGAGAGTGCTCCAAGGAATGGTTCGGACTAATACCGGCCGCAACCATCCGCCATCGTTCTACACAGCAAAATTTTCAACCCCACCACTTGGTTAATTGGTGCTCCACCACTGTGCACTTTTCTAGACACTTTTTGCCTCGCACTACCAATCTGTGGAACAAGTTATCGGCTGCAGTATTTCCGGACCGATACGACCTTCAAACTTTCAAGAAAAGAGCGAACTCCTTCCTCAGAGGCTAGCAACGCGCTTGTGACTCCTGAGGCGTTCATGGGCGGAGGTAGTCGCTCTCCATCAGGTGACGCGTCTGCTCGTTTGCCCCCTATTCCATAAAAAAAAACAAGCGTAAAATCTTTAAAATTCTTTCTTTTTAGCACTTACCAGTTCAAATTTTCTTGACATTTTAAAGAATTGAATTATCATTTGCACGTTAACTAATGCGTGCGAAAAGAGTTCCAATACGTCAAAGAGCATCTGAAAAATATTGTTTTGAAATGAACAATCCTGTTTAACTGGACAAAAGCTTTGATAACGTGAAACGTGTAAGAAAGAAAGAAGAGGAAGAGACGATAGTTAGTTGAGAAAGTCCCGTGGCTGTCGAGGCTAGGCGAAGCGACGACTAAGGGAACAAACAACGCAGAACAACAGCACTGTAAAGAGAAGGAAAACTTGAAACAAACCCTATCCCAACCCGTCTGGCCAGCGTGGTATAGTAGGCCAAAACCTCCTTTCTAAGGAGAGGCCTATGTCCAGCGGTGTACTGTTAAATGCTGTTGATGATTGATGATGATGATAGGTTGAAACGTACAGTTACTTACGAAATGCTTGAAGGTCAATTTAAAAGTATCATAGGCACTTTAGTATATCAGTGTACGTCTGAAACATTGCGTTGTAGTAGTCTTCCCTGTCTATGTCTCTCATTAACTGAGGGCGTGAAATTTCTTCATTCCATAAGTCAAGCATATCTTTTAAAAGTGTTATGCACCGTATAGCGTAAATTGCGTTAACATCAAAAAGAAGCAATATTATACTAAATAAAGTAGATATTGACCAAAAAAAGTAATAAAGGATTAAAATTGAACAAACAAGTACCCATAGAATAAAAAGCCAGTTAACTAAGGTGAAGAACTGTAGATATTTTTTGTTATCAAGAAATAAATGAATTCTCTGAATAGTCAAAACAAATTCAACATTTTTATGAACATGAACAATAGTTAAGACGCAGTTCAAAATGAACTTAATAGAGTAAAAACAGAAATCATAATACGAGACAATATAAATAAAGTACATGTATGTTCTGATATCATCACTGAAATATATGTCAATTAAACGATACAAAAGTAAAGAAATAAATAATATAGTCCCGCAAATACATGTTATATTTGACAAACGACTGCTTTGATAAATAAGATTGTTGTTGATGCGGTATTTAGGGCAAAAAAATATAGTTTGCATTATGATGAAAGGGCGAAACATGGTTTGAATATTTTTGTCGACGGACTTAGGGTACATTACTTTTAGATGGCGCCTTTTATTGTTTTTACCCACGATTGAAGAGTTCATGTTTATATATTTTTTACGTTATTAATGGATAAATGTTTTTGAAGGCTTCTTCGTCCACAAGAACTTTGAAATAACTCAGTGTTACTCGTCAAGGCATAACGTCTTAATTAATATTAACTAATTGAATAGAGTGCTTCTGTTTCTATGTAGTTATCAAGTGTTACTTATGTAAGTTAAAAATATATGTTTGTTAGTTTTAGCCCCGGCTCCGCTTTTGTTAATATCGATTTTGTCAATCAATTCTTCGGTAATTGCTTTTTCTTTAAGGTTCGTTCTGAGAAATATGTCGAAGAAGAAATAGCGTCTGAGCTTTTATTTTTTTGAAATCTAAGGAATGCCACTGGTATATATAAATCTGATATGAACTGTAATATGAAATAAAAAGAAAGCTGAAAGTGCATCCCTAATATCACAACATTTGATTTGATTCTTTAAATCACCGTATTCCTGCTACTGAATGAATGACACCTGGGTTGTGGTGCAGATTCTAGCTGGTCTAGCATTTTTAGATGTCTAGAGAGTTTTTTTTAATATTATTTGACATTGGTTTATTATTGTCATTCGAATTGACTTGGTTTAGTACTGAACTTTTTGACAATACTTATTCTTATTTTGAGAGTTTTTTTATTTTTAGTTTCCTCAAAAATTTACGGAAATTATTTACTGAAATTGTTTATGTGTGTATGCTACTATAAGTTTCAAAATGTAACAGTTAAAATATTAATAGTATTCCACAGAAGTGGTCCGAAAAAAGACCCCTGCGGCCCTCAAAATACCATCTCGGTCTAATTCCAATGTCACCGCCAACAGCACGTCGCCACGTCTCACCGCCTCTTCGGTCACACTTCTCTCTCTCTCTACCTCTCTCACGACGCATCCAGAAATCCTAAAACCGAGTTATGCGTCCGACAGATCGGGGCCCAGTGCGTACAAGAGAAGAACCTCTCAACCAATTTACCTGCCTCATCCAGAAACACGATGGGACTGTAGGCAGCGACTGAATCAGCAGACCAGCCAGCTTCTTTGAGAGCACCGGCTTTCAGATCAACGGTCTGGTTACCATAGCACAGATTTTGCCTAGTTTGGCGGCGGCCTCTAGGCAGACCACCTGCCCGATGATCAGACGATATTGTGAGGGCGGTAGGAGAGCTGGGTGGATACGGCTGGCACAAAACCGCCAGGAGCGGCGTGTCACAGGCTGCTCAGATAACTAAAGCGAAGAACTTTTTTATTATAGTTAAGGAATCTATTAATTCTTTGAAGAGTTAAAACAAATCAAATATTTTTTTAGACTTGAACAATAGTTAAGGAACAACTCAAAATATACCCAACAGAGTAAACGCAGAGATCAGAATTTTACAAAAATTGAATAAATATTTAGTCGACTCAAAAAATAACGGCATAACCGTAGTTCTCAGAGGTAGGCAGTGTTTTCGAGTCATATTACTTATATCTACAAATAGAAACTAGGTTTGTAAAATTTCAATGAAAAACAGAAAAGAAAACATTCTACTTTTATGTAGTTGAATCTGAAACTGTGTACTTTGGTGATCCGTTATTCATTGACGATAAAGAACAGAATGCAACGGGATATAAGGCCATGATTTGGGACAAATAGCCCGGTTCGACCGGAGTGATACCACTGCCTCACAGAAAACAACATTTAATTACATTTTGTATTTTTTAAATTATTTTAACACGCTTTGAAAAACTCATTGAAAATAGGTAATTTAAGATATTTAAAATATACACCGTGTGTCCGTGTGGTGACGGATAAAGAATACGGAGTATCACCACCCCTATTCATCCCGTGGGTTTCGTAAGAGGCGACTAAGGGAGCAAACTACGCAGGACAACAGCACTGCAAAAAGAAGGTAAACTTGAACTACCTACGGTACCTACTCCGCCGCCTCCTTCTGCGAGATTACCTCCTCGCAGAAGGTTGCGACCGCGGTAAAACAACTGTCGCTACCGGCCATGGAGCGGATTACGGCCGGTAGCGAGAGATCTGCTCCGATGACTGCAGTGAGGGCCCGGCGCTGCGTCGCCCATGCGGGGCAAACCGCCAGCGTGTGCTGGGCCGAATCCTCACTGCAGTCGCAGTGGTGGCAGGCGGGACTCGATTCCCTCCTAGCGACCGAGTACAGGTACTTTCCGAAGCAACCGTGCCCGGAAAGCACCTGCGTCAGACGGAAGGAAAGGGTCCCGTGCTGCCGCCCTGCCCACTCAGCGATGACCGGCTGGAGAGCCTCCACGGCGGCGAAGCCAGCGCGTGGAGTCTCCAACCGGAGCGACCATCTGACCATGGTGGCTCGGCGAGCGGCTTCGCGCCACTTCGGACACGCACGTCTTCGGGCGGAGGGCGAAATCCGCTCTCCGCCCGGAAGTCAGCCACTCGCCGATAAACTTCGGCGAACACCTCCGCCTCCAAATCCCACGGGGGTGTTCCGGTCAAGGCGCAAGCCACCTCGGTGGACACCGTGCGGTATCCGCGTATGGCTCTGACCGCCAATATCCTCTGGGGGCGCCAGAGGCGCGCCCTATTCGGGGCGGTCAGAGACGCCACCCACACCGGTGCACCATAAAGCGCCATGGACTGGACAACCCCCGCGTACAGCCGCCTCGTGGGAACACTGGCCCCGCCCAAATTGGGCAAAAGTCGCCCTAGGGCGGAGGCAGTGTCCACCAGCTTCGGACCAAGCTGTCGGAAGTGCTCGTCGAAGAGCCACCTACCGTCTAGGACCAGACCCAGGTACCTCATCTGAGCCCGGACCGGTACGAGGACCGAGCCGACCTCGATTGAGGCGCCGGCGGGTGGACCACGACGGGGCCCATGAAATAATAGGGCCTCCGTCTTATCCAGGGCCACCCGCAAACCCAACGTCTCAATGCGCCCGACACCAGGGAAACTCCCGTGGCGGCCAG
The DNA here is from genome assembly GCA_902825455.1 of Arctia plantaginis. NCBI lineage: Eukaryota > Metazoa > Arthropoda > Insecta > Lepidoptera > Erebidae > Arctia > Arctia plantaginis. Next base: position 1,951,713 of record CADEBD010000322.1, on the reverse strand, counting down.
GCGCGCCGCCTCCTGGAAGTTGGCCGTGATTAAAGAGTCATCTGCGTAGCAGAGTACACCCAGCCCTCGTAGGGCCCAGTCGTATCCAATGTTCCACAGGAGTGGTCCTAGGACAGACCCCTGCGGAACACCGCACGACATGGCCCTGCGTCTCAAGACGCCATCTCGGTCCTCGTACATGACGGTTCGCTCCTCAAGATAGTCTGCCACCAGCCGCCTCAGGTACTCTGGCACTCCGTGGTAGCGGAGCGCTTCCCTGATGCAGCTGAATGGCAGACTATTAAAGGCGTTGGCGATGTCCAAAGACACCGCCAACACCACTCCGCCGCAGCTCACAGCCTCCTCGGTCACGGCCCTAAGGCGCATCACGGCATCGATCGTCGAACGCCGCTCTCGGAAACCGAATTGGGCGTCCGACAGATCGGGGCCAACCTCGCTTCTAAGGAGAGGCCTATGTCAAGCAGTGACTATTAAAGGCTGTTGTTGAAAATATACACAATAATTTTATATAATCGTGTGTATAAAAGTGTTGTCCCTTAGTAGGAAGTGGGAAGTGACTTAGTAGGAAGCGGCATGGCGACCGCTTAAACCTCTACGACATCCGTGCAGTACGGCTGGAACGCCGGCAGTAACAAAAGCTTGATGCATATTTTCGTTAATATGGTCATGTTGAGATATACGGCCAGCGTTTCTGCTGCAAACAAGACCATGATGTCCGAGGCGGTCAAGAGCTTCTCCATAGGGGGCTATAGAATCGCGTGGGTAGCTGACTGAGTGGTAATTCGATTAAAATAAACGAAAATGAGAGTCAACGAAGTTTCGTATATTTGACACTACACAGATATTACACAGTAACAGTCTACATAAGAAACACGTAAGAACGACACATATACAATAGGTACAGAAGGTGAGAAAATACTAGTTTATAGAAAATAAGTACGAAAGATAACAATTTACGGTAAGGGCGGTAGCTAAAGGCATCGAGTGCAATTCACGACTGGCTAGCGGCGGGAGCCGAAGGAATGGAATGTGTTCTCGCTCGGTTCGTGGCCGCGCCGCCGCCGCTGTGACGTAGCACTCGATGCAATAGATATAAACAATATATTTAACCCTGTCGGTTTGTCCGACAACTATATAATTTAATTTAATAATAACAATATTGTTCGAAGTATGAAAATAGATATATGTAATAACGACATTAACAAAATGAAATAATTAAATTAATAAAAAGTATTTACGAGTATAAACTAACATAGTTACAATGAACAAAAATGTTTACACATTAAATAAGTACATCAAAAGAACATTAACACATTAAATACGAATATAAATAAGTCCGCTACAGGGGCACAGATGCGGAGAAACTGAGGGTGTTTTCAAAAATTATGTCACCAAAAAATCTAAACTTATTAAATTTTACTACTTGGATAATGCAAGCTGTATCAGAACGATAGTATAGCAAGTTACATTAAGTAAACGCATTTGTGATGAGAAAAAAAAAAAAAAAAAAAAAAACTTTATTCAATATTTCTGCTCGGATAATGCAAATTGAATTAAAACGACAGTATAGCTGGTGAGAAGACCCATTAAAGACAAAGGCAGTACAGCATCAATGTAGAACAAGCCACAAGCTGACATCTTCTTGAACGATGATCGATACAGGCGTTGTATGTTCTTGGACAATTTTAATTGTAAATCTGTAAGTTAATAATGCATTTTATTACAAAATTCGATAATTTCAAGTTAACGCTTGACATAAGACATTGTGAAGTAAACCGTTAATTATTGTAAGTCATCATTAGATATTTTTATTAGATAATAGTTTTTGTAACCTGCTGATAATGTAGCTTTCCGTAGGTGAAAGAATTTCTAAAGTCGGTTTAGTGGTTTAGGCGTGAAAGAGTAACAAACAAACTAACTCATTCAACTATCTCAATTATCATTTATAATATACTAGCTTTTTCTCGCGTAAAAAGTAGCCTATGTTATTCGCTGATAATGTAGCTTGGCATTAGTATTTTTTTTATTAAAATCGGTTTAGTGGTTTAGGCGTCAAAACAATCATATTCAATTTATAATCAATCAATTAATAATCTAAGTGTTAATGAAAGTATGGAGGAAGCAGGTATTTCATAGAATTTTTTTAACTCTTTTTTTTTTAAAGACAACTCCCGCATTAAGAATATATTCTGTGTCGCGGGGGACTTTACAAACATACATGAAACGGACACAATGAATACCCAGACTCAGAACAACAGTTTGTGGATCACACAAAGTGCCGTCAATGCGGGGATCGGACCCACAACACTCAGCGTAGTAGTAAGCGTCGTGGCGACCACTTAAATCACTACGCCATCCGTGCAGTCGAAATAATATTTAGATGAAATGATACCTGAGCTTCTTGCTTTTGTATTAAATGCGCACGAGTCTTGGCAATTTTCCATAGCTATGCACAACTTTTCACAGTACAGGCATAATATTATATTAATTATAAAGTTCTTTGTGAGCCACATGATCACTGCGCCAAGAGGTCCCGAGAAAAAACCCTGCAAACAGTATTTTTATATAGTTTTCTATTAAACAATAATAGGTTTAAATATCCGTGTATATTTTCTTATAACTTACTTTCCTAAATGCACCCGAAATTTTGATATATTCAATCATCGCTTGCACGTAAAGTAAGGCATGAGAAAACAACTCCAGTACATAGCAGAGAATCTGAAAAAAAGTCTTGAAATTAATAAATCTTTTTAACAAGCCTGGGTTCGGCACTTGAAGATGGTTTGAGAGGAATGGTATGAGTACCATGGCCTCACGAAAAACTGGTGTACGTGACGGATTAAGAATATGGAGAGTCACCACCTTTATTCACCCCGTGGGTGTCGTAAGAGATAACTAAGGGACAAAACTACGTAGAACAACAGCACTGCAAAGAGAAGGAAAACTTGACATAAACCCTATATCAATTACCAACGTGGTATAGTAAACCAAAACCACCTTTCTAAGGAGAGGTTGATGATGATGATGATACAGTTGTTACTATGGCGGCAAAAGTCACATATCATAAGGCGATTACTCTACTTGTTTGCTAGCTGTACCATTAAAACGCTGAAGTGTAGCTTTTACCCTACCAATAGCAGGCATTACGGAGTAACGTAACGAGTGTAAGGCACTCGTTACGTTACTCTGCGGCTACAATATACTTGAATTCTTTGTGACCTTGCTTCTAGTTTAAACCTAATATACAAAATACTAGACCAAAACCTCCTTTCCAAGGAGAGGCCTATGTCCAGTAATGGACTATTAAAGGCTGTTGATGATAATAATAAATTAATCCCAAAGTGACAAAACAATATAGGCTTAGTCGGTTAGAACCTAACGTTTTCTAAAAATAAACCACTGATATTGGACACGTATGAGTTTCACGTACGAAATTTCAAATATCGGTAGTACACAGAAATCGTTTCGTTCGTTATTAGTAATTATTGCTATAATTAAATTGAAGTTTATGTGGTGTAACAAATAAAAACGACGAATTGGATGTTCGCGTTCAGTCATTACAGCCTAAGTTAGACTATATTTGCATTATAGAAATAAAACGCTACTTCTGCACTATTATTTAGTTTAACTGGTTACAAACTTCTTACTCACAGCACAAGAACTAATAACAAGCCCAGAGCTAGTCTTATTATATGGCAAATAAATAAAGAGTTTATAAATTGTTCACAGATTAGTAAATAAACTTGTGTCTGAAATTGCATTTTCGTTAACGGTGGTTTCAAATTGGAGTCTACTAAATCTAGGCCATTTTAAACCTAGTCAATTTTAATTTTTTTAACAAAAGATAAAGGTTTGCGCGTTCACCGAAAAAAAGCCTAGCCTAGAGTAGTATCGCCTCGGTTCGAGAGCACCTTCCTAACTGTCTCAAATGGTATTGGAATCCTAGATATATAAGTCCAGTTTCGGGGTCATTTAGAGGGTAAGGTTAAATTGGCCTCGAAGAAGCTTGGTGTGCTGAACGGATCGAGACAGTATTTCACTCCAGTCCATCGCCTCCAATTCTATAAGGCGCAAGTCTGGCCGCATATGGAATACTATTCTCATCTTTAGGCAGGGGCACCCCAGTACCAGCTTCTTCCTCTGAGCCGTATCCAAAGAAGAGCGACTCGAACCGTCAACAGCCAAAAGATCTCCACCCGACATGCCCTTGGCCTTGCCTACACGGCAAAATTTTCTTCCCCCCCCATTGGATAATTGGCACTCCACCACTGTGCGCTTTTAAAGACACTGTTTGCCTCGCAGAGCCAACCTGTGGAATAAGTTATCGTCTGCGGTTTCTATCCTTCAAGAAAAGAGCGTACTCAAACGCCGGCAACGTGCTTGTGACTCCTGAGTTGCAGGCGTTTATGGGAAGCGGTAGTCCCTTTCCATCAGGTGACCCGCCCGCTCGTTTGCCTTCCATTCCACATCTTCTTCCAAAAAAATAAAATACAAGCTAGAATCGTTTAAAGTATGTTGCACATAAGATGTTGAAACTGATTTGTACATTTGTTGTTGTTATCGAAGTCCTAACTACAGAAACTGAAAATTTTCTACAAAATTAACAAAAAATATTGAATTCTTTTCAACAGGAAGTGCCTCATATGTGGAGATTTTAATAACAAAAGAGGCAATGGTAGAAAATGTATGAAATTCAACACCATACTAAGATTTTACAAATTTCAAACTCTCGTATATGTGACTTTTGATACCATGGACTTTAGGTTGCTATTATTGAAAATTGAACATTACATTACACAATATAATGAAAATGTAAAGGAAAGAGAAGGATATTGTTCCATAGAGGGAAGGATAATTTATTGTCACGACAGGATTACCGCAAGGTTCCATGATGGGGCCTATTTTCTTTATACTCTTCATAAATGCCTTATTAAACTTCATAACCAACACAAGCGTGACATCATTCTTGTAGTATTGTAATAAGCGAAAATTGGAAAATTGATTTATGATTACATGTTTATCAAAAATGTACTTGACGTGCACCAAACTACCCATATCTCTTTTCAATAATATTCTCCATCCCATGGTTGTCTGTAAAATATTGTCACAGTGCGATAAGACCGCTAATTGTACTAGCCCTATTATACTGCGTTTTAATACATCAAGGAACAAAAAATTTTAGTTAAAAAATTAAGTTAGTATTGTACAGTTACTTACAAGGTATTTAAAAGTCAATTTAAAAGTATCATAGCCGCTCAATATATCAGCGTACGTCTGAAACATTGCTTTGTAGTAATCTTTCATGTCCATGTCTCTCATTAACTGAGGGTTTAAAAATTCTTCTTTCCATAAATTAAGCATATCTCTTAACAGTGTTATGCATCGTATAGCGTAAAATATTTTAACATCAAAATAAACTAAAAGTAAGAAATAAAAGGCAGACGTTGTCCAATAAACATAAGAAATAATCAAAATATAGGTAAAACACATAAGTAAAACACAAAGCCAGTTAACTAAAGTGAAGAACTTAAGATATTTTTTGCTATTAAGAAATCTATGAATTCTCTGAATTGTCAAAACAAATTCAATATTTTTATGGACTTGAGTAATAGTTAAGAAACAATTCAAAATATAATAAACAGCGTAAAAGCAGAGATCATAATACGAGACAATATAAATAAACTTCAAATGCTTTCTGATAAACTCAGATAAATAAAAACTGATAATACGAAGCAAAAATAGAGAAATGAAGAGTGTAGTCCCGAAAATAGAAATCATATTCCACAAACGACTGTTTGGATAAATAACATTGTTTTTGATGTGGTAATTGGGACAAAAACAGATAGTTTGGATGATTGTCAACGGCCGAAGCATGGATTGAATATCTTTATCAACTGAGTTACGGTACATTATTTTTACGTGACGCCTTTTATTATTTTTGTTAATAACTAAAGAGTTATTTTTAAAATTCCTTTTGTCTAACCAATAAGTAAATTAATATTTTACAACTGACTCCTTCGTCCACAAGTACTTTGAAATAACCGAGTGTGTTATAAGACAAGCCCAAATTTCAAAATTAATTTTAACTAATGGAATGAGTGTTTATTCCATCCGTTTACCTTCTCATTTATGGTAATTAAACGATTATATTATATAATCGTAATTATAATTATAATAAACAAGCTCGTTCCGCGGCTCCGCTTGCATCGAATTTTCCAATCAATTTTCCGGTATTACGTTTAGCTTTCCTGCTATTCCAGACTAAAATCTTTACTTTTTTCTAAACAACATTAATAATCTGTCATAATTACAATTAGTACCCGGTCTTAACACTTGAGTATTTAATTGTATTCTATTTAATATATAAAATACAATATATTAACATTATTTACATGTCTGTCTGTCTGTTACCTCTTCACGCTTAAACCGCTGAACCGATTTGGATGAAATATGACATAGGATAGTTTTTATCAAAGAAATTACCCTTCAAGGCTTTGTAAAGAGGTGTGGAAATTTGTATTGGAAATAAATAACCACAAAATCGATTTTAATGAAATTGCCACTTGTACATTACATTTAATATACACCATTTACCGAGAGGCTGCAGTAGATTCCGAAAGCTTTGGTTGAGCATTAATTATTCAATAACTTACTGAATATGAACTCAATAACTTAAATAAATAGTTCAATTCAAATTTTCATTTAAGTACTGTCGGTCTTTTCCACTTTTGTGTTATTTTTTGGACTTCACTCACTCCTCAATAAATGAGAAAAAATGCAAGATACTTAAATAATAATTATGCCTTGATCTATCGCCAATTAGATTTTACGTCACTAAAATGTTGTATTTCAATAAATAACAATAAAATATTTGCTTTTAAGCTTTACCGCTCTATGATTTATAATTTAGTATATGTATCAGTGCAACCTGGTCATAACGTCAGACAATTCAAATATTTACAGGCTCATTCATTTACACAATTATGTAACAATGAAATACACACACGACATTTGCCTCGACAACTGTACATTGCAGTTCTTATGAAAGATGTTATAATTTATAAAATTTAAACGTTTGGGCGTCCATTAATGGTTGAAGCCATTTAAAGAATTATATTTATGTTAACTAGAGACTAGGGACATAGATGATTAAGTTTTGTTTTAATATCCCTAACACATTGCGTGAACAAGTTATGATTAAAGAAAAAGTACAGTCATCTAAAGTTTTTTCAAAGGTTTTCATCTAACATTTTTAGCAAAACAAAAACAATTTTATTAAAAATGCGAGAAAAGCTGATCAGTCCACAGTCAGAGAAATGAACTTCAATTTAGTTCCTGATTTAAAGTTGTTATCTGATAACGTTAATTTAAACAACAAAAGCTGTGCAATGGAAATACTATCAAAATAACCGATACAAAAGCAATTAAGTTTACTTAACATTCAGAAACATATTAATGCAAGAGTAGCTACGAATCAAACAATTAGTCAGAAGCAAAAACTCGAAGAGGCCGTACAGGTTTAAAAAAAAAGCTAGATTTCATCACATTAGCCTTACTGTATATTATTTGTAAGATTTTTGGAAAATAAAAAGTTGGTAATTTTAGAAAATCTAGTTTTATTTGCAAAGATTAATTTTAACATGTGCAACTCGTACCGTCATACAAAAAAAGGTGCGTACCGATGGTATTGGGCAAAAACCAAAGTAAAAAGCATTATATTTCTATTATTAACCTAACCAGAAAAACAACAATTCGTCAATTGTGTTCTAACATCACTAAATTAGCTTAGTAGATTAATATGTCACGTCACTAAGATGCATTGCATTATAAACATACTTCGATATGTATTCATTGGTCTGCTGTCTATAACTGTAACATTTGGGGTCCCAACTTTCACGACTATATAGCTCTACTTAAGTTAAATTAAGCGATAATTAAGTAAACGCATTTGTGATTCGATTTTATTTTTATCAAATTCATTATTCACTATTTCTGTTCGGATAATGCAAACTGAATTAGAACGACAGTATAGCTAGTAATGAGACCCATTAAAGACAAAGGCAGTACAGCATCAATGTAGAACAAGCCACAAGCTGACATCTTCTTGAACGATGATCGATACAGGCGTTTTATGTTCTTGGACAATTTTAGTCGTAAATCTGTAAATAATTATTAATTTTCATAACAAAATACCACGATCCCACAGTTTGACATAAGACGTGTGCAGTTAACTGTTAAGTTATTGTTATGGGTACAACACATATTAGATTTATCTTTTAGACATGAAGTATTTATAATAAAGATCTATTATATATATATTGAACTAACATTCCTCGGCTATGTTTTCATTATTGTAAACTTCAACAATTATTATTTTTGGGATAAAACTAGCCTATGATTCATGCCAGACTGTAATCTCTTTCTTGGCTAAATTTTATCCAAATTCCTTTGCCCATTTTGTGTGAACTTAGTAATAAATATCCATCCTAATAACTTAGACATTTATAATAAGATGATACCTGAGTTTCTTGTTTTTAAAACAACTGCGCACGAGTTTTGACTATTTCCCAAAGTTATGTAGAACTTTTCGCAATACAAGCAAAGTATTATAATAATTGAAAAGGTCTTCACGAGCCACGTAAATACCGCGACAATAGGTCTCGGGATAATATCCTGTAAATAGTTTTTTAATTTTATGTATAAAATACTCATAGCTTTAATCAAATTAATTTAAAAATTTTGCTCTTAATACTTATTAAATACTTACGTATCCAATTATACTTGAAAATTTGACAGCTTCAATAGTCGCTTGCACGTAAACTAAAGCTTGAAAAAAGAACTTTAGTACGTAAAAGAGTATCTGAAAATGAAAGGGAAATTGAGTATAACTTGACAGAATCTTGGCTTTAATTGCTTTAACAGAATTCTTTCTGGAGAACTTTTGTCCTCCGGTAACCTCACTGACTCAGTGCTGAACACCACTTTTCTGTGATGCCGTGATATCACTCCAATAGAGCAAGCCCATTTGTGCCTAAGCATGGCCCTCTCAAGCTTAAACTCTTGCAGTATTGGAAGGCGTTCTATATGAGCGAAAAAAATAAGAAACAACTGAAAACATTAAAAAAATCGTGTGGTGACGGATTAAGAATATGTCACCCCTATTTATCCTGTGGGTGTCGTAAGAGCCGCCTAAGGGAGTACAGCAGACAATAGCACTGCAAAGAGAACTTGACATAAACCTGATACCAACCCATCTGACCAGCGTGGTAGTAGGCCAAAACCTCCTTTCTAAAAAGAGACCTATGTCCAGGAGTGGACTATTTAAGGCTGAATTAGAAACAGAGCAAAACAGAACAAAATACATACGTCATAAATAACTATAATACACACAATCATGTAAGTTGAATACCATAAATTAGTTCACGAAACGATTATAGGTCAAAATTTACAGTTATAAAATTATTACTCACGAACCCATTAATACTATTACTACTTGGATATCACCAGCAGTATCACCAATAATGTTTAAGTAAAACTATCTTCCGAAATGTCTTCTCCTCCTCTCCTCTTTATAACGCGCAATTCCACCTCGACACTTTGCAAAAAAAAAAAACAACCGCCGAAAATTTCCCATTCATAAATACCAGAATAGGGAAACGTCGGTTTGTTACAGTTTTGAGACCCCAGTATTTGACGGTACCAAAATATCAAAAATATCGAAAATGAGTGGTTCGATGCAGAACGAATTCATCTCACATACTCAACGACGACGGCATTGAGCCTGTTGGCTTGTAACCACGGAAACTGCAGGACTGTAACAAAAATTCGTTGAAACGTCAGGTAACACAAAGATCATCATCATCAGCCTATCACTGTCCACTGCTGGACATAGGCCTCAATTCAAACATATTAATCGCATAAAGTTCGTTAGTTATAATTAATAGTATATATATCATGGAATACAATAATTAAGAAGTGATGTACAGTCACTTACAAAGTACTTGAAGGTCGATTTAAAAGTATTATAGCCTCTCAGTATATCAGTGTACGTCTTCAACATTGCTTTGTAGTAGTGTTTCATGTCCATGTCCCTCATTAACTGAGGGCGCAAAAATTCTTCATTCCATAAATCAAGCAGATCTTTTAAAAGTGTTATGCACCGTATGGCGTAAATTCCGTTAACATCAAAACAAACCAAAATCAAAAGGAACAAAGAACTATTAGTCCAGTTGAAACAATGAATGATCAAAACGAAAGTAACACATAGTAATAAAACACAAAGCCAGTTCACTAAGGTGAAGAACTTGAGATAATTTTTACTATCAAGAAATCTATGTATTCTCTGGATGGTCAAAACAAACTCAATATTTTCGTGGACTTGAGCAATAGTTAAGAAACAATTCAAAACATACCCAATAGAGTAAAAGCAGAACTCATAATACGAGATAATATAAATAAAGTTCAAATCTTTTCTGAGAGTATCGTTTAAATAAAAATTGATAACACGAAACAGAAAAATTGAAATGAGCAATATAATCCCGCAAATAGATATTAAATTCGAGACACGACTGTTTGTATATATAATATTGTTCTTGATGCAGTATTTAGGGCAAAAACATATAGTTTGCAGTATGTTCAAAGGCCGAAGCATGGATTGAATATCTTTATCCACTGACTTGCGGTACATTATTTTTACATATTGCCTCTTATAATTTTTGTTAATGACCAAAGGAATCATGATTTTATTTTTAAATTTTTTTATTATAATCAATAAAGGAATCCATGTCATGATACCGACTAGTAAAGTCACAAAAAATTTAAATAACTGAGTGTATTATATGACATGGAAAAATTTAGACTTTTCTATTATTAAATTTGATGGAGTGGATACTTTTCCATCTATTTATCTTGTCACTTATGTCAATCAAAAAAATATTCCTGTATCCCACGGCTCTACTTGCGTTAATGTTGATTCTCACAATGAATTATCCGAAATTAACTTAAGGGTTATTCCAGACTACATTCTATTGATTTGCAAATTTCATGCAGATTCATTCAGCCGTATTGGCGTGATTCAGTAACAAACATGTATCTAAACTTTTGCATGTATAGGAGTAGTGAAGTGACTTTTTAAAAATATGTCAAATAAGCTATTCGAGCAATGTATAATTTAGACAATCCGTGTAGTGACGAATTTATCCCATGGGTGTCATAAGAGTCGACTAAGGGAGCAAACTACGCTCTCTTTGCGTGTATGTGTTTACACATCCTCTCCCATGCACACACCGTGCATGGAAGAGGATGTGTATGTGTTTGAGGTGAGAATTTGTAATGAAGAAACCTTATAGGTAAATGAAGAATAAAAAAATATATTTAGTTCAAAGTATTAAAGTTACATACGTACATATATACTAAGATAATACTACCAAAATTTCCTTAGTTTCCTTATTTCCCAAACTTTGGAGCCTATCAATAAACACCTCACTTTAATCTTGCACTCTGTTTTAATAAGAGGATGATACTATTTACATATGGGCTTTTTTTTGTGGACGAGGTGGAGACCCTTTCGGATCTCCGTATTCTCGGGGACGCAGGAGCCAGGAGTATGGAGTGTTTCCACTAAAAACCACCCTGACGGCAGGACTCTGGCGCCCTACTGCGAGGAGGACCATGTTATTTCAGGTGCCCCTGGATCGACGCTGCGCCCATTAAGGCCCTATCCTGAGAAAGAATATACATATGGGCCTAGTGAACTACTGTTGTGTTGGGTAGTGTACTACTATGACATTGTGGTGGATGAACTCATCGCACAACTCAATGACCGTAGACTCCTCACTATGCAGACGATCTGACTATTCACATCAGCGGTCCCTTTGAGATCGTTACATGCGATAAAATGAGACTTGCACTGAAGATCTTTGAACAGTTGTGTGTAACACACATCTTGACAGTGAAGCCATCGAGAACCGAGATGATTATGTTCACAAACAGACGTACTCCAGGAAGTTTCAAACTTCCCAAGCTATTTGGAACGCAACTAGCTCTTACCACATCAACAGTCTTTAATAGTCCACTGCTGGAAATAACAATCTCCTTAGAAAGGAGGTTGTAGCACCGTCATAAACAAATTGCCGCAATTCCAGCGACTCCCAGCCAGTGGGCTGGAGGTGGCTTTAGGTCTGCCACTGGATTTGTTCATACAGCAGGATTCCGACATGGCGATCATCAGACTCAAACACCTGGGTCTGTGGCATAAAGGTGAGGGATCGCACGCCAAACTATGGGATCAATTAGTGGAATACGAGCCACTAATAGCAGCCCCATGCGATAGGATCCCAAAGACCATATCTTCACATAAAGATACCAGATTCAGACAAGAAAATGACCGAGATCAACCCGGCATTAACGAAAACTGAATTTACATGGACGGTTTCAAGGTTCCATAGGTCAGGAACTGGAGCCGGAGTTTTCTCGCAAGACCTAAATATGAATATATCACTAACTTTAGGCCAACACAGTTCCATATTCCAATGCGAGTGTGTGGCAATAACTGACGCCGCCACAACGGCCGGAAACGGAATACTGACAGATAGCATGGTCGTCCTAAAGGCACTAGAGGGCAACACAATGACTTCTGGTATTGTCTTCGAATGCCATGAGGCATTGGAGCAGCTTACCACATTAAATGGGGTACTACTCCAATGGACTAAAGGGCACAGTAATTCACACGAGAACGACGTCGCAGATGAGTTGGCAAGGAGGGGCTCAGCAACCCCGGCTACCGGCCCAACCGTATTGCTACCACTACCTTTCAACCATCTTCGATTTTGGACCAGGCAACGGACTCGTGAAGCACATAACCGGAGGTGGAAAAACTCACCCGTCTGCAGACAGTGACTTAAGTCACACCACGACTCACCTGCAGATTGATCAGTCTTAGCAGACTAGAAATCCGTATAGTTGTAGGAACTATAACAGGACACCTAGCCCTGAACCGACAACTATTCACGGATTATTAATGCGACGGACACTCCTTTTTGTAGAGGATGTCTGAAAGCAAAAGCAACGGCCGCCCACGTAATCCTGGAATTCGAGGGAGTGAAGTATCCAAGTATCATTCCTGATACAAAATCGCCCCTACAAGCCTGTGAACGCTCCAGGAGGCTTCTGCGCTTCTGGAAGGAGCTTGGTTGGCTCACCTAGTCAACCTGTCCTCGACGTGTAAAGGACCATCTTGAGTCTAAATGTGGAAACAGGAGCCCACAGCCAATAGCACCTTACACTACTCAAAAAGTAAAGCCATTAGAAACAGAAAGTAACTGAATGTGACAGACAGGACAGAAAGGAACTAATGGCAGACCTTAAGAATTTCGCGTAGGGCAATCTCTAGCCGTTTGATGGCCGTAGCTGGAGCTCTACCATAAATAGTAACGCAAAATGCAATTATAATGCAAAAAAAAATACGATTACTAAATAAATCAATTTAAGCAGAAAAAATCCGCAACGAGTCTTGTATTTTTAAAAACTACAACAATTTTGCGAATTTTCCAGTGCGAGTCAACAGTAATACCTAGATTTTTAATATGCTCTGTGGTTTCTAGTTTAGAACCGGAGACTCAACTAATATTAGTACGTTGACAATTGTGACCTTTTAAGTGATAGCATGTGACCTATTTTTATGGTGGAGAAGGTCATACACGTTGATTTACGAGTATCTACGTTGAGTGTTAGAATATTGCAAGTTAATCAATTAGAGACATTGCAAAGTGCAATCTCAGCTAAATCGAAGGTATTTTTCCAGGTAGTTGTGGAGATAGTGTAAATTAAAATTACGGTGTAGGCGTAGGATACTATTTCAATAATAAAGAAGTTAGTTAGTAAGAATAAAGTAGGGACCAGGACATTACCCTCCGGTACCCCAAATGTTACAGGTAGCTCAGTGCTCATTTAGTCTTGAAAAGCTGTGGTTTGGCAACGATAAGAGCGATAACTTACAAATAAACTCAGTTTTTTGGCGCGTATGTCAATCGTTTCAAGCTTGTGCAGAAGTATGGAAACCGAGATCGTATCAAAAGCCTTTGCTAAGTCTATTAAAATTGCAAGACATTTTATCTGATCATCCATACATAATCAGTTACTGCATGTACTACATCAGACGAAGATTTAGCCTGTCGAAATCCATATTGATTCTCAGATAGTAATATAATTTATTTGACAACCAGAAACTGGCCTGTACTTAACGATTCAACTATATCTATCTGGTAATTCAAAAACAGGCGCTCTGAGTTTTTTTCTTCTCATAAGGCTGCAAAAATCTTCATCATCATCATCAACAGCCTTTAATAGTCCACTGCTGGACATAAGCCTCTCCTTGAAAAGGAGGTTTTAGCTTACTATACCACGCTGGCACGGGTTGGTATAGGGTTTGTGTCAAGTTTTCCTTCTCTCTGCAGTGTTGTTGTTTTGCGTAGTTTGCTCGCTTCGTCGGTTCTTACGATACCCACGGGATGAAAAGGTGTGGTAACACTCTGTATTCTTAATCCATCACCACACGGTAACATATATGGTCAAGGTAAATCCTAATGAAGACTAGCCCATACTTTTACTAACTTTAATTCAGTCATCATCATCTCAGCCGAAAGACGACCACTGCTAGAGATAGGACTCATTGGACTATGACACCTTGGTAGGTAAGTAACACCCATGATCTTAGCTTTTCTCAAACAAGTATCAGACATCTCAGTTCGTAAAGTGTCTTATCTTTTCATGATAATCATGTACTTCTTTTATTTTCTTTTCTTAGTGAAAGTCAAGGCTTCTATGTAATACCACATAATAACATAAATAATATCTGGATGTCATTACTCTAATCATGTAAGTATACACTTATACGAAGGTGTGTATTCCAAAGTTTTATTTGTATAAAGTTGATTGACGTTATTTTACAATATTATTAAGCAGTCAAAATACTGTGACATGTTAACATATTAAACAAAGTTAAATAAGGTCAGGTCTACTAAAAGCAAGTTCTTACGAAGGACACTGTTATCAAAATTATAATTCAGAAAGTGTTATAAAGAATCTTAACAAAATACAAAAACCGTTTTAGTAGTGTAAAAATTTTGAGAATATACAAAATCCAAAAAAAATATAAAATTGTCTCTGTATCACTTGCGGCATTTATTTATTTATTTCCCCACTTAACAAATATTTTAAAAAAGATGAAAATAAAGATTAATAAAATAACTTGGTACAAACATTTTCTTGATAGTGAATTTCAGAAATTCTTACTCCCAATGCGACTAATGCAACACATGTTTTTTTTATCAAAGTTCACGATCAAAAACAACTGCATTAGACCTCATCAATTGCCTTATCGCATTCTCTCTTTTTGTGGCACAGCAATGCCTGTTATACTATACCTATATAGAATCAGTGTTGCAGATTTAACTGATTTTCGGGTTAAGAATGTAATACTCGTAACGGCTGTTTGTAATTTCTTGATGTACGGTCCAGCATTTATCTTAGGCTACTTTATTAATATCAAGGACTCAAATAAGCATATACAAATGATATTGTATATACAAAAAGCTTTCAAAATTATCAAATACAAGAACTACATGAAATTTAGGATGATGAACTGGTTGTACATTTTGAGACATATTGTCTTACACACATTGTTTTTCTTCTGTGTCCGAAATCTGAGTATCACTCTTTATTTTATATACTTGACTTACTTCGAAATCAGTATAGTATATGGAATTTCTCTGATTAGATTATTAAAAGATGGAATTGTCCAATGGCTGTTGGAAGTTGAATATCAAGTCAAGCGATCTTTAGATTTAGACGAAGAATTACAAATTTCGAAGGACCTTTTTGTAGCATATTGCCATTTGTTGGAAGCATTTACTATTTATAAAGATGTCTTTCAAACGGCGGTAAGTATTTTTTCTAATTCTGGTTCAACCGTTTTCAATGTCATTTTTTTACATACATAATAATCACGTCTTTATCCTTGATAGAGGCGTATTTTGGCGAGTATTTTTTTAGTCCCACTTAATAGGTGCCAAATTTCTAAATACATAGATCGTCACCACCATCACCATCATCATCAACAGCCTTTAATAGACCACTGTTGGGCATAGCCCTCTCCTCAAAAGGCAGGTTTTGGCCTACTATACCACTTTGGCTAGAATGGTTTGTGTAGGGTTTTGTGTCAAGTTTTCCTTCTCTTTGCAGTGCTATTGCCTGCGTAGGTTGCTCCTTAAGTCAGCTCTTACAACACCCACGAGATGAATACATACATATTATAGAAAAATTGCAGAATCCAAACACAGAACATCGTAGAATTGATCGTGCTCATAGCGCAATATTTGTCTTATGTGGAAATCGAAAACATGAGCTCTGGCTTTAGGCAGTCACGAACACTAACAACTAGTTGTTGTCGTATGAATGTTATGTGACTTAAATTTAATGAAATAACTAAAATTAATTAACAGAATGACATACAATTATTCTTGTGGTGTGTTTCGTCAAGAGTACATCCTGTTAAGAAAATAAAATCTAAAATAATAAAATTTGTAAAGGAAAAATTACTAACATAATAAATGTGAAAGTTTTTGATAGATATATGTATGTTAGATTGTTAGTCAATTACGCCAAAACGGCTGAACGGAATTGGATGGCATTCGGTATGGAGATAGATAATGGTTTGGTATAGGGTATAGGGCAAAGTTAGTAAAATACATAAAACGAACTTATAATAAACAGGGCTACAATGTTTTGAAAGAAAGAAACAAAGAAAACTCATTTATTTTATTGCCCACAAAGGTAACAATAAACTATGAACGTGATACAAAAACAAAAAAAAATTACTACACACTCACTTAGTTATGTGTTGATATTTTGCTAAGGTCAAAAGTGACGTGCACGGTCTCCAAGTAGCTTTAGACCAACAAAATGTTTTCTTTGTCGGTTTTTAAGTTTTTATTTTAAATCTAATGTATTGTTGCAGGTTTTATTCCACGTAATTGATATTTTCATTCACACATTACTATACGTTCAAATGTGCATAGTTATCAACACATCGGGTTTTTTAAATAATGCTCATTACGTAAGTATCAACAAGACGTCTGTAAAATGTAGCAATCAATGACCAAAGACAATAAGGACAAAGATAATAATATTATTTTCTTCTTCTTTTGAATTCTCTAATATTCTCTTTCATTCTGTCAATCTTGACCTTATACCTGTCGACGACTAAAAATATTAATAAGTCTCAGCTTTTTTAATAAAAAGCTTTTAATCATTGTCCGCAGGTCCGGAATTTATTTATTTTGGGAACTAGCATAGTAGTTTATTGGTTTGGCAAGAATCTGTTTCTGATAAGTTCATTTAGTCAACACTGTGAAGAGTTCTACGAGGCGATTGAACATGTCAATTCTACTTGTTGCTATTATTTCAAAAATCGCAACGCTTCAGGTAATCCAAGTTTTATGATGTCCAAGATCACTTCGTATGTCTATGATCAGGAGTTAAAATTTAAAAACACGTTTATTGGTTCGTATCAGTACCAAGAGTGTGTTACAAAAGACTGAAGATATTGGCGCTAATTCTGTTGTTCAAAAACTCTCTAAACTAAACTAAAAATCGCTAAAAAAAATTTTGGCCTGTCAAATATTACGTTTTCAGAGTAGGAAATGTTCATTGACAAGTTTAAACAAATTTTTAGTGATTTTTAGTTTAGTTTAGAGAGTTTTCGAACAGCGCAATTAGCACCACTGTCTACATTATATTACGCTAAGTAAGCACTTTATACTGTAGGTACAGTCACGTACAGCCGTTACAAGCTTCTTTTATTACTACACATTCTTTACAAACCACCCTGCCAAGCTACGCTGTGGTTCATGGAAATTGTATTGATGAGAAATGAGGAACAACATTGACGCAAAATATAGATAAAAACCATGCTTGAAGCGATTTGTATGTCGTGGTAAAATTGGACCTTAATCTGTGTCAAACTTCTTGAGTTTTTGATGCGTAGTCAAACAACTTAACATTTATTTGACTGCCTCGGTGCCTGGTGTTGTCTGAGGTCTTGGGTTCGTTTCCCGGGTCAGACCAAATGTTTGTATGATCTACAAATACTTGTTTCGAAGTTTGGGTATTTTCTATGTGCGTATATAAAAAAATAGTCAATCTAGATTTCATAGTACAAGTTCTGCTTAGTTTAAAACTAGATGGTGTTGTGTGTCAGATGTCCGAAAATGTTATTATTATTTATATTATTATATAAATATATAAAGATATTGATTTTAAAGTTATTTCAGCTACTTTCGACTTCGACTTTACTACGACATAAGTTTAGTATACTTTAATTACCTCAAACCAACTCAAATTACAAGTCAGATTAATATGTGTTCATCTACTCCTACATGGTGTTTGCAAAATAACATGACTCCATAACATGTATAGGTACAAACACCTTAATTAGGGTTTCTTGAATTTCAGGAGCTGCAAAAAAACTTGTCAAGAACATTCTACGTTTGAATCGTAGTGCATTCTGTAAGATGACAGCATGTCAACTATTCACCGTCGACGCATCACTTCCACAAAAGCTGGGACGTCTCGTTGTAAATTATATTATTGTACTGCTGCAGTTTGCTGTTGTATAATTAACTGCACGGATGGCGTAGTGGTTTAAGTGGTCGCCACGCCGCTTGCTACTACGCTGAGTGGGTCCGATCCGTACATGGGACGACACTTTGTGTGATCTACAAATCGTTGTTCTGAGTGTGGGTGTTCTTTTGTTCGTTTCATGTATGTTTGTAAAGTCCCCCGCGACACAGGACATATTCCTAATGCGGTAGTTGTCTTTTAAAAATAAAAATAAATAAATAAAAATTATTATCTACATTTTTATTTAGGTAGTTGAAACTGTTTTACACTCAGTAATATTTTAAGAGTTACTCACTTCTGACTTTGATTGTTCTGAGACACTATTTTCACATATTCTTAAGAAGAAACAAATTGTTACTGACCGTTATTGGCCAAAGGTCAAACAGTGAGACAAGGCCTACCAGAAATCCTATCATCATCAGCAGCTTTTGATAGTTTACTCTCTCTCCTTAGAAAGGTTAGAAAGCAGGAGAGAGGAGTCTCTCTCTTCAGAAAGGAGGTTTTGGCCTACTATACCACGCTGGCCAGACGGGTTGGTATAGGGTTTATTTCAAGTTTTCCTTCTCTTTGCTGTGCTGATGTCCTGCAGAGTTTGCTACCTCAGTCGGCTCTTACGACACCCACGGGATGAATAGGGCTGGTGACACTCTGTATTCTTAATCCGTCACCACACGGACTCTTGGTGACCTATCATCACATGTTGTTAATTCAGACATCTATTTAATTTCATTGCATCAATCGTCTAATAATAATTCCATTAATCAATTAATAAAATCAATAATCCATGAGTATTCAAACTTAGGGGTTTACAGAAAGTATTAGTATATTTACATAGATTCATTCATAATTAAAAAAAGAATTAGCAAATTAATAGGAGCCCTAATGGAAGGGGAACTGTGGATTCCCTTAACAATAAATGCTGCCGAGATTGCGTTGTTACAGTTGGGAAAACCATTGCCAAGAAAAAAACAGAGTTATTTCATTAAGTCCATTTACAGGCACGGTCTCGTTAGAGTCGGTGGCAGGCTAGACAACTCTATGACTAAAATGTCAAACACCCTATTTTACTTTGTGGTAAAAATCACATTACAAAACTTATTTTCAAAAAATTCCATAGCGATCTATTGCATGCTGATATTCGATATTCGTCAGCTATTATTCGCTAATATACGTCAAACGTTTTGGCCCCTAGGCGGTAGAAATCTTTCTAAATTTACAGTAAATAAATGTATTAAATGTTTAAAATACAGATGTCAAGCTGTTCAATTGATTATAGGCCTTGATCGAAAACCGAGTTAGAATTACCCTTTTTTAGATGCAGTGTTGACTATGCCGGGCCAGTATTGACCGGCCGGGGATGTAGGCTTACCAAGTCTTATTTGTATATTTTAGTTGGCCTAGCAACTCTTCCCGGGAGAAGGTTCGTGCGCCGTCAGCGTGTTTTAGCTATTCTGGCCTGCAAGGCTACAGTGGGGGGCCGCAGGGTGCGACGTGCTGTTCCCGGGGGCACTACCACTGAAGTCCGCAAGCATTGCATGCGCACCATATTGTTTATATGTACAAATTTACACTCCGTTGCCTTTAAATTATATACCCGTAGTTCAGGGATTTAATATTGCCATAGTTCAGGGATTTAACACCAAATATTTAGTAATATATAATGGAACTTAAGTTTATTATGTAAATACTTTAGTCTGTTAATTATTCATATAAGCTTTATAATAGAATGTTGTGTAATTATAATTGGACTTCAGATTGAGACAGAAGAAGACAGAACATAATTGTGTATCTTCTGATTTGTTGTCTGTTACTGTACCTATTAAATAAAATCATCATCAGTCTATCGCAGTCCGCTGCTCGACATAGGCCTCTCCTATTCAAATTCAAATCGTTTAATTCAGACATAGTCCATAGGGTTAGTACAAACACAGAAACTTAAGAACGAAAGTTAGAAAACACAATCATTTATTTTGGTGACCGGTGTGGATCTTTGCCCAGTGGCGCAACAGAGGGGAGTCCCACCGATCCGTAAACACCTTCAGGACACTGTTAGCAGCGGTGCGCAACCGGCCGGCCATGGATGCGGTCCTCTTTCTTAAAATTGCGTAAAAGTCGCCTGCGTGCGCCTCCGCAAACATACCGGACGCACTACAACGCCACGACAGCCCCAACAGCATCCTGAACGCGTTATTATATTTGACGCGCAGGTCGCTGTATGTCCTCTGCGTATTGCACGCCATATATAAATAGGTGATTTATTAAGGTATGGCCAAAAAAATCTGCAGAAAACTCGTATGTACTCATAGAATTAAAAAAAATTGTAATGTAAAGGAAATAAAAAAAACTTACGATTTAAGAACAATATCGTTTAACTGTAAAAACATTAATCTCATAAACTTTCCTTCCAAATCTTATTTATAGAAGACTGTGTAGTTAGGTAATGTCAGTTCTTCAACTCGTATGAACGCTGACTCAATAAGTGACCGAACAAGAAATAAAAGTAAATAAGTTAAAACCTGTGTCAGATTAGATACATGTTTAATATCCTCAACTCGCATCTCATCATAGTCCTCGAGGGTGTCTAAACACTATCAATTGATAGAATTACAGTACAGTTTTTATTATTTAGTTATTAGACAAAAGATACAATATTTATCAGAATCTATTCCTAATTATAGTTTGAAGTTGTCCGCTAGCTCAAAATATTACTAAGTGTGGGGTGGCTTATAGTACATATGCGATACATAATCAATCGTGAACTCTAAAGGTATTGATTATCTTAAAAATAATACATATAGCTTGTCTCATATTAAATTTCCTACGTCTAACAAAGCTTAACCAACTGTAAACATACGACTAAACGTTAAACATGTTTACATATTATTATGAGTTAACCTTAGGGTCTGATCTAAACATGGAATACAATTTGTAAGAAGTACCTAAGTATATTTGGTAATTAGTGTAATGTTTATCAAGCCAAGATCCTAGAGTCATTAACGTTAAGTGTTATGATCTGTCCATCAAAAGCTACTCTTTTAGGAGATCGGATAATGCAAACTGAATCAAAAGGACAGTGTAGCCGGTAACAAGACCTAATAAAGACAATGGAAGAACAGCATCAATGTAGAACAAGCCACAAGCCGACATCCTCTTGAACGATGATCGGTAGAGGCGTTGAATGTTCTTGGACAACTTTATTTCTAAATCTGTAAATAAATATACATTTTCATAATTAAATTCGGTAACTTCAAGTTCATAAATTAATCCTTAGCTGCTGTTTTATTAAATATTTATGTAAGATACTGACTATTTCTAACAATAAAATAGAGCTAATATGCAGTACGATACCTGAGCTTCTTGCTTTGGAAATAAGTGCACAAGAGTCTTGGCCATTTTCCAAAGCTATGTAGAACTTTTCGCAATAAACGCAAAGTATTACAATTGTTAAAAAGGTTTTTAGTAGCCACAAGGCAAATGAGAAAGCAGTTTTCGTTAAACGTTCCTGTAAAATTAATTTTTAATTTTATATCAAATGACAGTAGGTTTTCAACAAACGTAAATGCTTGTTCAATACTCACTTTTCCGATTATATTCGTCAGTTTAATTATTTCAATTACCGTTTGTATGTTAATTAACGCGTGACTAAAGAATTCCAATACGTAAAAGAAGATCTGTAAAACAATTGTTTTTACCACAAGTAGGATTGCCCATTTAATTAGATAAAAACAGTCTCCTCAATAGCGCGTGTGCAAGGTATGATTTACTCGACCAGCTGTCAAACTAATTACAGCTAAATTGTATTGGAGTTTTTAGAGAATTTGCTCCTAGCTTCTACCCAATATTGGTACCTTGCACCTACCGACCTTGCACCTACCGACTATTACTTTTTCCAAAATTTAGACAACTTTTTAGTGGGTAAAAAAATCAATGCCCGAGATGCAGTACAAAATGCCTTTGAAGCGTTTGTTGCCTCCCGTCCAGCTGATTTTTACAAGAAGGGCATCAATAAACTGCCAATGCGTTGGCAAAGATGCGTCGATTGCATGGGTGATTACTTCGAATAACAGAAATAAAAAAGTTTGAAAAAATAAGTACTTTCACTTATTGCATACAAAACGGCAATTTCATAGGTAAGACCTATTATATTAATGATGATGAGGTGACGGTAATTGGCATCCCACATGATAGACAAAAATATAATCCAGTAAAAAATCAGTAAACGTACACACAAATGAGATCCAGTAGATCCTGAGTGGCGGTGGACATGTGAGGCTCTGCCGTTTTCTTACCACCTACCCACTACAGACTTCATTATTTTTCTCTATAAAGCTTATCGCTATAAAGCTATGTTACTAATATTATAGTAAATAATAAAATAAATAAAGCCATGAATAAAGGTACTTGTCATAATCATGTAAATTACAATATTTAACAAAACAATTTCGAACAAATAAAATAGTTACTTACAAAGTACTTAAAGGTCGATTGAAAAGTATCATAGCCACTCAATATATCAGTGTACGCCTGAAACATTGCTTTGCAGTATCGTTTCATGTCCATGTCCCTCATTAACTGAGGGCGTGAAACTTCTTCAGTCCATAAATCCAGCATATCTTTTAAAAGTGTTATGCACCGTATAGCGTAAATTATATTAACATCAAAACAAAGTAAACTTAGGACTAGTAAACTAGATGATATTGGCATACAAAAGTAGAGAATAACAAAAATGTAGGTACCAAATATCCATAAAACCAAAAGCCAGTTAACTAAGATGCAGGACTTAATATATTTCTTATTATTAAAAAATCTATGAATGCTCTGAATAGTAAGAACAAAATTTACGTTTTTGTGGACTTGAGCAAGGGTTAAGAAGCAATTCAAAATAAACCCAATAGAATAAAAGCAGAAATCATAATACGAAGCAATGTAAACGAAGCCCATGTTTTTTCTGACGATATCATCCATATGAAGTTCAAATGAATGAATGAAAATTAAAGCAACGAAGTATATAGTTCCGCACATTGATAATATATTCGATAGACGACTGTTTGGATAAATTACATTGCTCTTGATGCGGTATTTAGGACAAAAAAATGTAGTTTGCATTATATTCAAAGGCCGAAGCATGGATTGAATATCTTTGTCGACCGTATTACGGTACATTATACTTATATGATGCTTTTTATAATTTCTACCGATGGTTATAGAGTTCATGGTTCTTTGAAATAATTCTTCACGTAATCAATAAATAAGTTACTGTTTTAGAACTGACTTCTACGTCCACAAGAACTTTGAAATAACCAATTACACATGTATACCAAAATTTGTATAAGTAATTGAATTAGAGTGCGTAGGTGCTAGTGCTTTAATTCATTTGTCTTGTCACTTATGTATAACAAACATTAATTTACATGGTTGTTATCTTTCGTTAATATGCCCTATGCCCTTTGCGTTATTGAGGTAATTTATTAGCTTTAATTGATTTTATGTGCCGCTTCAGGACTGCTACAGTGATTGAAGCTGCATCTCTCTCATCATTTTATCTTGTGTGATCTATTGCTATTCGACTACACCCATCGCCCCTCTGGCGTCCCTCATGGATCAATTTTTAGTCCAACATTTTTTCTAACCTATACTAGTATTAACAATATATGGAATCATTGTCAAATAGCCAGACTAATGTACACATTTCTAATAAGAAAAGAATATGCTAAAATGTTAATCACCTCTGCTTAATATAAAGTATTCAATCACTTAATAGATATAGAGTGAAAAAATTGATATCCTCCTAGTAAATAAATGTTAATTGATAAAATTTGTCTAATTCTCAATGCTTCGGACTTGCTACTCATTTGGAGTTTTAAAACTGACATTATTCAAATAAATAAAAAGGTAAAAATCAGCACCGCGTACTTTTAACTTACCTTAAACTTGAATATGTTTGAAGACACTAAACCTTATTCATGAAAGACTATGGTTTACATTTGGTTAGGCTCATTGAATTTGTCTATGCTCTAATTAAACGTAGATACGCAAAAAAGATCCTCTGTATTATAGATATTCATAATTATTAATTAAAAAATAAAAGATTGGAGAGGTTTGTGTACAGTCTCATGAACGGTCAACAAATTGACTTTCTTTTGTAAGTTTTGTGTACCGATCCCAATCAAAGACCTATCGAATGTTATGGACATAAACTAGGCTGGTCACTTGGTACCCGAAGGTGGTGCCCGCGCCATTGAGGGCAGGCGCTAGGAGGGGTCCGGATGTCTTAATAACAGCAGTTCCCGGATCCCTTCTATTACAGGCGCAGAGTTTCACAAAGTGTGGATTTAGTCGGTCCGATTCCGACACACCACCCCGCCTTAAACCTCCGTGGTTTGGGGGGGTTTCCTATGGATAGTCAATCATTATCAGACTGCCCTGGCTAGGATTGCTAAACTTTACTTTAAGCTAACCATGAACCCTTCCAGTGTTTAATTTGCTACCTACTAGCTACTAATTTTTAAAAAAAGGTAACAAAAATGAATTGAATAAAACAGACACTTAAAAAGTCTGAAACTTACCACACCTGCACAGAAGTTTCCTCCATGAACATGAGAAGACCAAGGTAGCCAATACTGATGGCGATGTTTATCCAAATCACAACTCTGTTTGACAGATACATACCCATTACATAATAATATGATAATAACATACGACGGGCCTGTTGGTCAAGTGGTTAGTGACCCTGACTGCTAAGCCGGAGGTCGTGGGTTCGATTCCCACCCAGGACAAATATTGTGTGATGAGAACGATCATTTGCTCTGTGTCTGGGTGTAATTTATTTATATTATGTATGTATTTAGAAATATATAAGTATGTTTACCAGCAGTTTGATTACCATAGTACAGGTTCTGCCTAGTTTGGGATCAGACGGCCGTGTGTGAGATGTGTGAAATTATTATTAAACCCGTACAGTATAGGAACATTGAAACTGGAATTAAAAAAAAGTTGAGTGTACGAATAATTTATTATTTTGTGTTAGAGATGATGATGGTTTTTATCAAAATCACTGCTGTATGGTAGAAGCTTGTATATTCAGGATAGTAATATAATAATAATATTTTTTAGGACATCTAACACACAGCGCCATCTCGTTTTAAGCTGAGCAGTGCTTGTAACATGAAAGCTAGATTGATTGATAGAATACTTACATACTTTTTTGTAAATACATACAAAGAAAACACCCAAACTACGAGACAAATATTTGCATATCATACAATCATTTGATCTTACCTGGGAATCGAACCTGAGACCTCAGCACAGCAGTCGCATACGCTACCACTTAGCCTTTCGTGCCTTACAAGAGACGGCGCAGACGCTGCGCAAAAGCTAGTGTGCAGGGGCTCTAACAACCAGATCGAAAGACCCAACAACGAGATTCATCATCATCATCAACAGCCTTGAATAGTCCACTGCTGGACATAAGCCTCTCCCTAGAAAGGAGGTTTTGGCCTACTGTACCACGCTGGCCAGACGCTTTAGTATAGGGTTCGTGTCAAGTTTTCCTTCTCTCTGCAGTGCTGTTGTTCTGCGTAGTTTTTTTCCCTTAGTCGGCTCTTACGACACCCACGGGATGAATAGGGGTGGTGACACTCTGTGTTCTTAATCCGTCACCACACCACGAGATTGAATATTGCAAAAAAGCTAATACGTGTTTCAAACACTTTGTTTACATAACAAAAACCATATCTAATAATATAAACTCTCTTTATCTTAGAAATCCTAAAGATAATAAAAGATTTTAAGTTAATCTAAACATATCTCTTATCTGGCTTCGTCTATACACCTACATAGGTTTAATTTGAGTAGGACTTAACTTTGAAATATTTACTTTTAATTTGCTCGTGTTCTATATTAAGATTTATATTACATAGTATAATATATGTATTGTGATTAGTGTCTAAACAAACTTGGTAAAACACATATCGTGTGCGTAAATGTCATAAGATTATCAACTTCAACTTTTGGTTAATGGCTTTGTGGTAGAGTGTAACCACAATTTCGCCAATGTCAAGTATTTGAAAGACAAACTGTCAAAGGATTTAATGTAGAGCTGTGGTAGAGCCAAAAAAAAATTTTAAGAATGAAAGAATAAGAATGAATAATTTGTTATCTTTTACAGGCTAGATAAAATTTAAACTAGTAAAATATATATACACATACAAAATAAGAAATAACTAGAAAAACAAAAAAATATATAACACTGTGATATTGAAACTATAATTTAATTTTGTTTAAAGTTATACACTTACCTACGAGTAGAATGTATACAAAAGAAGTAAAAACGCGAGATAAGAGTAATTTAAGGGACGTGGGCTGAGGAATATGAGGAGGAATGAATTCATAAATAGGAAACTTAGTTCTAGGACAATTAAAAAATATATGGTTAGCGTTTCCCTCATCAAGCCCACACTCACAAATAGAGCTATCCCTAATTCTGAGTTTTGCTAAAAATACTGGTCATAAGATTATATTGATTGTACACCAGCTGTACGGTCGCGGTCCAGTAACACTTTTACAAAGTTATAGCTTGATTACTAGTTGGAGTTATAATCTTCTTCTATTAACATATATCACACACACATACACACGCTACGTGAGTATGATTATAGTAACTAATTTCAACCAATCAATAACTGTCCGTCTGGCGCTGTTGTGGACGCTCTTTTTTTAATGTGTGGAAATCACCTCTAACCTTCACCCCACCGGGATTTTGGGTTGGGCGATGTATCGGAGTCAAACCGACTAAAACAATACGGTGTGCCACTCTCTTAAATAGGAGGGATCCAAAAAAGCTTTTTTTAAGCCATCCGGACCCGTCCTAGCTCCTCGTGCTAAGAGCCTTAATTAACCTAAATACTAGGATTAGGAATGAATTAACGTCAGTGGTTTACTAGACCAGCATCAAACCCGTCCTCAATCTATACTAATATTATAAAGATGAAGAGTTTGTTGTATGTTTGGTTGAATCACACACACACTCATCTCAGGAACTAAAGGTTCGAATCGAACAATTATTTTAGTGCTAAATAATCGACTTATCGAGAAAGTATAGTATAGGCTATATAACATTACACTGTGGCTTACACGACTGGACGGATGGCCTTACTAGCTAATACAGGTAGTTTCAAAGTGTCCGCTTCCATAACTTCGCTTGCTTCGCAAATTTCGCTTCTCGGTCCCGCTTATCAGCAGTATTTTCAAGCTGGGGTTGTTTCGCAAATTAATTCAAATAACAGTTTAATTCTGTCGTAAACAGTGTGCACTTATAGGTATACACATAGCTTATAGTTGTATCGTTTATTGCTTTATTTTAAATGCATAAATATTATAATAAAATCCTACTATAACTGGGTTTGTTAATAACATTCAATACAGTTTTGATCCTGATTAACATACTAAATCAATAAATAGAATATCATAACGTATTAAAACACAATCAAACTCGAAAATGCACTAAGAACAAACTAACTAACTAAGAACAAACAAAATTCAACTATTCATAAAATATTTTTACATTGAGATATACATTGAGATTCTTAATACTAAATAACATACTAATAATGGTATTTATAATCATATGTTTATACAAAAATAAAAAAAGACGAATTTATAAACAACCAGCTACGCTACGCCAGTACCGCGCTACGCCATATTGTGATTGCAAAGAATATATAAAAACATCTCTGAAGCGTGTTGTATACCTTGTAATCTGTGTGGTTTTTTTTTAATTTTTGAAGCGTACATAAACCAACTTAACATTTATATATTTATAGATAGATAGACATAAAAGGCACTACGAGCCATACCATTTTTCTTAACACATCTGATACACAATCAGGCTGATCCCAAACTATGCAGTCTCTGCTATGGTAACCAGACTGCAGAAAAACATACTGATATATTTGTAAACACTTACATATTATAGATAAATTACCCCATAATACAGAACAAATGATCGTGCTCATCACAAAATTATTTGTCCTGATTGGGAATTGAACCCGCGACTTCTGTCTCAGGTCACTAACCACTAGGTCAACAGGGTCATCTACTACTATTTTTTTTCTTCATAAGCCTTTTTTGAGCAGTCTTAACGTGGTAAAAACTAATAGTCATAACATTAAAAAGTTTAAACAATAACACTTTGCCTAGGATTTTTTAGAAACAGGTTTTGAATAGCAGCAACAGATAATCCTCTAGTCTCTGGCTGATAGAAGAAAGAGTAGATAGCACCCAAAAGGCCGACGGCAGTAAATCCGTAGAACAGTGGTGTGAAGCCGTATTCTTCAACAAAAGGTATAAAGATGCATAATGCGATGAAATTCATTAACCAACCTGCTGTCAAGATAAGGCTACTGCACAATCCTCTTACCTGTAAAATGATTGTAAAGTTAACCTTTTATTTATTTATTTACAACTTTATGCACAAGTGTACAGCGCGGACTTAATGATTTGGGCATTCTCTACCAGCCAACCTTTGGGTGGTGTATAAATACCATGTTATGTGCATGTTAATGCACCTCACCAGAGGTGCACTAACGTAACAGTTGTAATAGTAGCATAGATATAGTTTCAACTAACATATACAATTATACATATACATAAATATGTACAAATACTTTATATTCGTACACTGTAAAGAGGGAGGTGTACTATTGAGTAGGTAATTCCGCCACCTCAAGAAGGTAAGTACATATTATATCAGTATAAGCATACGGAGTGTTAAAACCCCTATTTATCCCGTGGGTTTCGTAAGAGCCGACTAAGGCAGCAAACTACGCATAACAACAACACTGCAAAGAGAAGGTAAACTTAAAACAAACCCTATACAAACCCGTCTGGTCAAAATCTCTTTTTTAAAGACAGGCCTATCTTTTAATGGATATTCATACGTACCTGAGGCAAGAACAACTCTCCAATCAATATATAGGGCACAACGGAGACTCCTAAATTAAAAATAAAGTTGTAAAAATATATCATGAGTGCGGTGAACCAGTCTGGAGCCCATTCATACTGTGTCTGAATTGCCAATACCAGAGTGCAGACCGAAGAGCCGATACACGTTAAAGTCATCTGCAGCTGAAAAAATAAATACACCAGTTAACAAGTCACAATCAGGACCAATTTTGAAGTTGTGTTTAATAATTATTTGAAAAAATCAACAACCAACCAAGAATATTTTGTTATTAATAATGGACACTTTAATTTAATTTATTAGTATGGATTGCATTAAACTACTTACTTTTCTGCCTAACCACTCTGTTATAAACGAGGACAATAAACAAGCGACAAAGAAAACTACAGCCAGCCATACAGTGCACTTGGATGAGTCCAAAGATGGCACAGTCACAGCGAACAAGGTTTCTGCGTATATTTGTAGTTGAATATTCCCCATAAAGGTCATGGTACCCAGGGCAGCCAAACAGGTGATGAGGGCGCGTCGGGTAGACTGAGATTTTTCTGTTAAAAAGAAATCACATTTTCAGATAAATTTATCTTAGGCCTACCAGTTGGACGAAAAGCAATGAAAGTAGAATTAAAAGAACCCTACTTCAGTTGAAGGTTTCCAGGAGCGACAGAAGTCACTTACCATCAGGTGTCCCGTCTGCTCATTTGCCCCCTATCAATATTGTGGTGACTTCCAGAGAAACAAAAACATACTTCACCGCCATCTAACGAAGAAACACTGAACTGCGGAGTAACTGCTAATCCTCTATCACGATATAAATAATGCCGATTAGCATATATACAACTTTCCAACATAAACCGTTGGGTCAGAGGATCCTCCCTTTGTGTTGGAGGGACAAGACACCCGTTCCTCCATAAATAATAATAATAATAATAATAATAATATTGTACCACATTCACACAACGCCATCTAGTCCCAAACTAAGCAGAGCTTGTACTATGGGTACTAGATAACTGATATAAATACATATATACTTTTTTTTTTTGTAAATACATACTTATTATACATAGAAACACCCAGACCAAATCAAACATTAAATGTTCATGCACACAAATGTTTGACTTGAGCAGGAATCGAACCCGCGTCCTTTGGAATAGCAGTCCGTTACACAAACCACTACGCCATTCGGTCGTCAAATACCATAAAAAACTTACTTAAAAACTTAAATTCTGAAAAAACATTTACATCTGAGGTTGGCAGCAATTCCAATGTTTCAGTAGACTCTGAAACAAAACAACATACCTATATTACGTAATTATAAAAATGAACATAAAAACCTTGAAATATGATTCTCCTTAATTCTAAATTTTAATGTGTAAAAACTATATTTCAATTGCTGCGTCAAGAAGCTTTGTGCCACACAGTTTGCCACCAATTTTGCGATTGTCATATACTGTTCTTTGAAGAGAGGTAACGGTCTCGAGAATACCGTCGGTGTTCTTAAACTCTCAAAAAATCTCACTCCGTCAGATAGTTTTTTCACCTGATATTACTTGTTTTCCTAGGGGAACAGAGATACTCATACTTTAGATATAAGTGCAAACTTACTTGAATAGTTAATCGAAGCAATAAAAGACATTACTTACTGCCAATAACAGTTACAAAATAAAAATTAGCGGAACTATAAAATTGTTTAATTAAAAATCACTAATTATTTTACACACCTTCGTTTTCTTCAATTAAAATGTTTGGCCTATGACGAAGCTGTAACCTAATTTTGGCAATCTCGACCTCAACTTGTTTCGATGAAGGAGTCGTCTGTTTATAAAAAGCGATTGATTCAGCAGCTTCCTGGGAAACAAAGTAAATAGTAGGAATAATATACAATATTATAATGAAGCTCTCAATTTATTTTCAAAAAAGAAATTAAATTTTCTTTCGTGTCGTTCAAAAATATTGGTAGAGCTTAATTTGACTGACGATCTGAGGAAGGAGGCTGGAGTGGACTGGAGGCAGAAGGCGGAGAACCGTGTACTATAGCGCATATTGGGAGAGACCTATGTCAAGCAGGGGACTGATGTGAGTTAAGTGATCGATTGATTGATCAGGCACTGGACTATCAAAAAACTCACATTTTAAAATAACTTTGAATAGTAAAAAAAAGTGATAATTTTTCTCTTTAGTCAAAATTTTGAATCGTTTTTTTTAAATTATTGTTTTTATATAGAAATACCATGATTTATAGTTTAATTTGATTTTGATATCAAGTAGTCGGGTGTTCAAATCACTTTTCGCTCACTGAAAAATTGTATACTTACAAACATTTTTTTTTTCAAAGACCACTCCCGCATTAGTAATATATCCTATGTCTGGGGGTCCTTACAAACATACATGAAACGGACACAAAGAACACCCAGACTCAGAACAACAATTTGTGGATCAGACAAAGGGTCTTCCTATGTGGGGTTTGAACTCACAACACTTGGCGTAGTAGGAAGCGGTGCTGGCGTGGCGACCGCTTAAACCACTACGCGATCCATGCAGTCGCACGCATACGCTTCCGTACATTACTAATACATATATTCCATGTTATAGCACATTTAAATTCTAAGTATATTAGCAGTACTATTTATATTTATGATCAAGGGACTTATGCAGAAGACAACTTCAATACCGACTGCATAGAGAAAAGATTCCTGTCTTTGGAGTCCTAAACCCCGACGCCATGGGCCGTGTACACGTTGTTACTAGCATACTTTTTAAATCAAGACGTTGTTTGTGGTAAACTTACCTTCACCATTCCATTTTGAAGCAAATAAACTGGTGATTCTTTTAAGAAGCACACTGCCACAGCATATAGTAGCGTGATGATTAACTCAACGTGTATCATCTGGGAGTACGATAAGAAACCTTCTAGAGTATAAGAGATCAAAACGCCGAGGTAATAGACAGAAACGGCTGATGATATCACAGCTCCACGGATAGAATCCTGGGCAAATTCAGCAATGTATATTCTGCAGGCTGCTTGTCCTGCTGTACCGCAGCCAGCTATGGCCATGGCGATGATCACCCAGGGAACTGAATTCGTGATGGATAATATTGTCCACGCAATCTAAAATAAGATAAGGGAGTTTTAGGTGTTAAATATTCATTCGGTTTAAAAAATATTATTACTTTTAGTACACTCACATCAATCACACATCAACAGCCTATGATAGTCCACTGCTGGACATAGGCCTCTCCTCTGAAACGAGGTATTGGCCTACTATACCACGCTGGTCAGACGGGTTGGTATAGAGTTTGTATCAAGTTTTCCTTCTCTTTGCAGTGCTGTTGTCTTGCGCAGTTTTCTCCCTTAGTCGACTTTTACGACACCCACGGAATGAAAAGAGGTGGTGACATAACGTATTCTTAATCCGTCACCACACGTATAGTTTAGTACACTATTTCTTTTAAATTATTTTACCTTTATCAAACTTTTCTTAAGCCATGTTTTCAGTTCAGTAGCTCAATACTGTTATGATGCGAAACTATTGTGAATATTGGTCATTTGAAACAAAATGATCCTATTTAATATACTTTGCCGTATACCACAAAGTTACAAAATCTTATTTTTTACCAAAATAATTTCAGACAGATTGTAAATATTGTCTAAAGTCTCGTAATCGTCAAAAAATTACATGTGTGTCTTTATCTACATACCATATAACGAAATACTGAAAGTGTACATAGTTTACTCGTAAGTACTGCATTAATTATATTAGAATTATTGTTAATAGAATATTATTTTGATTGGCCATATATAAAATACACACATATATAAAAAAGAAATATAAATTAGTTTTTTTTTATGTTAGAGGGGACAGATGAGCAGAATCAGGGAAGAGGGAGTGTTTGGGCTCCGCTAACGTTACTAACTCGGTGAAAAACAGTGAACGAATTGCTAGTTTAGTTTAGAATCTAATAAACGTTGTATAAGTAGGACAAAACCTCCTCTCTAAAGAGAGGTCTATGTCCAGCAGTGGACTGTTAAAGGTTGTGGATGAAACGCTGAAGAGATATATTCTTCGACGCACAGTGCTCGTCCAACATCTTTACATATTGCTACTGATTGTGTTATTTTTATTTTAAACATTAACGCATTCTACAACCGAAAACCTAATAGTGTGCATACGTGTGTACGTTCGTGTATCTATGTAGAGGTAACAGTATGTACATAAAAAATTAAAGAAACAAAATTATGAAGAAAATTCATTTTTATATAAATTGTGTATTTCACACTCGAATATCTTTATTTCATAAATTGGTTAAAATTATTTGAAATTGTCTCTTGTGTAGGCTCTAAAGTCATAGATCAACACACACATAATTATGCAACTTAACACGGATGAAGGGCAGAGCTGTGACGAAATACGCGTGTGATACTGCGGGAAACTTCTCGTATATATTGTGCCCCTCGTGCCTCAGAGAGCACGTTAATCCTACAGTCCCGGTTGCCATAAAACATCTTTGACAATCGTTACGGGTAGTTGGAGCCCTCAAATGTCTGAGTACTTCGGTTCAAATCTTTTTTTTTTATGGTATAAGGGGGCAAACGAGTAGATGAGTAAGCAACTACCGCCCATGGACACCTGCAACTCAAAAGTCACAAGAGCGTTGCTGCCCTTGGAGTCCCTCCCACTCGAGTCAGCGGAAGGGACTGAAATCAAATAAATAACTCATTCTCACACACCAAATCGAAGTTCAGCCGTATTATAGTAGACTACAAACCGAGCCTTTGGAGAGTTTGGGCAATATGGCTCGGAGGAAGAAGAAGAAGAAGAAATAGAGATAATATACTCACTATAAAAGGCAGAGCAATGAGCATAGATGTATTCTTCCGTCCAAATTTATTTATTGCCAAACCACAAGCAGGCGCCAGGAGTAACGCCCCAATATTTGTTAAACCTCCCAGCAATGAAACATCGACTGAAGTCATAGGTTTGGACAAAACGGTTTCTTTGGATACAAAATTTGGTATGTTATAGAATGGCCAGTAGAACAGCATACCCGTTAAGCATTCCACGAAACATACTGAAACAGTTTAATAGACAGATATTTAATTTGTTATTTGACGATCTTCACTTCGGTTAACACTTCACACGTAACACACTTCACTTCACACATAAGAAAAAGTTTGATTTTGAATGTTGTCGGTTAAGATTTAGTATAAATACAGCTTTGAGTATTGCTTTTCGGCATCACTGCACGAATGGCGTAGTGGTTTATGCGGTCACCGCACCGTTTCCTACTGCGCTGAGTGTTCTTTGTGTCCGTTTCATAAATGTCTGTAAAGTCCGCCGTGAGACAAGATACATTCTTAGTGCGATAGAAGTCTTTATAAAAATATTCTAGTAATAGATTCATATATATTATATTTTATGGGCCTGTTGGTCTAGTGGTTAGTGACTCTGACTGCTAAGCCGGAGGTCGTGGGTTCAATTCCCACCCAGGACAAATATTTGTGTAATGAGCACGTCATTTGTTTTCTGTCTGGGTGACATTTATCTATGATATGTATGCATTTAAAAATATATAAGTATGTTTATCAGCAGTCTGGTTACCATAGCACAGACTCTGCCTGGTTTGGGATCAGACGGCTGTGTGTGAGAAGTATACTATTATTATTATTTAAAACATCGTTACATAGATGATAATGCAATCACTTCAATGCAATATTAATGAGTATCAAGTAAAAACTTATCAAAAGACATTTTATAGTAATAACAATAATATTTTAGGACATGTTTGTCATACAGAGACAAGAGAGATTAATTTAATTTTCTTTTTAAATGACTTTATGAGACAAACTAGCTTTTTGTGTATATGTCGGTAAAATGTTGTTGCTTGTTTTACTCGCTGAAGAATTATTAGAACCGGTTTATTGGTTTAGTTGTGAAAGCGTAACAAACAAATAAACAAACTCACTCTCATAACAGAAGCATGGATGTACCGAACTATGTGGCTACAGCATTTAATTCCAAAATCTAACATTTTCCTACTCTCACTCAAGAGTCTTATGGCCATTTACAACAGGCTATAAATATCCTGGGAAAACCATCAGTATAAACCAAATCTTAAACAAATAACCTCATGATATCTTAAGCCGTCTATGAATTTTTATTAACACGAAAAAACCCAGCTGTAAATTTTATGTGAAGAATAAACTGGAAAAGTGCCTCTAACTAGCCCACCAAAGGTTCCATATAAACTTATAACTGTAGATATTTCGTCAATTCATTCGTCAATTTCGATTGGCTTTCGTCGTTAAGCTCATCGAAGATTAATAAATCGTCCGATCTCAAGAAACAAATCGAAGATTAGTGTCCATTTTTTCCAAGTATGTCTCCTCAAAGTACTTTCCACGACATCCATACTTACCAACATACACGCCTTCGGAGTATATCATCATCAGTATCAACAGCCTTTAATAGTCCACTGCTGGACATAGGCCTCTCCTTAGAAAGGAGGTTTTGGCCTACTATACCACGCTGGCCAGACTTGTTGGTATAGGGTTTGTGTCCAGTTTTCCTTCTTTTTGCAGTGCTGGTGTCCTGCGTTGTTTTGCGCCCTTAGTCGACTCTTACGACACCCACGGGTATGAATTGGGGTAGTGACATTCCGTATTCTAATCCGTCACTACACGGAAATTCGGAGTATAATATACAACAAAATCAATCAATCACTTTTCTAAAATATTATACGCCTAGCTTTTGCCCGCGGCTCTGCCCACGTGTATATTATTTATCGCGGTAAAAAGTAGCCTATGTTACTTCCTTACTTTTAAAATCAGTTTAGTTGTGTAGCCGTGAAAACATACAAACATTGTAAGTTAAAATGAAAGCTTTTAAAATCGAAAAGAGTGGATAGGCTTAATAGGGCAAGTCTCGGATCAAAAACGGGACTTATTCCAGCGCGGAGGTATTGCAGTGTGTCCCGTTTTTGATTCGACTTCCCTCATGTCTGGTGACTTGTGACTTAAAGGGTGGTATAATCGTATGACCATCCTGTGAGTGGTGAAAAAATTAGTGTAATAACATTATCTGGCTATTGCACTTTACTATACGAATATAGTTTTAAAGTATAACTAATACAGGTAATCAACATTTTATATCTTGAGACCAATTTCTCTGAAAATGCGAGGTTAATTCGTAATTTATTTGTAATGCAAAACCAGTCAGTTTGTTAATTATTTGCAAAACCAAACCACCCAGAAGAAATAATTGTGTGAGGAATACGAGCATTTGTTCTGTGTCTGGGTATTATTTATCTATAACTAACTTTTGTCCACAGCTCCACCCGCATGTAGTTGGTTATCGTGGTTAAAAGTATCCTATGTCCTTTATCAGAAATCAAACTATTTCCATACCAAATTTCATCTGAATTGGTACAGTGGTTATTGATTCCTCATAAAAACTTCCACCCCCCTTTTCACCGCCTTAAAGGATGATTTCTGAAATAAAACTATAGGTTCCAGGTTCTTTCTCGGGACTTAAACTATCTCTACACCAAATTTCATTTAAATCGGTTCAGTAGTTTAAGCGTGAAGGGATAACAGACAGGCACACGTTCGCATTTATAATGTTAGTATGGATATGTATGTATTTAGAAATATATAAGTATGTTTATCAGCAGTCTGGTTATCATAGCACAGGCCCTGGTACAAGCTTTGCCTAGTTTGGAATCAGACTGCCGTGTGTAAGATGTGGGAAGTTATTATGTGACTACACGGTTGGCGTAGTCACTACTACGCTGAGTGTTGTGGGTCCGATTCATGGGACGACACTTTGTGTGATCCACAAATTGTTGTTCTGAGTCTGGGTGATTTTGTGTCCGTTTCACGAATGTTTGTAGTCTCCTGCGACACAGGATATATTCCTAATGCGGGAGTTGTCTTTAATATATATATATAAATGTATATTATTATTAAAAATACTAACTTAAAAATGCGGCCAAGACTTGGACGGTGGCTCCTCTAAACGTCACTTTGTCACTATCCATCTTGGGCAGATAACAAACTTACACTGAACATAAAAAAATATACAGATAAGAATTTGGTATCTTTGACGTCAGTAATAATTACTACCCTGTATTTTTTTATGATTAGAGCTGACAGCTAAAAGTTATACATATGATAATCATAGTTAGGTTTATTTTTGACTGTTGCGGCGCTTGCGGTAATTTCTTTCAACCTTCGGTAGCAGTACTTTTTCTAGATCAAAAGTACGTTTTTATCACTTCTGGGTTCGTGTCAAAGTGTGCAGATGATCACTTAAGTAGTAAAAGTGATGAAATGTTATAAACAAACTCTATCGCATTTATATTATTAGTAAGAATATTTTTATTTTTAATTTAACGTAGTGTAGGACGCCCACAGGCTAAGTGGAGTGACAATTTGCGCAAGATGGCTGACATAAGCTGGATGCGAGACGCCCAAAATCGATCTAAGTGGCGTGCAATGGGAGAGGCCTATGTCCAGCAATAGACTGCGATAGGCTGATGATGATGATGATGATTTATTTATCTCTTTATTGTACACTGCTGATATTAGGATGTCCGGTCCCCTCCTAGCGCCTGCCCGTAACGGCGCGGGCACCACCTTTTCTATTTAGGCGACGACCGCGTGTGCCGGACGTCGCCTCCTCGCAGCTGGCCTTACCGTCCACCCGTGGTAACACTCAGAGCGGCACGAGGCGCTGGTAAGCGCGCCTCTGCTGCTCGGCTCCGAATGGAGATCATCCTACCGGGCCCTCTTCGCTGCCGTCTTCTGCGAAATGATGTCTTTGCAGTAGGACCGCGGTAAAACAACTAAACAACTGTGTAGCGAGAGATCCTCTCCAATGACTGCAATGAGGACCCAACGCTGAAACACCCAAGCCGGGCAAATTACCATCGTGTGCTGAGCCAAGTCCTCACTGCAATCGCAGTGGTGATAGGCTTAATTCCCTCCTAGCGACCGAGTGCAGATACTTCCCGAAGAAGCGACGCCCGGAAAGGACCTGCGTCAGACGAAAGAAAAGGGTCCTCATCTCACGAATTTTACAATGGAGTGGCATGCAAGCCTTGAACCGACTAAAATCACACATTGTTCTGTCACGTATAATAATAATAAGAAACTGCATAAAACTGTTAAAACTGATGAAAATTTAGGATTTTATCAGTTGTGCTTATATCAAACAACTTTCTATGCCTACATATTCTAATCTTTTTTATGGGATTAATCACTTCCACACACTCACTACTGTAATTCGTGTACACCAGTATCAACAACAGTGACCTACGACACATCCAGTTATACCACTTGGGAAATCAAAGGAAAAGCTAAATTGTCTTGGATCAGAAGGCAATGGGAAAAATTAAAAATTTAAAAATCCCCTTCCCTCGTTATCAAAGCGGGAGACTAAAATTAAGTTAAAATAGGCATACACCCTAATAAATAAGGAAACATAACAGCCACAAAATATTATAGGTACTAATTGAGCTATATTTGATTTCTATAATATGTATGGCAGAACCGCTCAAAGGCACGAAAATTCACACTAGTTGACATAAGATCCTTATAGTAGAGGATTTGGTGCGGAGATCTAAGCTGTAAGGTATTCAGCATTATACGTTCATTGTACCAAAGACTACATTCCTAGAGGACAGTTCACAGTTAGAGCCAGATGTAGCCCAATGGTAGCTCAACTAATAAAAATCAATGCAGTTTGCTCTTAAACTTATCATGACAGGTGAGAAATTGAGCGCCACAATGAGCCAAGCCATGTCATCGATAACCGATGGCGAATCGAATGGCGATCTCATGCACCTAAAAAATCACATTCTATTTTTATCTAGTGCTGAATTTTACATGGCTGCATCTGTTTGCACCTCGAGATGGACCGGAACCACATCTGCCAACACCGGTAAAGCCTCAGTGCTAACTGTCTTTTTTTTTACGCGGGGAATGCTTTTCGTACCATCTCTCGAAGCTCCCTTCCTTTGGGCTTCCCGAGAAATTGTGTAATTGGGTCACCAGCTTCCTTGCGGACAGAAGAATTAAGTTCATCGATCGGATCGACGGTGCATGCTCCGATTTGAAATTCGTAAATGCTGGTGTCCCACAAGACTGTGTGCTATCACCCACACTGTTTCTTCTGCATATCAATGACATGTTGCAAACTAGTAGCATCCATTGATATGCAGATGATGGCACAGGAGATGCCCTTTATACCAGCCACCCCAATATTTCTCGGGAAAACGTCATCGAGAGTCAAAACAAACTTGTGTCTGAAATTGAAACTTCCTTAGCGGAGGTGTCAGATAAGGTGATCAGACTAAATCTAGTCCAGTTTAACCAAAAAAAGACACAGGTATGTGCGTTCACCGCAAAAAAGATACCATTTGTCGTATCACCTCAGTTTGAGAGCACCTCCCTAACTGCCTCAGCCAGCATCGGAATCCTGGGCATCGACATATCGAGCGAAGTCGTATTTCGGGGTCACTTAGAGGGTAAGGTCAAATTAGCCCCGAAGAAGCTTAGTGTCCTGAACAGATCGAGTCAGTATTTCACTCCGGCCCACCGCCTTCAGCTCTATAAGGCGCAAGTCCGGCCGCATATAATACTGTTCTCATCTCTGTGCAGGGGCACCTCAGTACCAGCTTCTCTCTCTGGATCGCATTCAACTAAGAGCGACTCGAATCGTCGATAGCCCAAACATCTCCGATCGGCTCTATATTTTTAAACACTACTTAAGGTATTCGAGTTGTAAAATTAAAACACAATAGGTACTTTTCAATTTCTTTTATTTTTATTTATTCATGTATTCATGTTTTACTTACTGAGTATTATATTAGAGAATAAATATGAAAATGTGCACGTAATTTATACAAATTCTAAAATTACTTCATCATCATCATCATCAACAGCCTTTAATAGTCCACTGCTGGACATAAGCCTCTACTTAGAAAGAAGGTTTTGGCCTACTATACCACGCTGGCCAGACGGGTTGGTATAGGGTTTGTGTCAAGTTTTCCTTCTCTCTGCAGTGTTGTTGTTCTGCGTAGTTTTTTCCCTTAGTTGACTCTTACAACAGCCACGGGATGAATAGGGGTGGTGACAATCTGTATTCTTAATCCGTCACCACGCGGAAGTTACTTCAGTTTACTTCAATTTACACATGAACACAAAAAAGTCTAACCAACCTTACAATACCCTTATTCACAATGTCCCAAATGATGGCTTCTGGAAAGTGTTATTCACTTAACACTAAGTTAAACTATTTCTTTACGATAAAGGTGTATATAATACATCTATCTCAAAATTGTTAACTTAAACTCTACCCGGCAATTGACACATATTTATCTACAATTACTTCTATATCACAATCAGACACTTTTGTGTTTTCCAAAAATTGTTTGACACTAATAAGACAGCTTGCTCATACTTTTACGAAGCTCTTGAGATGTGGAAAATTTTGAAGTTTATTTCTTGCTTAAATTTGATTATTTTTAAATCTTGTGTAATATAAAAAAAGCATGCATGTAATTATGGCGAAATTCATTATTCAAATTTGAAAGAATATGAGGTTTACCTCATCATGCTTGGCAAACTATGCATAAATATGCATATTGAGCATATATATATTATGTGTATTGATATATTATACAGTTTGCCTATTTCATTACGAATTTTAAGTAAAATGAACCTACTGACCGTTTTCTCTGCATCACCCAATGGTTGACTGGTAGAGAACGCCTTAGGCATTAAGTCAAATCAAATGTGCATAATGTGTAAAATAAAAATAAAATAAAATAATTTTCCTGCTGCCCGTGCTGATTAAGGGCTGCAAGGTAGGTGCGTCTTCAGTACAGTGCGACAACATCAGAAGCCGACATAACAGGATTTCTAATCATAAACCTCAATTAATTTTTATCTAAGATTCGATTTTCTGCCTATTTTTCTTTAGAAACAGCATTTGGATAGCTTCCACAGATAGCCCTTTGGTTTCGGGTAAATAAAACAAAGCGAAGAGGGCACCTGCGAAGCCTACTATACTGAATCCGTAAAAGAGAGGAGCAAAGCCGTAATTTTCCATAACCAGGGTTATAATAAGAGTGGAAACGAAATTCAAACCAAACCCAGTTGACACAGTAAAACTGCAGCAGAAGGACCGCACCTGGAAAATGATAAAATAAATTTTCAAGATCCTTGGCATGCCTTTTTATATGGTATTAAGGAGGCAAACGATCACACGGATCACCTGATGGTTAGTGATTAAAACCAGCCCACGGATATCTGCACCTCAAGAGTCATAAGTGAGTTGCCGCCCTTTCAGTTCCTCCCCCGAAATCAGGGACAGGTAGTGGGGTGGTTTGGTTTACGGTAACCTCACTCATTCGGAGAAAAGCAATGAAAGAACTGCTTAACATCGGTTTTCAGTGAGGTTATGTTATTTCACCGATCATCATCAATAGCCTTTACTAGCCCACTACTGGACATAGGCCTCTCCTTAGAAAAAAGGTTTTGGTCTACTATACTGCTCTTGTGTGCTCTTGTCCTGCGTAGTGTGCTCCCCTATTCGGCTCTTACAACACCCTTTATTCTTAATCCGTCACCACACGGATAAGCTCACCGATCGAGCTTACCCCATATTGGCCTAAGCATGGATTTCCATTGGGAATTATAAAGCTTATTAAAAGTCACATTACTTACTTCGGGTAAAAAAAACTCTCCTATCAACACATAAGGTATCACTGCTATTCCCATGTTAAAGAGGAAATTATACAGATATAACATAAACATAGTGAACCATTCCGGAGCCCACTGAAACTGAATCAATGTTCCCAATATTACTGTACAAACTGAGGCGCCTGCGCATGTGAAGATTGTTATCACCTGAAAAAGAGAAAAGAAGACTAAAGAAAAATAACATAATCCAACATTATCGTATATCCATACCTATATTATAAACTAGCTTTTGCCCGTGACTCCGGTCGCGTGTATGTCGGTTATCACGGTAAAAGCAGTACATGATAATGGCTTTCAATGGGCGAAAGAATTTTTGAAATTGAATTTGTTTAAAACAAACTCACTTTCACATCCAGACTTCTTTAATAAAAAATATTTGAAAATACAACAATTACATCAACATCAAAAAAAACCACAACTTTAAAATAACCAAAATGAACAGATTTAAGAATTTAATTTACTTAAGTTTAATAGCATGACCAACTACTCGTGTTCTTTTTTATGCACCGTATGTTTCTATGTAGAAGAATTGCACATAGACAAAATTTTGAAATAATGTTAGCCAAATAGACGGCAATAGGCTGATGACGAATAAAGAAAGAAAAAGAAGAAATGAAGAATGAAGAACAAAATTTAAAAACGGCCACATAAAGCAACAGGAGTCAGGTTTATGTTTATTTTATTTATACGTCATAGTAATAAATTTTAAACACATAGATCTAAACACGGGTTAAAATCAAGTATTTACTACAGCATTAGCAATCATTTTACGTAAGAGACAATCGAAAGAACCAAATACTCACTTTTCTACCAAGTCGATCAATAATTAATGAGCACATCACAGTAGCAGCAACGAAATCAACAGCCAGCCATACAGAGCACTTGTTGGCATCAGAAGAAGGAACTGCTTCTCGGAAAAGACTTTCAGCATAGACCTGCAGTGGCATGTTACCCATAAGCACCATGATAGCCATCACAATTAAAGATATAATGAAAGCCCGTGTGGATGATGGTGACTGTTCTGAAAAGATCAAAAGAATAATATACAGGATTTTGTTATTCGGAAAACCGTAGCGTCTTGCCTTTACACTTGAGGCCTAGAAGTGCCTCATTTTCGTACTCGTCGGTACTCGGGTAGCAAATTGGTCGCTTGCTCGTTTGACTTCCTATCAAACATTTGCCTGCTGGGCACAAACAATATTTTAAAGATAAATGTAATCCTTAAAAAAAAAGAAACATCAAGTTGAAATATAAATATATATCGGAAGCGGTTGGCCTAGTGGCCTATACAAGACTACTCGGTACTTTAGGAGAGAAAAAAATTGAGATGTAAAGAGAATATTTCTTAAACCAGACTAGATTTGTAGGTGACAAATAGTTCTTTTCATGCATTTCATTCCTATCTCTATTTTATTAAATCAGTGGATAGTAGGTCTAAATAAAGTTTACTTAAACGATTTTATCTACTTACTTAAGAATTGCCATTCTGATAGATTCTTCCGCTTTGGAGTGTCCAATAATTCTTTGGTCACAGTAGGATCTGGAAAAATATAACTTCTGTTAAAAGATTACCAAACAGAATTTAATTTCACCTAGTATAGATTATGCATTAATCGTCTAGTATACTAACGAATTATGTACTTTAATGCTTTAACGCCTTAATGACTCATTGCAATTACGTAAAGTTAAATTCAAATCATGAAAAGAAAATAGCTTTGCATTATTTAAATTAAAATGAGGTATTCATTAGTCTCGTGCTTGATTCTTGCAGCTTCCGTTCTGTCCTCTTCTATCTTATATATAATAAGAATTAGGCAATA
This sequence comes from Arctia plantaginis, assembly GCA_902825455.1. Lineage (NCBI taxonomy): Eukaryota > Metazoa > Arthropoda > Insecta > Lepidoptera > Erebidae > Arctia > Arctia plantaginis. The sequence goes on along the minus strand of CADEBD010000322.1, from coordinate 1,907,492 downwards.
AATAATTAAACACAGACCTCCCCCTTCGTCAACTGCTTTAGCCGGTGTTGAATCCAGTTGTGATTTAATATTATACAATTCCATCTTAACCTGATTCGATGTCGGGCTTGTCTGTCTGTAGAAGGCGAGGGACTCCGCTGCTTCCTACACATTAAAATAACTTCCATCATGGACATGGTAAGTCGTAACTTACTGTAGTTATGATTACTTAATTTTCCATCTCTAGAGCTGGTATTTTTACTAGAAATTTAAATAGGACCAAATAGAAGTAGAACCCTCATAAATATATATCTATAAATAATGGAGTTCTGGGGTAAAAAACAATTAAAAATTCAACATAATTGAGAATCTATTCTTTTTTTTACAATTGGTTAATAAAGTAATAAAAGAATAATGTGATCTCAAATGCCAAACAAGTAACTTCCATACATTACTTAAAATCGATTGGTATAAATCCCACAGTATTTTGAAAAATATGTTAAATGAAGAATATTTTTTTACATAATATTTTCGAACACCTACACAACGTCATCCAGTTCCAAAATAAGCAGAGCTTGTTCTATGAAAGCTAGATTGAGTGATAGAATACTTATATACTTTTTTTTTTGTAAACACATACATATTATACATAGAAAACACCCAAACTCCGAAACAAATATTAGCATATCATACAAACATTTGGTCGAACCCGGGAATCGAACCCGAGATCAGCATAGCAGTCGCATACGCTACCACTACACCGCCAAGGCAGTAAATTGTGCGACTGTAAAGTTTTTTTAAGATATTCCTGAACACTCACCTTCTCTCTTCCTTTTTGGAGCAAATAAACTGGAGAATCTTTCAATAGTGACAACATCACAATATTTAAAACAGCTAATGTCAACTGCATGTAAATTATCTGGAAGTATGACAAATACCCTCCAACAGCATATGACACCAGAACACCAAGGAAATAGATGATAAGAATGGATGAAGTCAGAGCTCCGCGGATTGAAACATGAGCTATTTCGGAGACAAAAATTGTACCGGCAGCTTGACCAGCTGTACCACAGCCGCCTATTGCCATGGCGACTATAACCCCGACAACTGATTTATTAATATATATTATTGACCAGCCTATCTGTAATCAAAAGAAGCTTACATTTAGAAAGATAGAAAATAGAATATTTTCACTTGAAGTAATAAGGAAAGTCTGTAAGGAGTACAAGGAAAGCGTAAAGCATTTATTTTTTTTCGAAGTGTTTTCTTACGAGTATTTTAAGAAAACATTTTGGACTTGCTATAAAAACTTCCAATGCAATTTTTGACAATTACGAGTTATTTAAACCTATTTCTTGACAAATCATCAATATTATCTAACTTTCTGTTTCTTGAACCTTTTTTTTTATAATAATGTTTCGGACATCTGACGCACAACGCCCTCTAGTTCCAAACTAAGCAAAGCTTGTACCACGAAACCACCATTAATATATATATTATCGAGAGAAATAATTATTATGTTATAAAATTATTAACAATTAGTATCAAAATATAAAGTTTACACGAAAATTAAGAATTTTACTTTATTTAATAGTTTTTATATTTTATGACTTTAATAGATATCACTTACTACAAAAGGCAGGCCAGTGCATATCATTGTGTACTTCCGACCAATCTTATTCATCACCCAACCAACCAACGGCGTCAAAAAAAAGGTTCCTATATTCAATACGCTTCCAAGTAGAGAAATTTGGACAGAGTCCATAGGTTCTGCCAGAACTGTCTCGTTGGAGACAAAATTGGCGACATTGTACGACGGCCAAGAGTACAGTAATCCAGATAAAGCTGCTAGGAAGGCAACTGGAAAGAAGATATCACGTAATCAGTAATATAAAAATAATCACTATTTCAGAGACACAGCGAATTATCAAAAGTTGGTTGGTTAGTTACATGTTTTTTTAACATTAAATATTTTATTTAAGTAAAATATGAACAGTTATTTTAAAAATGTCTTTTAAAGTTAAATGTAAAACATTTCATAACATGACAAATAAATATTTATTGCATATAAGCTTTTGCATTCGAATTTGTACGTGCAGAAGTATTTTTCCATCTTTAGGACACATACGAGTACATGTACATTGTTGGTAACGTTTTAAATATTAAACATATTTCTTTCAAAGTTGAAAATGTCCTTTAAATTTATTTTATAAATCACACTACTATTGTGTAATATCTTTTACAATATAAGTAAGACAATCTTTAAAAATTGAAACCCAGAAACAACGGTTTTATTTATGAAAGTATTGGGCCTACGATTGATCCTTGTGGTACACTGCTGCATCGGGTCGCTTAGTTTACCGTTCAACCATATTTTATTAGATAGATGAGTTTACCAATTGCCTTTTAAAAATCTCTAAATTTAGTAAGCAGTATTCAATAGTTAATATATTATTAGCTTATTTAATACTTCAAGGATCAATAATTGTGGGTCCTACGGTAAAAAGAACAACGATGTGTAAGTTTCTTTATTACATAATTACTTAAACCCCTAATCTGAGAATAATCTTGTTAATTTGTGATTATTAAAAAATACTTAGATTATTTATACAATATTGTGTGACAGTGTCAACAATTACAATTGAAGACTTAAATTTTTATGTTTAACAACTTTGATACTCTAGCAAATTCTCACGTGCTAATCTTAAACTTCTTGGTCGTGTTTGTTGTGTATTTAATTTTAATGTTTTAATTAAAGAACTGCATACTAACTTGAAAATGTTGCTATAATTTGTACCGCGACCGCTCTAAATGTCACTTTGTCACTATCCATCGTGTCTGGGTCACGCACATCAACTGAAGATCACACTCTAGTTCCAACCGACACATCCGTAAATAAAATTTATAAATCTTTTGCAAATACATTCATAATTCCTAATCGTTAGTTGATAAGAAGGTAAAGCATGTTAAGACGTTTGCTTACAGTTTTATTATTATATTATAACTGTGTCTTGCCTCAACCACTCGTGTCTCATAGAGGATGTGCTTTGCTGCTTTGGGGGTCGCTGGTTTGATTGCCGGTATCGATTTGCATTGATCTTGGTGTATTTTTTATGATATAAAGGGTAAACGCGTAGATGATACACCTGATGTTAGCGACTATCGCAGCCCATTTACACCCATAACTCAAGTGTCACTAGGGCTTTGCTGCTCTTTCAGTCACTCTCCCCAGAATCGGCAGGTGGGATGGCAACGTACTTGTGACTCTTGATTTGTAGGTGTCCATGGGTGGCGGCAGTCACTCTTCATCTAGTGACCTGTCTGCTCGTTTGGCCCTATACATCGTCAGCCTATTGCCGTCCACTGTTGAACGAAAGCCTCTAGAAGCGCCAACCATCCCGGTGTTGGGCAATTCACATCCATCCGCTGCCAGCCATTTTCACCAAGTCGTCGATTTATCATGCCGCAGACCACCCTGCACTACGTTTGCCTAATTGAAGTGAACAAAAAAAATTAAAATCGTCATGAGAGTTGCTCTCTTTACTCGATAGTTACTAATACCAATAGACAATACCAAGAAGGACAGGAAAACTATTAACTTTGGTTAAGTTTGTTTTTTAGTCCAGCCCTCTGTCTAACGACAATGAATAATATTCAATTAAACAGTGTGTTTAATTTAACGCTAAAGAATCGCATCAGTGTTTCTTTTGATGGAAATTTAAGAGTTGTCCATAAAGTTTATAAGCTGATAAGAGATATCATAAATATATGCGTAATCTTACATACACTTGCTTTGTGTCACTTACAATTATGACATAATTATTTAGTGCTTTTTCTTTTACATTTGACATAGTAAAAACTATTTACGTAGTGACTGGGTAATCGACTCCATTAGGCTGGTTACATACAAGTGAAATATATCTATTTTTTTTGATGTCGAATTCTGAAGTTTTAACAGACTTTGCCAGTCTTTTCCAAGCCCTTACTTTCTTTTATTGGCATCTTGATTGGTGGTAAAAAGCTTATTGTAAAAATCTTATTTAAAATCTGCAACGGAATTATAACCAGCTGGTTTTGATTCCGTTGTAGATTTTTATAACAATAATAATTTATCTTTCAAAACAAAGTACTAAGATATATGTACACACAAGCACTCACAAACACTACAAAAAAAATAGAAAAGTGCCTGTACTTGGTTTTCCAAACTTTTTTTTTTTTTTTTTTTTTTTTTTTTTTTTTTTTTTTTTTTAACGTGTGGAAATCCCCTCGGACCGTCACCCCACCGGGGTTTGCGGCGGGGTGGTGTGTCGGACTCGAATCGACTAAAACCACACGGTGTGCCCTCTTTGCGCTTCCAGTTTAGGAGGGGTCCAGGTAGTTATCGCCTTCTGGACCCCTCCTAGCGCCGGCCCGCTCCTATTGCGGGCCCCGTCTCAAGATTTTCCTCTCTTTAGGCGACGTCCGGCACACGCGGACGCCGCCCCCTCGCGGCTGGCCAACTAATGCGGGTGGAGGGGAAACCCACCCCGTCCACCCACGGCCACACTCAGGGCGGCATGAGGCGCAGGTAAGCGCGCCTCCGCCGCCCGGTTCGCCGGCGGCGGATCAGGTCCGAGTGGAGGTCGTCCTCCCGGGCCTTCTCCGCCGCCTCCTTCTGCGGGATTACCTCCTCGCAGAAGGTTGCGACCGCGGTAAAACAACTGTCGCTACCGGCCATGGAGCGAATTACGGCCGGTAGCGAGAGATCTGCTCCGATGACTGCAGTGAGGGCCCGGCGCTGCGTCGCCCATGCGGGGCAGACCGCCAGCGTGTGCTGGGCCGAGTCCTCACTGCAGTCGCAGTGGTGGCAGGCGGGACTCAGTTCCCTCCTAGCGACCGAGTGCAGGTACTTTCCGAAGCAACCGTGCCCGGAAAGCACCTGCGTCAGCCGGAAGGAAAGGGCCCCGTGCTGCCGCCCTGCCCACTCGGCTATGACCGGCTGGAGAGCCTCCACGGCGGCGAAGCCAGCGCGTGGAGTCTCCAGCCGGAACGACCATCTGACCATGGTGGCTCGGCGAGCGGCTTCGCGCCACTCGCGCACGTCCTCGGGCGGAGGGCGAAATCCGCTCTCCGCCCGGAAGTCAGCCACTCGCCGATAAACTTCGGCGAGCACTTCCGCCTCCAAATCCCACGGGGGTGTTCCGGCCAAGGCGTTGGTTTTCCAAACTGAGTTAACCTAATGTTAAAAGTAATCAATACGTTGTAAGTGTTCTTAAAAGTTTTTTGGTATGCCTCGATAGATGGCATTTTCTCCCAGACTACTTTTGGGTGATGGGGAAATGTCTGACTAGGTGCACTAGATATTAAGTTTTTTCTAAAAAGAATATAAACTGAGAGATACAAACGCACTCTTGTGTTCATTCAATTTCTTTTTTATAACCCCCAAAAGCAGCAGCATCTCAAGATCATTGGTGCGTTGCCTATGTAGAGAAAAGAGAATACAATAAAGAGATGTTTTTGGTATTCTCTTCTTTTTCTCATACTATTTATGTATTTAGTAACATAAAAGTATATTTATTAGCTGGCTGGTCCAATAATATAGGCTCAGACTAGTTTGGGATCAGACAACTGCGTGTAAATTGTTATTATGACTACCATTTTTTTAAACCATGAGAACATTTTTGGGACAAAGTTATTTATTGCGCGTTACAAGTTCTGAGCAGATGGGAGCAAGACCGATAATTAACCAATAAATAACATATAATTAAACCATTACCATATTAATTTACCATTCTTTAAAATTTTGGTTACCATTTTGTCGTTTTTGAGAATAAATTCTTTAAGCCTGTATGTGGTTGTTGTCTTAAGATACAATGTTTGTAGAAGTCTATACTGTGACGTAAATTATATGGACGATGTATCTACACAATCTTATTAATTTAAATGTTCGCGAAAATCCTTTTAAAGCAGTATAATAAACTCTTATTACGCATTGTTTTATCTACATAACAATATTGATAGAATAATTTTCTGGTTAAGATGTAAAATACAATTAATATTTTGCTGAAATTAAGAAAAAGTAGAACGATTTCCACTTAATTGTTACCTGTTTGTTACGAATCCCAGTGTCTTGGACTAAACAAGTCAAAGAAAAACCCGAGGGGTTTACCAGTAACCACTGACAAGAGGTCCCTGATATTGTTTATTTCCTTTTTTATAAATTTAATTCAAGTATGTCGGGTGTTTTTAAATTTTTTATTTAATTTTTATTCTAAACTTTTTATTTAATTATTTTTTTATCATCTTTTTAATTATTTTATTATCTCACGATAACTCCTCTTTTTTAATTACAAGGATTGTAATCCTTTGTTGTAAAAGGAGAATGTGACTTTGGGTAAGAAATGGATAAGGTAAAGGAGGGTACAGGGAATAGGGTCTGATATTGCGGTAGATCGAAGAAGCTGTGGTCACGGCTGCAAATCGTTAAAAGATATTAAAGGGTCAATCGTTCTAGTACATACCTCTCCTAAACTTAAAAATATCACATTTGACCCCATGTTGTCGACACACAGCCGTATCTTATGTCAATCTTTTGCCGGAGCTATTTAGAACCTTTTTACGGATTTATGGAAAATTCAGGCGGAATTTTCCGTAACGACCCTCACTTATAAATAGAAGTAGATATTTTTTTAAGTGTTCCTTGAGAACTACTGTAAGACTAAGTCACTGAGTCACTTGACGATCATTTAAATTCTGTAGTAGGTACATCTAACAGAGACAGAAACTACAAATTTTAACAGGAATTATGTTCGCCTAAATTAAAAAAATCTGTGTGGTGACAGATTAAGAATATAGAGTGTCACCACCCCTATTCATCTCGTGGGTGTCGTAAGAGCCAACTAAGGGAGCTAACTACGCAGGAAAACAGCACAGAAAAGATAAGGAAAACTTGAATCAAACCTTATACCAACCCTTCTGGCCGGCATGGTATTCTAGGTCAAAACCTCCTTTCTAGGAGAAGCCTATGTCCAGCAATGGACTATTAAAGGCTGTTGATGATGATCATATATTAATAAATCTGTTCACATACCCGGTGTTTTTAGGTCACAAACATTAAAAATAGTGACAGTGATTTCTTTAGCAAATTGACATAATTTCCTTCGTAACCTTTTTGGGTTCTTCGCCATTTTAAACGATGCGGTGTAGAAACTGTCAGGCCCGCATTATTACATTTTTTTTTAAATACTCATTGATATCTTGCCGTGGCATTAAACTTATAATACATTCATTTAAAAATGTGACGTAGAATAAATGACTCGTAGTATTACTTTAGATTTAATACTTAGATATTATTACTTCAACGTCACTACCGTAATATCTTCGTATTGTTATTTCATACCGAATGTGTATTAGCGCCATATAATTTATCACTTACTGATTTTGGTCACTATTTGTTCTATTTTAACTAAACTGTAATTTATTAACGCTCAATAAATACGGCCAATTCAGAAAATCAATACAGTTTTGGTTTTACTACTAACTGAAGTCAAGCCTAGAAGCTTCTGTAGAATTAGTTGTTCCAACTTTTTTTTATTCGTGGGAGAGTCATGTATGGGCACATGCTAAGTGTGAGTGATTTGTTAAATGAACTTCAACAGATCGATGTCTCTAAAAAGGGTGATTATGATGGTGTTTCCCCAATATTTATTCGTGTGTGTGCAACTACTTTCATATAATTTTTAATAAATCATTAGAAGAAGGCACTTTTCGGATTTATAGAAGATATCAAAAGTCATGCCAATACACAAATCAGGAGATAAAGACGATATCTCGAATTACCGTCCTATCTGTGTTTTTAAATATATATTACCTATTGAAGAGCTTATTAAGTCCAAAACAACACGGATTTGTCACAAGTAGATCTCCAAATTCGAACCTCCTCTATAACACAAATTATATATCGGCATCTTTCGATTGTAAAAAACAAGTCGATTTGGTGTATACAGACTTCTCTAAGGCTTTTGATCGTGTAAACCATATGATACTACTTGCGAAAGCGCAAAGCATAGGAATACATGGAAATCTACACCGATTTCTAACGTCCCACTAAAAATAAAAGACATGTGAACATTTATAAAAAAAAAGACATGTGAACATATAAAAGAATCAGTAAAAGTTTTTGTTGAGAAACACAATAACTAATCTGTGGTAGATTACTCTGTAGTTCTATATTGTATACTCTATGTTCACTTCCTTCTTGTCTATGTGTCGCGAAAATGGTACCATGTAAGTTTTTGCCATGTATTATTTCCTTTTTATAATAAACAAGTCGCAATCGATACTGAGTTTACTATCTTAACATGGTAGCAGAGCGTGGTTGCCCCAGTATTGATCGCGAAAGAACGAAGTGAGAAAGAATTATAATAAGCGGGTTGCGATCCATATCGGCACATTAACAAAGAAAAGAATGTATCAACATGCAATGGCGTCAGCAGGGACTGCGGTCTCATTATTACTGTGCTTGTCCGAAAAATCAAATTTAGCACATGGAAGTTTCGGTTAAAATTGCTATTGGAAGAAAAACAAGTAGCCCACGTGCTTCAGTACGATGGAAGAGAGCAAACATCTCAATTCAAAATGGACGACTCGAAAGCTAAATCAATTATCGCTCAAACCGTCTCCGACCGGTATATTGATATTATTAAAAATGGCACAACGGCACAAAATATGTTAAAATTACTTGAAGATACCTTTGAAAGAAAAAGTGTATTTAATCGACTTCATCTGAAACGGAAGTTAATAACCTTAAAATGTAATGAGCCTTTAGAGACGTACCTCATAAAATTCTGCGCTATAATAAATGACCTGAATGCTATAGAAGTCCAGGTAGAGGAAGAGGACAAGATCTGTTATCTTCTATCATCATTACCTAAAGAATATGACCCTGTCGTCACCTCTATAGAGACAATGGCAACAGAGAAAAAGTTAAGTTTTGATTTTGTGAAGTCAAGATTACTGGATGCTGAAACAAAAATAAATATAGAGAGTGGAAGCAGTGAAAGAGAAAATGCTTTCATTACATGCTATAGTTGTGGTATGAACGGGCACAAGAGTTATGAGTGCAAAAATTCCAAGAATAAAAGGAGCACTCGAGGTCAGCAGAATAGAAGAAACCAAGGGAGAGTATTCGGTCGTGGTCACGGGTCTGGAAGAAAATTTCACAGACAAGGACATCATGGTCGAGGCATGCAAGGTGAAGAATCATCGCTTGTCGGTAAGAGTGATCTGAGTTTCATTGCCAGTGAAAATATGCTTAGTGCAATGGACAATGATTCGGATATTATATTTGTAATAGATTCAGGTTGTACCCAACATATAATTAGTGAAATGTATGAGAAACATCTAACAGATGTAAAAATATTACAAGACAGTATAAAGATATATGTTGCCAATGGTCAATATATTTTAAGTAATAAAAAAGGTAAACTAAAATTTATGTATAAAAATGTAAGAATAAATATTGAAGTATTAATTGTTAAAAATCTAACCTATAATTTGTTATCAGTAAAAAGAATAACTGAAGCAGGATTTACCGTACAATTTTATGATTCTAAAGTTATAATAAGAGGTAAAAATAATAATATTGTTTGTTTTTGTGAAAATAGGTTATATAAATTACAAGCAAAAATGTATTATGAAAATTGCTATACAAGTAATACAAATGATTCTAATAATGTGCCTTCCAACATTTGGCATAGACGGTTGGGGCATTTAAATAGAAAAGGGTTAGGTATTATGCATTTACCAGTGTCTAATAAAATTTGCAGCGCCTGTAGAGAAGGGAAAGCTACCAGAGGGCCTTTTAAATCAATACTGTGGCCGAGATCTAAGGGAGTAGCAGAGTTGTTACATACCGACATCGCAGGTCCAGTGAAGAACTGTGGATTAAATGGAGAAAGATACTTTATGACTATAATTGATGATTATTCTCATTTCTGCGTAGTATATACTTTAATAAATAAATCTGAAGCAACCGAGAAACTCATCAACCACATTTTAAAATTAGAAAATGAAACGGGAAATAAAGTAAAAAGAATAAGATGTGATAATGGTGCAGAATACACAGCTAATCAACTCAAATTTTTTTGTCGAAATAAAGGAATAAATTTGGAATATACTTTACCTTATACACCGCAGCAAAATGGAGTAGCCGAGCGCTTAAATAGAACGTTGTATGATAAAACTAGAACTTTGTTTGCAGAGACAAACTTGCCAAAGCATTTATGGTGTGAAGCAATTCAGTGTGCTGCCTATCAATTGAACAGGTCACCTTCAGCAGCTATCAAATTTAAAACACCATGTTTCATGAAAAAAGGACAAAATGATACGTCACGACTAAGAGTTTTTGGATCAAAGGCATGGGCCACTATTACACCAAAACAGGACAAATTGAGCAAGAGAGCAACACCAACAAGAATGGTTGGCTACAATACAGTGGGTTATAGATTATGGAATCCCGAAGACAATACAATAATTGTATCAAGAGATGTGACATTTGACGAAACTGATTTTGAATACAAAGAAAAGGAAGAGAATGCAGAAGGAAAACATTTCCTAGAAAAGGAAGAAGAAGATTTCTATATACAAAGAGATAAAGATACTGAGAATACAGAAAAAGAATACATTAAAGAAAGTGAAGAAAAGGATGAAAGTACAGACAAAGACACTAACAATGGGAAGATAGAAGTTGAAAAGAAGTCTAAATTTGGAAGAATAATAAAACAACCAACCCGTTTTAAAGAATATGAGTCTAACATGGTTATATGCTTGAGTGCCGAGACACCAAACACATTTGAAGAAGCAATGAATGACTGTGAGTGGAAAGATGCTATCGAAAAAGAACTACAAGCTCTTGTAAAGTTAGAAACCTGGGAAGAAACAAAACTGCCTAAAGAAAAGAAGGCTATAGATACAAAATGGACTTTTAAAGTAAAAGAAGACGGTACCAAGAAGGCAAGATTAGTAGTGAGAGGTTTCCAACAGAAAGATATTTTTGACAACAACTATGCACCTGTTGCAAGATATTCTACAGTGAGAATGTTTTTATCTAAAGCAATACAAGAAGATTTAAAATTAACACAGCTTGATATACCCACAGCCTTTTTGAATGGAAAACTAAAGTCTGAGGTGTACATTAAACCACCCCAAGGAGTAAAACAAAGAGATTCTAATACAGTATTAAAATTAAAGAGAGCACTATATGGGTTGACTGAATCCCCAAAGTGCTGGAATGAAACTATAAATAAATTTGTAAAAGAAAATGGATTTCAACGTTCAGAATATGATTACTGTATGTATTACAAAATTGATTGCTGGATATTAATATATGTCGACGACATATTAATTATGGGAAATGGAAAAGATATAATAACAGCTTTAAAAAACAAGTTTAATGCAAAGAACCTGGGAGAAATAAAAGGTTTTTTAGGAATGGAAATAGAAAGAAATGAAGATAATGTTATTATAAAACAAAGCAACATGATAGAAAAGATATTGAATAGATATAATATGGCTGAGTGTAAAGGAACGAAAACACCAATGGAAATAAATTATAATATACAAATTAATGAAAATGAAGAAATACTTAATGTGCCTTACCGTGAACTGATTGGAAGTTTACTTCACTTAACTATGACATCAAGACCAGATTTGACTTTTGCTGTATCTTACCTTAGTAGATTCCTGGATAAACCAAATGAACAACTGTGGAAAGCAAGTAAGAGAGTGATTCGATACCTAAAGGAAACAAAAGACAAAGGGCTTATATTTAAAAGGACTATTGATCAAACTTTGTATGGATATTCTGATGCGGATTGGGCAGGTGACAGAAATGATAGAAAAAGTGTAAGTGGTGGCATAATTTTGCATGGAACAAATCCCATAGCATGGTTCTCAAAGAAGCAATCCTGCATTGCATTGTCAACCGCTGAATCAGAGTACGTTGCAGCCGCAACTACAGCTCAAGAACTAATAAATCTGAAGGGACTTAGTGAACATTTAAATTATAAGATAGACGCTGTGTTATTTGTAGATAATATGGGAGCCATATCAATGTCGAAAAGTTACGAGAATTCAAAGAGGACTAAACATATAGACATTAGAACACATTTTCTTAAAGATATTGTTGAAAGGAACATTATAAGAATTGAATATATAAATTCAAATGAGAATATTTCTGATATGATGACTAAGAGTTTATGTAAGGAAAAGCTTGTGAAATTTAGAGACAAATTCATGTGTTAGATAAAGGAGATATTTTGTTTAAGTTACTAATGTGTTTGATGCAAATTTTTTTTTTTGTAAAATGTTTAATTTGAGGAGGCGTGTTGAGAAACACAATAACTAATCTGTGGTAGATTACTCTGTAGTTCTATATTGTATACTCTATGTTCACTTCCTTCTTGTCTATGTGTCGCGAAAATGGTACCATGTAAGTTTTTGCCATGTATTATTTCCTTTTTATAATAAACAAGTCGCAATCGATACTGAGTTTACTATCTTAACAGTTTTTATGGATCCCACCGAGGGCGCTCCATTGTGGGTGCAATCATGAGCGTAACTGCCATGGTTGAAGAAGCAGGAAGCTGGTTGTGTTTCTTGACATGGAAAACGCATTCAACACTTTGTCCTGGAGTCGTTGCAAGGATTCGGTGGTTACATTCTATATAATATAATAATAATAATATTCTACCACATACACACAACGCCATCTAGTCCCAAACTAAGCAGAGCTTGTACTATAGGTACTAGACAACTGATATAAATACATATATACTTTTTTTTTGTAAATACATACATATTATACATATTGACACCCAGACCAAATTAAACATCAAATGTTCATGCATACAAATGTTTGACTTAAGCGGGAATCGAACCCGCGACCTTATGTCGCGGGTTCACACACGATAATAAATAAGTATATTAGGTGATGATTTGTTTAATCCACATCCAACCTACTTATGATAAAAAAAAATTGCTCATACTCATTTTCAGAAATATTTGCGGGAAACCCTCCTGCGTCCCAGAGGAGCCGGATATCCAACCCGTCAACAAAAAAAAAAACATGTACACGGAGAGAGGTCTCTTTATAATAACTTAAGAAATATAACATTATTTTACCGAAATACTTCAACGTCTGTATTTAAAATTTATTAAAAAATTATTAAACGATTCGCGAAATATACCTTTGTGAATATGTTCCATTTTTAATATATTCCAAAAGCGGTTCAACATTACAATTTCAATTAGTAATTTGACTAAGTTTTTTACAAATCATCCCTTAGGGCGGTATGAGGTCTTGTAAATGTGAGTGTGTGAGTATGTGAGTGTGGAGTGAAAATCTTCCTCCCGGGCCCTTTGCACCGCCGCCGCCTCATTTTGCAAAAGCAAAACGTAAAAGCATATTTCCACAGAAAGATGCTCCAGCGATAAAACATCTGTCGCTACCGGCCATGGCGCGTATTATGGCTGGCAGCGAAAGATTACAGTATACTAGATCCAGAAACAAGACACAGAAGCTTATAAATATGGCTAAAAATAAAAGTAGATGTGAAACAATTACTGGTTGTATGGGAGACTTTAGAAAAATATGGTGTAATTTAAATACATGGCTTGGGACTACTAAAACTGGAGTAGATTGGGTAATAGAAAAACACATGTTAAAACATCATAAATTACAAACGATTTGTAATAAATTTTGTTAAACTTTTACGTCAGAAATGGATAGTATAAAACATAAATGTAAACAAAAAAATTTAGATAGAAAAAGCTATGTTCAGGATTCCAATGTTAGTATCAGATTTCAAAAAATACAACCAAAAGATGTGAAAGTTGTTACACTCGTAGAAAAACTGGACTGCAACAAGTCACCGGGATCAGATAGGCTCAGAATGCGAGATTCAAACCAAATTAAAGATTTAAAAAAGAAAGACTAAATAATTCCAGTAATAGCTTATTTTATTAATAGTTGTGTTGAAAAGTCAGAGTATCCAGAGGAGCTAAAGAAATCGATTGTCCGCCCAATATAGAAAGCGGGATCTCATCAAGACTATAGTAATTATAGACCTATTGTAATTCTTAATATAATTAACAAAATAGTCGAAAAAATTATACATAGTTAATCAGATTACTACTTTTTTAGAGAACAACAATATATTAAACGATGTTCAATACGGTTTTACATTTAATAGAAGTACTAGCACTGCATTACAAAAATTGACAGATGAAGTCAATAGGAGTGTAAATGAAAGGAAAATAGTTAGGGTTATATATGTACATAGATTTTTAAAAAGCATTCGATACTCTGGATCATGGATCATTACAAGTCATGTACGAATATGGGATAAGAGGTCCAATGAACGCGTGGTTCAGAAAGTACCTCGAAAACAGGTCGCTCAAAGTTTGTGTCAGTGGCACAGTGAGTGTGCAAGGCGCGATAAAATGCGGTGTTCCTACTGGATCTATTTATGGCCCATTAAGATACATAATACACATCAACAGCATGTCTAATGTACTTAAAAAATGTAAGGCATTCATGTACGCCGATGAAACATGTTTGGTCTATAGCCATAAAAACATCAATGTATTCAAGAAGCCATGCAAAATGATGGTACAATAGGCCCATGATGATGGCATCATAATCAATATGAATAAAACTAAGTGCATGATCATACATTCCCCTTACCATAAATGTAAAGAATTTTCAATTACTGTAAAGGGCCATACAAGGAATGTATGCATAACTATATGCAACACTTTCGATGCTTAACTTTGGAGCGAGTCACCTCCTATAAATTAGGTATTTATAGGAGGTGACTCGCTCCTAAATTAGGTAAATTAGGTAGGCGCTAAATTATTTTATTTTATTATATTTGGGGAGCTTACGGCTAAATTTACAAAATACATATTATGTTAATTATCTAGATGCCATTTACAAGCTTCCACATGTAGACAGAAAACAGTGCTGGTATCTATAATATTACATACTCAATAGACTTACACATACATAGATAGTTACAACAGTTTAGGATCTAAAGATATAACATTTTTGAGGTTTCTGGTGCTACTGCAGAATAGATCTATGAGTTCACTGTGGTTTAGTCTATTAAAAGATCTAGAAACCCTGGGTATGTAGCTGTTATACCGATAATTACTGTGGCAAAATGGAACATGGAGTAGACTACTGGAACGCAAATTTCTGGTGGGCACATTAAGTTTAATATTGCAAAGGACATCAGGACAGTCTAACCTGCTTTGAGCTATATTTAAGAGGAGACAGATATCAGCTATTTTCCTACGGAGAGAAAGAGGCAAAAGATGTAGTTTACTGCATTGCTGTTCGTGATCGAGATGAGGTAGTTTGAATTTAAAACCTAAGTATCTGATAAACCGTTTTTGGATTTTCTCTATGTTATTACTGTAGACATTATAACAGGGATTCCAAATTTGGCTCGAAAACTCGAGATGGCTGCGTACTTAGGCACAGTAGAGAATTTTTATTGTTTTCATATGCTTAAAAGGTCTGGAAACGCGAATTATGAAACCAAGTGCTTTGTAAGCTTTGTCAATAATATGTTCGATGTACCGGTCAAACAGCAATTTACCGTCGTGTAAAACACCCAGGTCCCTAATCACACTAGTCGCCTGAAGACTACAACCTTTTAATTTGTGTGAGAAGATAAAAATGTTGCGTTTCCGTGTAAAGGTGATAGAAAAGCATTTAGATACGTTTAAGTCCAATTTGTTACGTTCACAATACATGTCTAATCTATCTAAATCTTCCTGAAGAAGTAACGCATCTCCAACATTATTAATAATACGGAATATCTTCATGTCATCAGCAAACAATAGAAATTTAGAATTTAAAAAACAGGAAGCAATGTCGTTGATAAATAAAATAAATAGAAGTGGTCCTAATAACGATCCTTGCGGAACACCCGACGGGATATCTACCCAGTTAGAAGAACACCCATCTAGAACAACAGCTTGCTTTCTATTAGTCAGATATGATGCAAACCATTGAATAAGATTGCCACCTATGCCCAAACCTGCCATTTTGTATAATAATATTCTGTGATTTATTCTATCAAATGCTTTAGTATAATCTGTATATATTGCATCTATTTGATTATTATTATCCATGTTATTACTTAAAAATTCATCAAAGATAACTAAATTAGTCGTGGTTGATCTACCTTTGATAAAACCGTGTTGCTCAAGAATAAGTTCATTTTTTAAACATTCGAATGTTTGATCAAAAACTAATCGCTCAAAGATTTTAGCTAGATGACAGAGCTTAGAAATAGGCCTGTAGTTTACAATATCATTTTTCGAACCTTTCTTATGTATTGGGGTAACGAAAGCAGCTTTCCATCTCTTAGGCATTACTCCTTCTTTCATAGAACGCTGAAAAATTATGGAAACTGGTACCGTCAGCTCTTTACTACATTTTACCAAAAATAATGCGGGAAGAGTGTCGGGCCCAGCTGACTTATTAAGGTCTAGAGACTTCAGCAGTTCATGTATACGCTGAGCACTCAGTTTAACAGTTGATATGTCACACTTAGAGTTTGCTACTTCAGTGTTGTGGTAAGACTGAGGTTGGTTATTACTGCCTAAAAAGACGGAGCTAAAATATGAACTGAATAGCTGGCAGATACCTTCAGCCGAGTTGCTTGTGGTGGACAGATAGTTCATGGTCGACGGGTAAGAGCTACAACGGCGGATATTTTTTATGTATGACTAAAACTGTTTAGGATTTTTTAAAATAGAATTTTCAACAGACACTATGTATTCCTTATAACACTTGTTCTCAGTTTTTTTAACCCTGTCGCGAAGTAGTCGAAAAGAATAATCATCGGACAGATTACCATATTTTTTAAACTTTTTAAAGTATTTGAATTTTTCTTTAATCATTTTGATAAGCGATGGTTTATACCATGGGGAATATTTATGATAAAGCGTGGTACGTGTAGGGACAAAATTATCCCTTATTTTATATACTATACCATAGAAAATTTCTACAGCTTCCTCGACTGACAAAGCATTTGCCAATATTGACCAATCGGTTTGAGAAAAGTGATTACAAATTTTATCATAATCGGCTCGATTATACATATAAATATTTCGTTTAGGGATTGCTAAGCCATCCAATTCCAACAACGATGACTTAATAATGAGAGATTTATGGTAGGAATCTTCAGGCACTAAGGGATCAGGGCATGTGCAGACAGACAGACAGAATATTGTTACTCAAAACAAGGTCCATTAAACCTCATGCACTGTTTTTACAATAATTAAATTGTTTCAAATCGCAGTCGTAAAATGTGTTAATTATGTTATTAGCGAGCAAATTTTTAGCCTTTGAAGGCTGAAGGCCTTGATCTGTTGGAATCCATTGAATGTTGCTCATATTAAAATCACCCATTATTAAGAATTCGTCTTCCTTAAAATTGTCAATAATATTGGTTAAGTTACGCAGAAAAAAATCTAATTGAGTACTAAACGTGTTACCTTTGTTTTGATTACATAAGTACAAGGTGCAGATGTAAAGCTTAATTGACTTTTTAACATTAGGATTACGTAATGTTAATGTGACCCATATGTCCTCAGCTGAGGAATTCCAATCAATTCTGTGAGTGCATTTATACTCCCGACGTACCGCAATCAAAACCCCGCCACCTTTAGACTGCTGTGTTAGGTCGTAATTCCTATCGCGACGATATACTAAGTACCTTTCATCAAAAAGTTCACTATCGGCAATGCTATTTGATAACCACGTCTCAGTTAACGAAATGACGTCATAATTGCTCATACACAGTTTACGCAAAAAAACATCTGTCTTTGTTCGGAGTCCTCTGCAATTCTGATAATAAACCATTCATAAAGCAATATTTACCGCAAAATGAACCACCAAATAACACATACTCATTACAATTCCCTACAGCCACACTTAAGAAATATACGTTCCATACCCTGATATTATGAATCCTACCATACATTATACGTATGCACAACAACAACGTTAACACTTTAATTAAAATATATATGGGTATTTTGCACAAAAATATGTAAGAAATAGATAGACTGCCACAGTAAAAAAGTAAGGCCATAAGTAACACTAAACAAGTCTTAGTTTTACTATAAATGAGAATAAACACTATTAATAATTTCGTATAAGTGGGTATCAAAATAAAAACATTGAATAAAAAGCTAAAGCACCGCGTACATAAGATAAGTTTATAACGCAAAACAACATTCCAATGATTCGCTACACAAAGGCGCACCAGTGAGTTGCCAATGGCTCTCAAAGTATGTGGATCTATATTGTAAATAAAGCAGTTTGTAATAAATATTCGTAATGGCTGAATGGCAAAATCTGATTCTAAACCATTTTGTCCAGATCTTGTTCGTTTTTTATAACAATAATCTTTGATTGGACATTTTTCCGAACAAATATTTTGCAATTTTTTACCCACACGAACTCGAATTCCCTATCCTTGGCGATGCCTTTTGTCTTAGTAAGCAACATCTTGTTTTATACCGTTAAATGATCGTTAATGTAGATACGACCTTTGTCACCTAGATCAATGTCAGTTGAACACAAGGTTTTGAAGGACCGAGAGGCGGCAATAAAGTTTTCCTTCGTATACCGATTAACAAAAGATACAATTATTGGTTTAGTTTTTTGGTCTCGCGACGGAATCCTGGCAACAAAATTTATATCTCGCTTATCAATAGGGTATGTTATCTTTGTTCCAATCTTGGTCACGATGTTAATCAGAATTTCATGATCCTTCATAGGAACACCCTTGATTTCAACATTGTTGAGACGCGTCCACTGGTTTTTTTCAATAAGATCTTCTTCTAATTTGTAGACTCGATCTTTCAGCTGCAGGATGTCATCTTGCGCTTTTTCAACTACAATTAGTCTTTGGCTCACAGATTCTAGCCGCTCAGAGTAAGACCCCAAGGTTGACTTCATCTCAGATAGTTCAGTCTTGTTCTCTCTGATACCAGTAAGGAGATCCAACATGGGCGCAAGCGTTAGTTTGATGTTGCTTAGCTCCTGCATGACCTGGTCATTTGAGATGGGCTTAGGTGATTTGCAACCCGGGCACCTCCAAGTTGCCTGACGCTCAGCACCAAGTCGACGATAACCGCTCTCCGTGATACCCGAACAGGCATAATCAAAATGTTTTTTACAGCCACTGCATAAGATAGCATTACAATCGGGTACTGCGTCACCACACCTACCGCACTGAACCATAATTGAAAATTATATATAACGAAAATATCAAAAGTTTGAGAACCGCTGATGATGACCCGGCACGCGTGTAACCAATAGCGAATCTACCCGAGAACTGACTGATCAGGTATTTATAGGAGGGCTAGTGGTGGATGACACATTAACATGGGACCTACACGTAAGCAACGATTCTAATAAACTTCGTTCCATCTTAGGTAAATTAAAAACTTACAATATGTTATCAGTGGAAAATTAATGTATACGTTGTATTATGCCTTTTCTCATGCAAGCATCGAGTACGGTTTGGGTGCATATGGACTCACATTTCCTACACATTTAAATAGAATATACAATTTGCAGATAAGGTTGCTAAAATTACTTATTTATAGAAAAACAAAACAAGGCGTAAAAAACGATTACTGTAAACTATTTAAAATTTGTAAGTTGCCGGAACACCCTCGTAAGTACGAGGGTGTTCCGGCAAACACGGTGTTATGGCTCTCACCGTTAATACGTACTGAGGGTGCCAGAAGCGCGCCCTACTGAGTGGTCATAGCACCGTCACTGTCCGCACCTGTGCACGAATAGGGCACTGGACCGGACAATCTGCTTGTACAGCTATCTCCACCCAATTGGGCAAAAGTCATCCAAAGAGCAAACGCAACGCCGACCTGTTTTAGAGCAAGCTGTCGGTATTGCTCCTTGAAGAGCCACCTCCTATTAATCTGGGCCTAAACCAGTACAAGGACCGAGTTGATCACGATTGAGGCGCCAGGGTGTGAACCACGATGGGGTCCATGAAATAAGAGGGCCTCGGTCACCTCGCCGAGTGTTGTGGGTTCGATCCCCACATGGGACAGCACTTTGAAAGGCCGTACCCATACCCTTACCCGAGCTGTCATCGGCAAAAAAACGCTCCTCGATGGAACCGGTCGTATCCTATGTTTCACAGAAGGGTTCCAAAAACAGACCCTTATACTGCACGTCAAGAGCCGGCGCCTCAGATATCTTGGTTCTCATACATGACGGTACGTTCCTCTAAATAGTCTGCCACTACCTCAAGTACTCTAGCACAACGCTATAGTGGAGTGCCTTCCTGTTGTAGCTGAATGGCAGGCTATTGAATGCCATGGCGATATCCAACAACACCGCCATCAGCATGCCACTGCGGCTCACTGCCTCTTCGGTCACGATTTATGTCTATTGTCTTCAAAAATTTTTTCAATCTCATATACAGGTTCAGGCTTGTTTCTCTTAATTATTTCTAAAAGCTGAGGTTTAGTCAAATTCTCTCCGTAGTCATTTTATTTTGGGTCAACCATAATTGCATATCTTTTTTTAAAGAATTCGTATTTGGGACTTTATTCACACAAATACGGTGATAAGGAGCATTATCCATCACTATTATGGATGGCTCTCGTAAATTAGGCACAAGTTTTTCAATAACCCACTTTTTAAAGTTGGTACTATTCATCTCGTCATGATAATCACCACTTATTGTGTTTGATTTAAACACAAGTACTGCATTTGTAACAAATCCAGTATCTCCTCCCGCATGAACTATAATATATCTTTGCCATTCGATACAGGCTCCAATACTCCGTCTTCACCGTCTCCTTGCCAACATTCACCCGATGTATGCGAAGAGTGAATATAGGTCTCATCTAAATAAATTATGGGCCGGGGCTGGGGAGATTTATTATTTTTATTCACTGCATGCAAGTACTTAGCTCTCCAAGCTGATATTTCATTACGCTTGGTAAGAACCTTTCGATTGGATTGAGATTTTTTAAAACGAAATCCCAACTTGTGAAGCAGCTTTCGCAGACTCTTTCGCTGTCCTGTGTAATTTATTTCTGTCTTTAAGACCTCTAGAACCTTTTTTAACCTTTAGAATAATGTCGAGCATCACTTTTAATAGCTTTTGGCATATTTAACTTTATAAATTCAGCAATA